>JACATO010000649.1:847500-1106016 GCA_018389105.1 Nautilus pompilius | reverse complement strand
TATTTCGCAGACCACCATTTTCAGTGACATTATGGACGCCAAACTTCAGCAGCTGTTCATGACACCCTGTTGCCAATTATGACTTTTATCGCCTTCTTGACAGGAGAGTTGTGACGTCACCTCATCACGTGTAAAAAAAGAGGAAGCTGCAATGTACTTCCTCCTACCTTTAAAACCAACAACGCAGGTAATTCATTTTATCACAAAAGATATTTTTAATCAGCGCCATTCTAATTGGAGGGTCTTATGAATGTCTCTCCGACCAGTTAATGTGACAGTTTTGGTTTAATGTGGTGGGAACAAGAAGGCAGGAAATGGCCATCAGTAAACTGATTAACACTTTTCTCTATTAATCTCACTTCCAGCTAATTTATTCTAACCCTAACAAATCTATTACCGATATCTTGTGTTGGTATCCTAGCTACCTTATAGTCACGTTCCCTAGTATTAGTATCTGTAGATATCTGTCTCCGAACACTCTCGGTGGGTCTTCTTTTGAGCTCCTGTACTTCGAATTTGGTGGATGTGGTATCTATCCTACGCCTTCGTCTCCAGAATCATCGTAGACACCATTCGTCGATCTGTTTTGTTTGTGAGAAACTTCTTTCTTTGTATCTTTTTAGATTTGACGAACTGCAAAAGAATATGAGCCAAAAGCCGATTTTTGGTCTTTAACGTGTCAGTGCCTCACCCATCGGTCTCTTCGCCATGACGCGGGGCGGTATCTTGTCTTTAGCGTTTGCGATCGCCGAATGGCGACGGATTGGAGTCTCAAACTGAGGTATCGCGCTCGCTCGCCGAGGTGGGTGGGGGCGGTCTTCGACTTGTCGTAGCCCCCTCCCTGCGTCGCGGGATTATTCCCACAACCAACCAGGGGACTCGGTTCTCTGCACGCCGCATGCCCCGCCAGCTTGTGCGCAGGCGCGGGACGTCACGTGGCCTCTCCGAAAACCGAACCGAGTGCTGACTGGTAAGGTTTCGGCTTCCGTTGTCGTTAGTACTCTTCCTGTCACGTGACATGTATCATTGCACATTAAAATCCTTCTGGCGGATTATTCACTACTTAAGAACAAACGGCATATTTACAGACCGCTTTCTTCTTTAAAAAGCCCATTTATTCGGCGTTCGAAATTTGTGGCAAGTTCACTTCTTTCGCCGTATTCAACCGGAAAATCTCCATCCGACGAGATGAAGTCTCGAGATCTGCCATAAATTCTCACGTGGTCCATCTATGCATTAACCAGAGCAGTGACTCAGACTTTCAAATAACGCAGAGACCACCAGGAAATACGCATTAAATCTCTCCCTTTCTGATTAGGGATTGTATTTTGATCGAATGCAAAGAAAAGATATAAAAAAAATAGAATAACGAAAGCGGATGGACAGACCTGAGACGACGGAGAGACTTCCAAAGGAACTCGTAAAGATGAAAGAAGACCCGACGGGCATCTTTGAGATGGACATAAACATTTTATTCACCTTATTCCTAAATCGAAAATACATCTCCCAGTTTCAAGCGAAGACAAAACATGATACAGAATTGTTGGATGCAAATAAATGCTAAAGTAACCGCCGATAATTGGGCTAAAAAGGATTAAACTACGCTCGAGTTTTGTAAATCTTTTTAGAAAGGAAAAAAAAAAAAAAACCTCTATCCTTATTATACGTTCATAACTCGATATCCGGTGTTCGCCGGAAGCGAACCTGAGGCCCCCCCCACGCCAAACACCCGACCGGACATAGCCTATGGGAGATTCCTGATAAGTCTATTTCAGCTCTCCCACAATGCACCGCCGTCCGTCCTCTCGGTTACCGACTGATTTCTTAAGTTCTCGAAAGACTGTTAAATTCCAATAAGAGTTTGTAACGATAATAAGAACCCGACAGACTGCAGCGGACTTCTGAGGTCTGGTCCCGCGCAACGTCTCCCACCCCCGAGTCGAAGAATTACGTTTCTCCACATTTTCCGCTTTCTTCAAAGCAAGTCCTCTGTAGTGACGCCCCACGCACTCGTTAGTCCGACATGGCCACCTGAAATGCTTGTCAACTGCACGTCGGGAACCACCCGCTTTTCGCAGACGACGAGATCGTATCGAGCCGTAAGCAAATAACAGAGGTGTGCGTTGAAGTGACATAATGGCCAAGATTGTCTACATCTCGCACACGAACGATAACTCTCCTACAATATTCTCCTCTTGAGGTCCCAAGAGTTCGAATCCCGGTTCGGTTTGGCGTACCTACATTGGCCTCCAACATCCAAAAAATGAAGAGTTCACTGCTGCGAAGCATCCTCAGAGCCAGGTAAGGGGGATGACGAAATATATTCCCGTTCTGGTCGATTAGGGATAGATTTTTTTTAAAAAAAGGGGTTATCGGAAAATCTTGAAGCGCACAAGCGATTAATTAGATATTGTTAGTTTTTCCCCACAGCAAAGGAAGTCCACCGCATCCTTCGTTTCGTTACACGACTTAACAGATACAATTTGTCCGCATCTTTCGGTGATAATACGGAATTTCTTCCTCTCCCTGCCGTCGTGGAGCAGAAATAGCTGCTCTCGAGGCACTGGCTCGTTTGTCGTCTCTCTCCCACCTCCCAACCCAAACGGCGGCAAGCGGAAACCATGGTCGGCGCCCGATCTAGCGAATGTTTCTACTAAGATCCCTCATTTTTTTTAGATGTAGGAGGAAACCGAAGATCCTGGAGAGAGCGAGGCGATGCGAACAGAAATATCCCTAATTTTGAATGTATTGACCTTTTCTGCGAATATCTTTGTTGCTGAAAGTGAAAGCTACCGAAAAGTCTAACACAGCGCGATAATCTAAAATCGCCATTATCAATATCTAATAATCCGCAGTAGTATTATTGATATTTCGAAAAATCCCTTAGTATCGGTCGCGCGCCCCCCGTCCCGAGGTTCTTAGCGAATCTGACATTTCCGGTGCTTGAAAGGATTATTCTCTTGGCGGAGAATACCAACGGGATTCCTTAGCAACGAAGATCCCACAACTTAATCATTGTCTCCTAATCTGCTCTTATGGAAACGGCGAACCCAGTCTATAGAACGCAGCAGTCAACATTGACGGTGTCATCCCTCTTCGATGTTGAGATGGTCGGACGATAACCAGCTCCCCAAGAGGTCTCTCAATGGGACGCATCGGTTCTCCACCCAAGTTCGTAAATCCCGTAACCGTTTCCTTAATATCGCATGTAGATAAATAGTAGAAGCTGCAGGAACAGAACCAAAGTGCCAGTAACTAATCCTGTTTTCAACTGGGAACCCCTAAAGTCGGAGACGGCATTCGTTTTACAGGGTTAACAACAACTGGCTAAAAGATTTATGGTACAATTAGACTCCCGTCTTAATTATCATTTGGAGCAGTCTCCTCTCCTTGCTCTGTTACAGACCCCTTCATTTATTTCGCGAGTCCACGCCATAGATTGGGTGCTAGCTTCACGAGACTGGGAGGGTTTCTCTAAGTCTTCATTTCCGGTTGTTGTTTTTTTACGGCCCTGAACTCAAGATAATCCAGTGAGTAACAGAAATCCGATTCTTTTCTTCTTCGTTTATCCGGATTAGGCTTGAATGATTGTGCCAAAAAGAGAGAGACTGACGTGGAAGAGAACCGTTGCCGTCAGAAATGACCTTAACGAACCGGATTCACTTGCAGAGGTCAACACACACTCCGGGCCCCTAGCGAGTACAATAACCCTCCCTTTTCTGCCCCCCCCAGGGGGCGTTTCCAAAATAGGTAGAAACCCACAATACAAAGTCCGTTCGTCTCGGTTCAGAAGACGGTTGCTAGCCCACAGCGCCGCGCTTCGACGATCTCGTCCAGCCGAGGCCTCGAACATACCTAGCATACTACTGACTGATCGCAAATCTAGTCGACGCTTCGCTCTCGATGACTTTAGAACTGCCGTCTGAAATAGGAAATCCCGTCGTTCTTGGATTGCGAAGGCTGACCTTAGCGTAGAGGGATGATACTCCTCTTGCGTGCTCGCCAAAATTGTGGACCGGACAACAAAAGCTGGGTTTGTTTCATAATCTGCTAATATACATGAACCTATATACACTAAAAATATTCCAATGATGAGTCCACAATTATGGCCGCCATAGAGATATTATGACGTCATTACAGATAAGTAACCGCCATAGAGATATTACGACGTCATTACAGATAAGTATCCGCCATAGAGATATTACGACGTCATTACAGATAAGTATCCGCCATAGAGATATTACGACGTCATTACAGATAAGTATCCGCCATAGAGATATTACGACGTCATTATAGATAAGTATCCGCCATAGAGATATTATGACGTCATTACAGATAAGTATCCGCCATAGAGATATTATGACGTCATTAGAGATAAGTAGCCGCCATAGAGATGACGTCATTAGAGATAAGTAGCCGCCATTCCGTTCTGATGAGGGCCAGTCAACAACCCCGCTGGGAACACGACACACTTGGGGAAAAGCCAACGGCAGATACCCAAGATCCAGGATATTCTTGCTCCGACGAACGGTAAAAGCGCGCGACTGTCCAGCTGGGGGCCCGGCCGCAGGGGGTTAGGGAGTTGTCTCCGCCGCGAGAAGACCAGAGACCGGTGCTCGTTTGTCCCAAAAAGGGGCGGGTGTCCAAAAGTCCTCGCACCGCGGAGAACCAACCCCCTCCCCCGGGACAAAGGGCGTCGCAGCTTTGCCAAGAGCTGGCCAATCATCGGAATGATCACGCGGGGCCACCCCACCCCTGTGTAAGGGGGACCGACCGGGCCGCCTGACAGACGGCCCCGGCCAGTGGGAGACCCCGCCGAACGAAACTATAAAGTGAGACTGAAAGAAAAACAAGGAAAAATAAGTAAAAACAACAATAGTTTTAATATGAAAAAAGAGGGAAAAAAAAAGGTGAAGTTTCTGTATGGATACATTCTGTCACATTTCGTGTTTTCAAATACATTAATTAGTTTAAAAATGCGCGAGTGTTCTGTAAATGATCTATACACATGGGTCCCGCTAGGGGGTTTGAAGAGGTGAGATGCCCTGCCGCTTTTAGTTCTATTATTATTATTATTATTGTTGTTGTTGGCCCCTCAACCCGTCAAAGTCTCCTCCCCCTCTTCGAGCGGATCTTTCCACCGGGCCCCTTCCAAGTCGGAGACAAAGAGGACAGCTGATGGACGCACGCGACTTAAATTTAGGGGGGCTGGGAAGGGTGGGAGGAAGCAACTAACTATGGCTTCGCACCACCCAGACTCCGCTACCCTACATCTTTCGTTTTTATTTTTCTCCGGCACCGAGACAACAGATTTCGCGATTTTAGAGGGCGGGGTCCTTCCCCAACCGACGTTCGACTACCAATCACCCGCAACAGAAGCCCATCACCCGAGCAAAACCGAAGTCCGTGCAAGTCGGGTGTTCGGCCATTTCGAGTCTGACAGACTGCCCCCCCCACATCTTAATGTTCGCGAATGGTTCAAGTAAATCTAGTGGCGACTTTGGACGTTCTACACGCGCTTATCTCCCACCCTTCACCTGCCGGCCAACAGGGGGCGCGAAGCAGTTTGTCGGTTCAGGAAGCGACCCGCGCAAAGCCCATGGGTTAACCCCCAACTACTTGACGCCACGAAAGTCTCGCGGCAGTTAATCTCCTAGGAATTAACTCCCTTTGACCGGCTGGACCTTGTTTATCCAGACATTATAATGAGACAAAAAGAAAGCAGAAATAAAACGAAGTTTACTCCGAAGTGCATTTTTCTGAAAACCAAAAAAAAAAAAAAAAAAAAAAAAATGCAAGACTTTTTTAAAAATCTTGTTTTCTGGGATTGGCTCACAGTTCTACCAGTTCTTACCGTTCTTTCTATTTAGTTTAAGTTACTACTGGCGGGCAAGGGAGATAATCATCAACACGATTCTTAATTTAATTAGCACTATTCACCACTCGCCAATATTTTATCCCAACAATTAGCAACTCTATTACTAAGAGAAATAACCCGATATCCGACCGTGCTGAAATCTGGAGCTATTAACCCTTAGTGTCAAATAACCGCAGGTAACCGGGGACCTACTGACACGTACAAAACCTCCTTCGTCAGGTCCCCTCTTAAACTCGGCAGAGATCTAACAATTTGAATTGTTCGGCGTATTTCGAATGTTTAAGGGCTGGGAACAAACATTCTAGTAAATCTAAACTAAGCCCTCCGTGGGCAAAACCAAGGAGGCAGATCGCTTTGTTTGAAGCCGAAATGCACCGCTCTTCGTTCGAGATTTCGGTTAAGGTCATATCCTTATGTAAGGAGACAGGAAGTCATCACAGGGCTTATACAAGGCTTCTCCGAGAGAAGTAATACTTAGCAAAACAATTTATGAACTTATTTACAAGATCACCATTAATTACCTAACGCAATTGACAATCTACTCTACTTTTAAGGTTGGTATAATTATGGCCTCTAGTGTAATCAACTCCCAAACCTGAAACCGCTCTAGAAATCTACACTTCTTAACCCTTTCCAAAAATTCAGAGCGACGACTAACGACGTACGAGAGAACTAATCCCGTCGATTTAAAGTCTGGTTAACTACTTTTGTCCGTTTAATACTGTTAAATAAATAAACAATAACAGACTAACTACGGTGAACGAACACATTTATTTATTCAAAAGTTCCCATCAATTAACCCCCCCCTTTCCACTTCCTGCTGCTGGAGTTTCCGAAACTTACAACAGCCTCGACCTACTCGTTCGTCATGAACCTGTTTAATTAGCATATCGTCAAGAACGTTAATTCCATGTCCTACACGAATGACCCTTTCCCAACCGCCTGCCAGCTGTACTTCAGAGACTAACAGCCTTAAGAGCTTCCGCCGGAAACTGATGAGTATTTTAGACGCGTCCACCCAGTCTGAGAGCAGTGATTCGAGAAAATCAGCTCGGGGGGGGGGGCTCAGCCCCGCCCCCAACCTTATGGGGCGCGGACAATGACAATACATTTCAGAAGTGGTCCGTGCTAAATCACCCGGAAAAGGACTGATGCGAAATTTCAAAGTATTAAAGCCATGGTAAGCGAAAAGTTTAACACGCCCTATCCCCCCTCAGGCAGTCTTGTTTAAGGAAAGAGATTCGATTGGTGACGCACAGTTACTACAGACTCGAACCCTACTTCACTGGTGATAATCCTGAGACCAGATCTAGGATTCTTAGCACCGCATACATTTCTAGGTCATCTTAAGGACAAAATACAGGTGAACGACAGCGAGAACAGTTATAAATACATACACATAACAAACTCCTTCTGAGGGAAGTGGTTAGGCCTCTGGCCAGTGAGTTGACCAGGCTGGCTGCTGGGATGTCTGGCAGGTAGGTATTGGTATCTAACACACAAATGTAATAACGCCACCATTCACCACCCAGCCCACATTTGTATGGATGTGTGTTTTATTGCGGTCATATTCGCAGCCCCCCCCCTGGGCCACGCCATTAAATGAGTTAAAAGTAATACTCACTCATCTTAGTTGTAAATTAAAAAAATAAAGGGGGTGAGCAGAGAATACTAGATTGTGTGTGTCACTTAAATGCCAAGTGACTTTAAAAACAAGGTAAAAGAAACAACAACAAAACTGCTGCAGATTTGAAATTCCATCTGAAATAAAATTAAGAAACAAAATGGCTGTCAGCCAGAAGTGCTGACAAATAATGACGATAAGATAAAAAGGTTGTACAAGAATGCTTGTCACTATTTTATTTCACTGTATATGATACAGTTCCCTAAGTTGTTGCATATCCGTGTGTTTGGAATTAACATGGAGCATTCCCACACACTGGGATGGGACTAACTGGACAAAGAACCCAAAATACTGTAGATCTATCACACATGGACTCTCTCCCCGGCACGTGGGTGGGGCAAAACATTCCATAAACCTATCTAAAAATACTCTGAGATACAGCGTCGTCGACTACCAGCCACAGACAATACACAAAAAAAGGGGGAGTTGTGTGTGTGTGTGTGGTGTGTGTGTGTGTGTGAGTGAGAGAGAAATTATATCAATTGCACCAACTTTCGGGCAGACCGAGACAAGAGATATTGCACACATTTTTCCCTTAAAAATAATTAAATAGTCATAATAAATAAATTCAAAATGTAATTAAATGAGATCGACTAGTTGCTTTTGTTGTTGTTTTACTTTTAATTTGGGAAGGGGAAGGATTGCTTTTCTGGTTGTAAGAAGACAACTGTCTGAGTTTGCCTGTAAAATCATTACAACTGGGTTACAATGCTTAACATCCACGTCCGTCCATTAGTCAGAAACCTTCTGATATGTGTTGCTAAACAAGTTGGTCTCTGGCTGTTCGAGAGAGAGAGAGAGAGGAGAGAGAGAGAGAGAGAACGAACACAACAACGAGCAGACCCCCTTCGCTGTGGTGAGCACCATCTCTGCGACAGGAGTGGCCTCGGCTCGCTCGGCATTAAGTCTATTAAGTCTTTCGCAATCACGGCCCCAGACTCGGGCTCCATTGTGCGGAGAGAGATTCAGGGCAGAAGACTGGAGTCCGTGGCATCTGCTCCATTCTCACAACGTTTAAAAAGAAAAAAAAAAAAAAAAAAAAAAAAAATACCGTTCTTTCTCCTGTCCGCAGATAACAACAACAAAAAAAAAAAAAACAACGTAGCATCTCCTGTATTGTCGCTGTGCTGAGAGTCGATGAGAGTTCCTCTCCCTCTGAGAACAAACCACCATCCAAGTCGAGATGAAGCCTGCACAAGAGTCTGACAGGGGCCCCCTGTTTGTCTCCACACAGTAAGGTAGAAGGGGCTGATGGCAATGGCGGGTTTTCTGCGTGTGTCTCTCTCTCTTGCTCTTTTTTCCGGACACTTTTAGCATGTCGATTACTTTCGCGTGGCCCTGGGTCCCCCTAGCGGCTGCCACGCCCCCGACCTCTCCCCCCACCGCGTCCTCACTACAGGTAGCGGGAGAAGGCTAAGCACGACACACAGAGAGAGAGAGAGAGAGAAATAATAATAATAATAATGATAATAATAATAATAATAATAATAGTAGTAATAAAAACAAACGAACAGCTTTCATTTCATGACGACAATGTTGTCGCATGTTGGGTTTCAATGACCAAAGTCTATAGAGGAAATATGTACAGTGTAAAACAAATACTGATCCTTTCTACTTACTCCTAACATACTCCCAGTCACAGATGAATTGCCACAGAATCACCAAATGAACCACCACAATATGCTAATAAAAATGATATTGCACAATTTTTTTTTTAATATTTTTTTTTTGTTGAAAATTTTGTTTTTTTTTTTGTTTTTTTTTTTTTTTTCTTCCAAAAGTCGTTAACCATCCTCCTCTTCTGATGCGGGTAACCATGGAAACCCCCTCTCTCCTCTTCCATTTTTTTTTTTTGGTTTTTTTTTTTTTTAATTCATATTTTGTTGTTGTTGTTGTTGTTGTTTGTTTGTTTGTAGTAACTTTCAAAACTTTTTTTTTTTTTTTTTAAATCTATACAGGACCTTTACGGATAACGAGTTTCTCCTCCCTCCTTCGCTTGCAGCTCACCTCTGACCCCTAAGTTGACTAGAAAGTCTACGGAAAAACCGACCCCGCCTCCCTCCCTCCCCCCTTTTGCATGGTTGGCATACTCCGTATGTGAAGAAATGATATGTGATACAAATTCTATAAAAATGCAAAAAACTCTATAGAGATGAGCCCGGTTCTCGTGTGTGTGTGTGGGGGGGGGGGGCCCGCCACGCACGCTAGGGGTGGGGCGAGCGGAGAGCCGGACGACGACGGTCTGGCGGTTCTCGGATGGCAGTTCAAAAAACAAGCACTAAGCTCGGACAGAACAGGGGTGGGTGGGGGGAGGGAGAGAAAACAACCGGGCGGACACGGGTGGCTGCTGCTGCTGCTGCTCTCTTTCCACACGCCGGCCGGCCGCCGTTGAGAGGGAAACCAAAGAGAACGAACAAGCGACCCACTAGTAAAGTATGGACACAAGGACACAAAAAAAAAAAAAAAAAAGAAAAACAAAAACACACGCCATTAAGTTGTAAGACAATTTCAATAATAAATTGCATAAATTATGGTAAAACTTTTGCACAATGCATTGATTAAAAAAAAAAATAATATATATATATATATATATTTCTTTTTTAAAAAAAAATGGTGAAAATCAAATAAATAAAAGGGAAATAATAATAATAATAATAATCATGATGATGATGAAGATGATAATGACAATAATAATAATAATAATAATAATAATAGCAATAAGTTAGCTTATGATTAAATAGAATTTCAAACAAATCAACAGTTATAATGGAATGTTGGAAAAAAGAATCAAATAAATAAAAATGGTAAAAATCAGAAAAAAGAAGAAAAAAAAAGGCACCCAAAAGGGCTATAATAAAGGCAGGAATGTCAACAAAACAGAAAAACAAATGAAATGGAATGCAAGTAACTTATAGGAATGACTGACTGACTGACTGACTGGAAAAGTGTCTAATTGTATCCATGTATGTATATATATATATGTGTGTGTGTGTGTGTGTGTGTGTGTATATATATATAGATATACAGATATATATATATATATATGTATGGAAAGAGAGATGTATGTGTATGTGTGTATAAATAAATATATACATGTATACGGTATCAAGGATAGACAAAATGGCGGCGATGTACATCTGTCTGTCCGTACGTCCAGCTCAGCTCTTGCTACAAGTCGTCGCACTTTCTCGTGTACTGTTGCCGTTGTCGTCTCGCCACTTGTCCAGCGAGCGCCGCCGGGCATTCATGAAGAAGTTGGCCACCGTGCTCACCTCGAGGCCCAGCTGCTGGGCGATCGTGGCCTGCATTTCTTTCGACGGACGTTTGGTTTCTTTGAAAATGGCGTGGAGGGTGCGCCGCTGGATGTCTGTGAACACGAGACGGGGCTTCTTCGGGGGCCGGTTCTCCTCTGGCGGGTTCTGCTGTTCTTGCTCTTTCCTTTTGCAGGCTGGAAGAGAGAGAGAGAGAGAAGAGGTTCCGGTCAGTCGGGTCAACTAAACCCCACCCCCCCACGCCCCACACACACACACACCTTTGGCAGACCGAGCAGCCACGCACTTTCCGAACGTCTGAGGTCTGGCCTGGTTCCCGGGGCCCCATAACCGGAGAGCAGGGGCTAAGCCACAAGCTCTGGTAAAAACAAAAGACCACACAACAACAACAAACAGGAAGGAATCAGTCTGCCATTTAACGTTTCACACAGGCAGCAACTGAAAGACTCCTTGCCCGGTTTATAATGGTTATGGCTTCTGCTCCGAGAGGGGTAAGGCAACTCCATTCCCATGCTGTCTGAAACTGTGTCGGCGAGGCTGCCTGGGGTAACTGGCGCCCAACCCCCCCTCAAACGACATGAGAATGAAGTTCCTATTAGTGGAGCAAAAGCTACAACACCTCTACAATTGGAGTGACTCTTTAATTGCCCTCCACACGCACCCACCCACTTATGAACATACAATGTACAACAATACAAAAAATAAAGATGAACGTGTGACAAAAGAGTACCAGGGATGTTCGGATTAAACTTTGCTGGATAGGTACGATAACAGTGTTTCTATTCCAGCTGGGTTATATTGTGTTGTTACTAATACTAGGGGTGTGGGGGGGGGGTCATAATTACAAATAAGTTAAGGCTCCAGCATTGTTACATATCAGGAGAAAAGGTAATTCTGTTTGAAAAGTTACAGAACACTAAGTGTATTAATGGGTATTATTTACTTTCTGTGTGGGGAAGAGGCCCTTCCTCCTCTGCTTCCTAATTCTTTGCAACTATTAGAATTACCAGGTCCCTCCCGTTGTCTATGTACCTATGGTTCTCTCTGTAGTCAGCCTCTGCCAAAGCTGGTCACATTAGCTGACTGGCCGCGGAAGTCTACCCGTTCTCTCTTTTCCTGGTACAGTTGCTATGCTGCTGATCTTGCCCCGACAACAAATCTGTCTGATGTGGACGGTCTCCTCTAGGTGGGCATAGCATCATACTAAGCGAAAATACACTTTCATCCCCATTCTTTTTTAACTACCCACCCCCCAAAACGAAATGTATGGCAGTTGTTCGTCTGGCGTAAGTATTACAAGCTGGAAAAGGTGGGACGTGGTGTCAAGTGCAACGTGTTAGGCTGTAAAAATACGGGAAGAACGACTGTTTGTTTGTAGGCATTAAATTGCAACTATTAGATGGATCACTGAAGTGATGCAAATACGGAGAGAACGCTCAAGACGGCCAATTAAGGCTGTAATATGGTTTTCGAGACAAAAGCGCAGAGCCATGAAAAAAAAAACAACTACAACAGAAAAGCTCCCATACTGCAGCGCGTGAAGCCGGTCACGTCCAATTAAAGGGCCGAGATGTTGTTGTTTTTTTTTTTTTTTTTTGCAAGCCAACATTTTCTTAGAGAAGAAATTAAATAGTCGAGACAACCCACCTCTCTGGCTTATTGTAGGCCCCGTGCAGTAAAGTCAGAGAAACAATGAGGCATTGAAGGTCTCCGTGAACAAAGGCAGCTGGGTGGCGGGTAGGAAGCTATTACTTAGCTCGGATTTATACGCGTGCAAGCCACATAATTAGAACCCAATCAGGAGTCAGAAGATCAAAGGGAAGCTCCTGAGAGTCGTAAGACGCTGCGCTCTAATGAACAGCAATAATGAGATGAACAATGATGCTAATTTGCATCACAAACAAACGGCATGGGGGACCGGCCAGCAACAGAGCCACGGACCAAAGCAGATAGAAACGGACAAAGGTAATGAAGCAGTGCCCGAGCCTTCATCCTACCTACCCTGCTATTTAATGTTGCCGAGCATGCTGGTTGCCGTGGGAACCTGATCACATATCATCAGCTCGCTTTGTAGCCTTTTCACAAGCTGAATGCGCAAGAATGTATCGAGCTCATTAATGGGCCTGGAGAACCGCCCTCGACTGCATATGTATGAGAGGTGCAAGAACAGTGTTGTCAAGCAATCATAACTATATTCATCACTTTCTTCTGCAGCTAATGTTCAATTTATTTGACTTTCATGGAGGAAAAAGGAAATGAGACGCAAATTTGAGGATGTGCCATTTCAATCCTATCAATTCTATTTAAATACTACTTCTACCTTGGTGTAATTTTAAGCTTAAGAATAAAAAAAGGAGAGAGAGAGAAAAGCTGATTTGCAAAATATTACCCCCCCCCCCTCCCTGCGCTTTCTTGTTTCTGGCAATAAAAAAAGGGTGGGACAAACAACAAATGATTTCATGCATGATAAATGCCAAGTCACGAAGAAACGAGAGTGAAAATTCAACAAGAACAGATGGCAGTAGTCTTGACAGACCTCCCTATCTCTCTCCCACACTGGACCAAGTGGAAGTAGATGAACCCTTTGACTTGTGAACTATGGTTCGAGAAAATCTGCTAGCAAAAGCTCCATTCTGTCTCCAACCCTGCTAACCCCCCCCCCAAACACCAACTGAGTAACGAGGAGGAGGGAAGCTACAACAGAAACATTAGCAAGACTGTCTGGTGATATCCAAACAGCAAGCCATTTCTCAAAATTTTTTTCTTTCCAAACACTACGTCGACATAAGAAATAAATCAAACACGCGCACAACTTATCTATCACAGATGTTCAAATGAAAACTGCCTGGATGCCATTACGGCAATGATATCTCGCCTGCGTTTCATCTGAATCTCCCTGGTATCTATTTCGTAAGGTGAACAACTGACACTGCACCAATGTCAGGTTTGCTGTTGCTGTTGCAATATAGGGAAAACGGATTTTCCTTTCTTACAACATGTTTAGTGTTACACGAAGCAACCCAATAATATAAAGCTAACTTGGTAATTTCAAGTAGTCTGACATCACACTTCATTAATAAGAAACCATTATGAATCATAAGAGGGTTTTCAAAAAGCTATTTTTCTGGATGTCAACAGTGCTCCTCTCCTACATCATACTACAGACAATACAAAGAACTATTTTGCAACAGCAGGTAGGGTGACCTCCACAGGTATCAGAAAGAGGCAAGAGTGAATAGACCCATTGTGGCAAAATCCATTCGCACATTACTTGTAATTAATTATCAATTTAGTGTCCATTCCCAGTCACCTTTTCACTACACATAACTTTAGAAATGTCAAGATTCAACAACTGGTTTGTGAGCTGTCACTGTACATCTGTAACAACGGCAAGAAGCTATCAGACATTGCAAAAGCGCAGGTAATAGTTTTCTACTCAATTAAACAACAAAGCTACCGCTTGTGATCTATGGTCCACAGCACTCACCTATGGCTGACCCAGACTAGTTCTTTAAGACATTATAAAGCCACTTTAAAAAGCGTCTCAACCTTAAAATCTGCTATAAGTTAATATATTAAATTTTTTTGTAATATAGTAAGTACATTTAGAAAGAACTAGCTCATGCAATAAGTCAAGGGCCCATTTTAGACTTTTTCCATTAAGCTGTCACTCAATTAACAGTCAGAAAGAAAAAAAGTTGCCATTTGAAAGAAAATCCAAAACAGGTGACACACACACACACACACAAAATGACATTAAACATGCATGCAGATATGCACAAATGCTATGAAAAAGTTTAGTATACTTATTTAAATCGCTCAGCTTTGAACATTCACTGATGATGCAGCCCTGAGGAATTATTGCTCCTTCAGTTTTTCAGTAGCATCTTATGAGCCATGCTACTTTGCGAAATATCTGAATGACTCTAGCCCCACAATTAGCTAAGGTGTCCAATTCTGTAGCCACAATATACATGCGTGTGTGCGTGTGGATCATTGAATGTCGAGAATTGATGCTGTACTTTACTCATGTTATTACTATCAAATAATTTTTTGAAAATTATGAATTAAACAGCCCAAAATGGAATCTTTGCTTATTGAAAACTTTGGTGTGATATATATATAGGAGATACCCATTGTGTAATGTCCTATTATCATCTTGCTGGGCTTGAGAGAGAGAGAGAAGAGAGAGAGAGAGAGAGAGAGATGGATGGGGAGAGAGAGAGAGAGATAGAGAGAGAGAGAGATAGAGATGAAGAGAGAGAGATAGAGATGAAGAGAGAGAGAGATGGATGGGGAGAGAGAGAGAGAGAGAGAGAGAACGCTTGTTCAAAACACCATGAAACGAGATCAAGACAGAAAACAACACCCTGAACATTGGGAGAAACTGGGCAAAGCCTACAATTACATCCTGAAGTGACAGAGACTTAATGAAATAGCCAGCTGCATTTTCAAAGTACTTCATGCACCTGAAAAAACAAGAAAGCTGAAAATGTGGCAAAGGTTTTTCCAGTAACGATCAATCGATAACAACACAATTAGCCATAAGAGTAGTTTATGGTACGTCTGTCTCTCTTGTAGGCACAATGTTTTTTTGTTCAGTCAAAGTCTTTCAGTAAAAAAAAAACCCAAAATCATAGTTATCTCCCCTTGAGTAATTTAGAATACAATTAGTTAAAGAAATTTTAATCTAATGAATGAATAGAAGAACATAACTTTAGATCAATAGGAAAGTAGCTTGTGGGATAAAACCTCTCCCACTTTAGCTTCGCCCACCTAAATCCTGATAATCTAGTTAAATATTAAAAAAAAGAGAAGGGAGAAAAAATAATTTTTTACATCGTGTGGGAATTTGAATGGGTTTCGTTCTGTCAACAAGCACCAAGTCCTCCTCCCCTCCCCTCCCTGCAATCGCTGCTTCCCTACTTGGAAACTGCTCCGTATTCTCTGCTGGACTTACTGAAGCTCTCCGTGCATTCTTGAAGCAAATTAACAGCTGATCCTCTCTCAAGACTGAAACAATGGTCAGCCACTAGTGACTTGGGGCCTTCTGTTTGTGTCTTTTCACAGTTTCATGGATTTATAGATTTTCCTGTCCCGAAGCAAAATCTCTGCGCCGCTTCAGAATTCTGCGGATCAATAGCAGCCTCCCCTCCACCCACATCGACGAGGAGAGAGGTAAAAACATGGAAGCCGGTTGTTTAATCAGCGATGAGTTGGCCTGTCACCACTGTTTGATGAACCATGGGCCATTCAGGGGGAACGACACGGTGAAAGGCCTCTCTCGACAGAATGGGCAACCAGATGACGAAATTCCACCAGCTTCACGTCAATTAGCTTTGTACTGGAGCTCTTCGAAAAATAATTACATTTCACTAACCGTGGTTCGAAACAACGGCTGTTGGAAATGTGCATGGAATGTAAGCTGGATGATTGAGAGAACGAGAGAGAGAGAGAGAGAGAGGGGGAAAGTAGCAGGAGAATTAGAGAAAGGAGAGTAGAGTGAGAAACGAAAAACCAAATAAAGCGAATGGCCCCGATAATAAGTTAAAACAATAGGAAATCTTGTAGAGTAGTTGAGCTGACAAGTGTCAAACGAGATGTAATAATTAGATTTCTTTGTTATTCGCAATAAAAACCACCCAAGATGGTTCCAACAACGCACATAAAACAATCGGCAATGCTGTCAAATTTGTTTAGAGCAGAATGATGTCGTGCCAGTGCACGATTTCAGCATTAACCCTCTCCAGAAATACGACAAAAAATTTCCCCAGAGTTTCTAGAAGCCCAAAGTCGCTTCTTTTGCATACTATCAGGCCTAAAACCTTGCACCGGTATCTACAATAGAACCTCCTCCCATAAGGGACTTTAGAAGGGTTTTTTGATATGACCAAACAACCCGTGAAGGGGGGAATTTTCAAAAAAAATGCTCCCTAAAAATTTCTTTAGAAAATACGCAACCCAAATATGGAGGCGAATGTTTTAGAGATTCTAACCCCTGTGACACCCCCCCATTAAGTCTAGAGAAAAGGGAAACACGTTGACTGTTTAAGGATCCGAAACAGGACTTGCTGAGGCCCTTAGAACGTGTTTTCCTTGGTTTAGTTGTTATTAAAAAGGGCCCCTCTCCAACTACCATCATAGCCTATACAAAGCTGCCCACAAATTAAAAAAAAAAAGAACTGAGCATCAGCCCAATTTTTCTAATATCACGCCATGTTTGTAGTTTGGCTGAGTTACAACTGTAACCCTAGGCATTTGTCGACAACTGACTGGAGCAATTTGTGAGCATCCTCAACTCTCTCCCCCCCAACATCCTAATTATTGTGGAAACCTTTTCATCAGGTACAAGACGCCCACACAAAGCGAATTGGTTGGTATTCTAATAGTTTAGTGTATTCAAATACTTAAGCTCTGGAAACATCCCATTAATTCAGTGATGAACTCTATAATGTTTCAGTATTATGTTGCTGCTTTTTAGAAAACATCTAATAATAATAAGAATAATAATAATAATAATAATAATAATAATAATAATAAATGCAGAGCAAAAATAAATGTAAAACACCTGACAAAAATGATTCAGCTTTAGTAACAGATAGATTTAAAATAATCTGATCAAATGATACATAGATGGTTTAAGAAAAATTTAAAGCATCTATACAATTCTGGATTGAACTAACACCTGTAAAATGCACTTGCTTAAAAAAACAGAAAAGGCAAATTAAAAATATTTTTCATGCTAACATAATCCAAAAATTTCAGGCCAATGTCACCAAGATGGTTCCAACTACAAAAGCAGAAATGGCAGACTTCAGTAAATATACCGTGAGTATTAACACCCCTCTTGACATCACACAATATCATCGAGAACTGTTCTCCATAGTTGTAAAGCTATGAAGTCAAAACAGAGCTCACCACCTAATAGCTACACCAAAAAATCAATGGGCAATAACTTAAAGCAAAAAAGACGTATTTATCAAATAGTAATGGCAAGTCAAAATATGTATCTTAAAGAGAGAAACTACATACAAAATTAAAAATGGAACTGGCTGGCCACAATATACACGTACGTTCACTCTTCTGTGTAAAATTTTATGGCAGCGAGAAATGGCTGTGTCGTAGCTTCTACAGGAGATTTGGGTCTGGGAGTTATGAGAGACTTTTTGGCAGCAGGAGGCGGTGTTGTTAGGGAGCACTGGCCTCCAAGACCAAAAGTATCTCAGATTGGAGATACAATCAGTCTCACATCCAACCAACCAACCAACCACTTTAGGGCTTCCCTAGCTTTTATAACACCAGGCACTTAAGAGTTAACCCTGGGATGTAGCTACAGGTGGTGGATCTGTGGATCAAAAACATGTGACCTCCTGCTTTTTTGGTCAGGTGCATAACCACTCAGCCATACCCTCTGAGCACCCAGAAATATAACCTAATTGACCCCTCCTGAGATGTTGGCCCAACAACTTCCCTATAAACAATCAGTGGCTATATGCCACAGTGCAATAATGTAAGTAATTGGTGAGCCCCCCCCTTTTTAATACCATTATTGCAGTTGCATTTCTAGCCATGGTGGGCAGCACAGCAGGTAAATAAATATACGACACCTGTAGTTACTTGGGAGCATTTCTCAGCAATAGCCTACAATCAACCCTTCACCTACAACTTGACTGCATCGAACAAGTGTTGAGTCTCATGCATAACACATTAAAAAAAGTAAATGCCACTTTATTAGTATTTAAGTAACTTTATATTTTGTACTTAAGTTGGCAATCAAAATTTAATAACAAGTAAACAACTAGTATAAATCAATCTCTTTTTTTAAAACTTTCCTTCTGTTTCATTTCTTAACCCTTTCAATGCTCTGGAAAATTTTAAAAACTCTTAACTCTTTGCTACCATAATTTCTTCTTCTTATCCACATGATGTCATGGTTCTCCCACTGCTATTTGAAAATAAAACATCAAGGAATTAATATTTCCATTCTTCTTTTCATCACACACACACACACTTCTTAGCGAATCCTTTTCTGACTTTTGAGATCTAAGAATGTCTCCCAGCTGTGAGCTGAAGGAGGAGTATCAGCTCTGGAAGCTCTTGAGCAGTGATCAAGGTAAAAGTCAAACCAAAAGTTATCCACGAAACATCCACTGTATGTACCTGGAAATCCATACTGGCAGAACTCAGCAGGAGAAGCCCCCATCAATGGATCAACTGTACGCTATGCTAAATTGTTGGACAGAAACGCGTATTTTACCGAAAACAACAAAATATTGAGGTGGAATCAATCAATTACTTAGTTTCATTTTGCCATGATTAACTTCAGTTGCACTGTTTCAAGAAGATGTAGGCTGAAATAAAGCCATTCAGAGGAATGAGTGTATGATGCAGCTACACCAGTAAGCCAAAAATATTTTCCAATTCAGAAACCCCGACTACATGCTTACGATGCAGTGTCATGCTTCCTCTCCCATCAAGCTATAACTGATCGCTAAAAAACTATTTTACGCACCGAGAAGCAGAGAAGAGAGATTTAAGTTTTTAAGAAAAGGGACCCCCCCTTGCAATCCTATTCTAACCCTGTCCTTATTTATTTTTGCTTTTGTTTTTCAAAGCTTTCAAGGCTGAGAATACAAAGTCAAAGTCAAGGTATTTCTAACACCCTGAAAAGAAAAAAACAACCAAGATTTATCATGCGGGCAAAATGCTAACTGAACATAATGCCTCTTTTTTTTTTAATTTTCAGGCCATTACAAAAACAAACAGCTATTGTAATGCACGTCAACAGAAACAGGGCCCATTTTTAACGTGGACAGACCAGCTCAATTTAATTACTTGTCATCGTGGGGAAAACGAACAACCGCAGTGATCACAGAAACAACAGCGAAGCCGACTGGGTGTGTCTGGGAAAAATTGTTCACTAACGAACATGTCCTCAGGGCATAGCGAGCGCCTCGGAATTGATCCGTGTGCATAATCATACACTGCAGTGATTAAAACACTGATGAAGCAAACGCTGTCCATGAGGAGAGACAACAAACAGAGAGGCGGATAAGTAAATGGCGAGATGCGGATGAATCCTGGTTATTAAAAACAGAGATGGAGGGAGGGAGAGAGAGATGGAGAGAGGAAGGGAGGAAGAGAGAGATGGAGGAGGGAGAGAGAGATGGAGGGAGGGAGAGAGAGATGGAGAGAGAGGGAGGGAGGAAGAGAGAGATGGGGGGAGAGGGAGGGAGAGATGTAGGCTTTTTTTGTAAACCTTTAAATTTAGTATGCCTCAAGTTTGCGGTAGTAACTAATCGGTTTTCAAGAAGAAAAAAAGGAGGAGAGTCTGTAGGTCAGGTGTTCTTCATATTCCTTCTAACACCTGAAAACGTGACTTTAGGGTTCTGCCCCTCTCTCTCTCCCGAGGTCTAAAGAGAGGCAAGGAGCACACACTAATTACAAAAGATAACCCAAACCCAACACATTTCTACAATAAGTGAGAATTGCACGAGAGAGAGAGAGAGAGAGACTGTACATTGCTAAAGAAGAAAGGGGAATGAGATAAAAAAAAGGGTTAAAATCTTTGAATCCAATTAAAAAAATAATAATAAAAATTGGGAATAGTTTTGTTTATAACACACGTGAATATAACACGACACGTTCAAATGAAACCTGACCAAATACCATCACAACAAAGCTATTTCAGCTGGAGTTTGTTTGAACACCCCTAGTAATAACAATAATAATAATAATAATAGTAATAATAATAATTTTTGTCCATTCTCAGTTATGCCCCCTTAGTAATTTTGTGTGTTGTGCAGCAAGACTCATCACAAATGCTCGTGTGTTCTTATTTGGTCACAGGTTCAGGTCCCACCAGAAGCCTTATTTATTTCGTAACTTACTAATTTTCAAACATCTTGCTGCTTCCCTGATAGATGTGAAATTTATCCATAGGCAGGAAGATGCTTAAATAAGTAACTTTTTTTTACCTAGCCTAACCATTTTAGCTGAAATCCTGCATTTGATCAATAATTCTAGCAATCATTCGGCAAACTTCTCTCGCGTTTAATGAATCTTTGTTTTAACGTAGCCAAGCCTATTCCAGCATCCAACAGCAGCAGCTTTGTTATCATGTCCCCTAATAACCACGTGAATGGTGTTCAGATGGTCTGGACCCGGAATGGGCTAAGGAAAGTGTTGTTAGTGCAATGGCAGAAACAATGGGTGCCTCGATAGCGAAACCGAAATCATGCCACAGGCTGATTATCTGGTGCAGTCTGACGCTACACTAACCTGCTTGAGAGCGAGTAAACAGAAAACTAAGTTAGTAAAATGTTAGGAATAAATAATCAAAACAAACAAACAAAAAAATAGAGACTCACCTATGAAGCATCCAATGATTCATTCATAAATCAATTAGTGCATGCACTTAGTTACTTGTACATAAGGATCCAACTGCTGGGAAATCCATACATAAGCATAAAAATATCCTCCTTTAGGTTTGATGGACTATTTCATTGGTGCGCCTATAATTATGGCTGATAGTGTATATTGATTGTATACGTGCTTCTGGAAATGCATGTTTTATTCTTGAGTATATATATAAAAAAGCTTATTAGACAACCCTTACTCAACAAAAGTATGGAAGACAAAAATCCATCAAAACCAAAGAGAACTTAGAACTGTAAATAGGAAACAACAAGCGATTATATTCAGATTATGGACAGACCATTGCAAGCCTCTACAATATGTCCTGGGATGCACCTTGTACAAAGATGCAAGAAAGGCAAGGTGGCCTAAGGAACTAGACTCTACAACAATACTAGAGAGCCGGCTGGCTGGATGACTTGCTATGCATCATCTGCTTTATGGAAGAAACCAACCTGCAAATCTAAAATACATGGTTAGCCAAATGCTGAAGATGACAATGGCATGAAATAAAAGGAAATTAAGAGGTGTCGTCAAATTTTAAATATGGTTTTGTGGTATGAGCATTTTTCAGAATCAAGTAGTAGAAATGTCTTAGATATGAGCCTTGTTTTAAAAAAAACACACGTATTTTCTAATTTTACACAATCCTTTATAACTAGTAATATTTTCTATTCTCAAGTAACTAATCTGAATGGGCAGTGGTCTAGTAGTAGGCTACTGGATTTCCATAGTTAAGTACCCAAGTTTGAATCCCAGTTGGGACTAACTTGGTTTGGCATACCTGCCTAGCATTACTTCTTATTCTTGTCCACCATTTGGCCATGAGGTTTCTTCCAGAGTCTGGCTTCCACCCACGTACAAAAATTAGGAGTTCTACTAGGTGGTTTTCTGGAAACACAAGCGCAGTTTCTGCAGATAACTCTTGCTTGGCTTGTACCTTGATCACCACTTGAGCCTCCAAACATACCTAGGTAACTACTCACTTGGTCACTAAGGCAGATACCCTACACCTTCCATCCTCCACCTCCTTTGCTGTGAAACGTCTTTAGACCTAAAAAGTCAGACAAAATGACAACTAGCTGATGATGACTGCTGTTGGTTCTATTCACTGTGCTTAATACTGTTACTGTTGCAAACATCAAAAAAAAAAAAAAAAGTTTGTAGCAGGTGTCTGCTATATTATTAAAGTTTAAAAGGAGAACGGAGGGCCACTCTGAGCTCACAGATAATAAATCCAGGAATTAAAGCAGATACTTATGAATACTAACAGGAAAATACACTTCCACAGGTGGCAGTGTCTTTTTAATGTTAAATGTTCCTACCCAAAAGCCCTCAGACGAAGGGTTAATTTGATTTGTTGCTGTTTTAATGAGGTTGGAGAGTTCCTAATGTTGTAGTCGCCTTTGTTTAAATCTACCCCAAAGAAAATGAATTCTTTTTCTTCTAAGTCTGAACGGTTCTTTCATTACCCTGAACGAGAGAAAAAATACAGAGGAAATTTTTAATTAGTAAAGGAAGCGAATATAAATTAATAGTTTGCGATTCCCTTGTTCTGGTTTATTAGCAACGCAGATCTCAGTCAGGGGCCAATTTCAAAGTCAGAACAAGCCACGCTCTCCATAAACATGTCACCGGCCAATTGAGGAGCGCAGATTTAAGTAACACTTCAAATTAGCACGCACTAAAAGTCTGCGCAGTGCTCCGATAATAAAATTCTGATACACGAGCGTGCGGACTGGCAAAACAAAACTGTGCCTCGCAATTTTACCCCAGAGCTCGAATTTCCAGCGAGAATTTTGATGAGGAAGCAGCCGAGTGGAATGAAGCCGCCGTTCCCAGTAACCAATCGGAGAGCAGCAAGCTGTCAATGTTTACAAACTTGGAAGGATGGGGAGGGAGGGAGGGAAGCGAGAAGAATGCGGCGGCTTCACATATTTATTTTTCAGAGCCTTCTCTTCGTGGCCATAAAAATCCCACGTTGGCAAGAGATTGATGTGCAAGATCTGAAGAGGCTGCGCGGAAGCAAACCCTGCTGCAGCGACAGTGCACTTGTTTTCTAATAACGTACGGGAGGCAAGTTCCTGATCTGCCTGCCTAATGTGGCTCGCCACAGACTTAAAAGAAAGAAATATATGACCAGGAGGGTGGGGTGAGGAGGGGGGGGGGACACAAGAGCAGGAAAAAAAAAGAAAAAAAGAAAGTAAAATAAAATTTTAACACTAAAGATCAAAGACTTAATAACCTCAACAATCACCGCTGCAAAAAAACCTGCAGTAAATCTTATTTTTGGCCAAACAAAGAAGAAACCGCAGATTTAGCGCAGTTTAAAATGGGGAAGGCAGCAGCGGTGCGCGGTCTGACTCTGGCACTGATGGTTTGTACTCGTGAAAAGTCGGATATCGACCACCACTGGTTTTAGGCTGTGAATTGCACCAAGTCGGGGTTGCCACTGGTTGGGCGGCGGCGGCGGTTCGAGGAGCTCCCTATTCTGTCAGTGGTCAGTTCCGCCTTAGCCTTGTCCATCAAAAAGAACGTGGTGCATTTTGCAACCCCCCCATAAGATTCTATTAAAACAAATTTTGCTCTTTTATTAGCAAAAGAATGAACCAGGCTACAGCACAAGACCTGAGACACGGGGGCCCCAGAAAAAGGGCGGAAAACTCCAGCCCATTAAGCGACAAGTCGACAAAAACGAGAATGCGCCTTCGGCTGTAAATTCTGTTGAAGGTCGTCCAACCCAATGTTTCCGGTTTTCATATTTTTTTTTGGCGCAGAAAACAAATAGGTCATGATGGGATGAGTGCTCTCCCTTATTCCACATAAAAACCAACTAACCAACCAACCAACCAACTGCATTTAAGGTTGCAATTTAAAAAAAAAAAAAAAAATTTGCGTAAGTTCTTTAGAATTCTTTTAGAACAAAAATATCTACTGCCTAGACTGCCAATTTAGAAGCAGACGGGGGGAATAATCAATAAGAATCTATCCACTAACATCACTTCACTGTCAGGGTTACAGAATTACTTACAGCCGGTGACTCCTGGTGATACAATACTGTGGCTATAAAACTGAAGGCAGACAGGCATAAGGATTTATGTAATAATATGAAAAAAAATCTCCATTGTCTGTCATCTCAACTGACAGCATAGAACTAACAAACCGTGGAATGTTGACAAAAAAAAAAAAAGAAGTTAAAAGAAAGAAATTAAACAAAAGAAAGTCTGACTGTGCCAAACTTCCACACACTGGTGGAGCCGGCGGTGCTGAATAAATTGGCCGAATTATTCTAGACGTGGACGCTTTTTGACCGACCAAAACTAACAGCTGCCAGTAGGAGGTTAGAATTATAAGTTAAGAAAAGATAAAGATGGCGGAATGGGGGAAAAGGTTACACCGGTGAGGTCTGATTGAGAGATCTGTTAACTGGCGGCAGGGTAAAACGCGTTGAGTGCCAAAGTCAGGGTTAGGGTTGGATGACTGCCACAGTTATCTTGGTTTGTTTCGAGTACTTAACAGCAGCCGGGGTAGGGAGTCTCTAACTTCTATCCATGCGCTTAAGCAAACTCCCCGCTGCCAGGTGCCATGCAAGATGGTATCTGAAATCCTGATTGGTGGTTGCTGGCTGACACACGGTGAATGTCCGACTAACTGGCTAGGACAGAGCAAAATGCGCACTATCCTAAAGCTGTTTTTTTTTTTTTTTCTTTTTCTTATTTAAAAGTTCTGCAGAAAGCTTAGGGAAGTTAATCTACCCTGGTTAGTGTGAAGATACATTCAATGACTGATCATTGAATGGGTATGATCTTTTCTGGATTAGCAAAACACGTAGCTCCTATAATCCCAACCCTTCACCAACTCACTGACTTCAATGTCATGTGTCTATTCTTCCTGTTGGTGGGGCAAAATAACATGAGATGCATTGACTAAAACTCAAAAAGATAACTCATCCTCTGCCTATCACGACATTATATCTTCTTGGTTATTTCCACTGAAGCAATCTGCCAGTGAAGACAATATAAGCATCAGTTTTTGGAGATTTGAAAACATGCTATACAGCCTAAACCTTTTGAGTATTGTCAATCCGTGTAGATTACATTCGGTTTGTCTTCATATTAATTACATTTCACAGTTACCAGTGCAAAAGATCGACAATCATTCACCATCTGTGTAAACTAAAAGCTTGTTATCCTCCAAACCTGAGAATATCACCATCTAGACATAAGAAGTAGGTCTTAGAGGAAAAGCTGATGCATCAGTTTTCACGAATAGTACAGCCTCAAATACACCAAATGATTAAAAATATTAGATCTATGTAAGTTTGGATTTCAGATGTTCAAAAGATTTTCAAAAAAAAATCAGAAGTTTTCAGCATGTTGACACAATCTTTTGGTTGTTTATAGTCATTAATACTAGTGGTCATAATTACAAATTAGTTAAGCTTCTAGCATGATTAGATAGCCAAGGAGATATATTTTCAGCAATAGACTTGTTAACGAGTGAAATAAATTATCAACAAGTATAGCTAAAAGTGATAATGTTTATCAGTTTAAGTCATATTGATGGGAACTTCTCTTCCAGAGGATCCCTTGTATAAGGCATGATGGCTTTTAGCCTTCTAGCAACTGCTAAACCAAACCATATTTGCCAACAAAAAAGGGACAAATTATCCACTATGGTTAGCTCCTCATGAATAATCAAAAGAATGTGCTAAGCGCAGTCTTTAAAATTCTGCTCCAAGATGAGTGAGTTAAATTTCACTCCATTTTAACATATATTTCTAAGTATGATTCACTCTGAAAATCACAAGTTATCAAATACACATTACAATTAAATGTACACTGGATGCCATCTCATGTGTTTTGGGCTCTTTTGAAGTGATAGTAAAGATGAAGTGATGTCACAATCCATTTAAATGTCATACAGTGCAGTCTTGCATCCAAATCTAATACAACACTATGCACAACAATGATACGTACAAAGTTATGTGGTCTTCCAGGTAGGAGAGCTACACATATTTACCAACGCATCTGACTGTTCAACTTGAATGAAATTCTCCTGAAGTTAGCATATTAAATTATTACCAAAAATAGGTTGACTAAATTGTGACTGCTTATTAACAGGCATAACTATTTCTCTGAATTATTTAAATTGCAGTATGATATCATTAAGATGTTACTAACTGCATCCATGCAGATAGTTCTACACACTAAGCCATGATTTACAATAGCATTAATGCTCACTTTGCATCATTCTTAGCATCACAACAGAAAGTTTTGCAGAAATCATAAGGCATGGAAAAAAAAAAAAAGATTCAAATCTATTTAGTAGATGAAATTGAGAAAAAACACTTTATTAACTAGAAAAAGCTATTGCTTCTGCAGTCTAACTTGTGGATTTACTTTTAATTCTAAAGAAAAAAAAAGCTGACAGAGTTACTTCCCCTGTTCTAGCCGATGCTTTTGCTGTTATAAAAGGAAAGAAGAAAAATAAAGCAGAAAACTTTCTTGCGGAAAAAATATAAAGTAAGTACAGTGTTAGCTATGGAAAGGAAGGTTGGAATATGAGAGAGAGAGAGAGAGCATCTTTAATTCAGAAATGACTCTCGCATTTCGAAAGCCATCTTAGTTTTCCAAGAGAAGAAATCTAGCTTCAGCCGAGAGTTGCTTCTTAATGCAAACTGTTCTTGTTTGTATTCAGATGAAGAACCCGACTGGCTTTCAATGCTTAGAATTTCTCCTCCGTTTTCAGTGGAGCATCACTCAAAACCAGCTCCGCATCTGATCTGGAAGCAGCGAATAAGAGAAGGCAGCGGAAGAGACTGGATAAAGTGAGATTGGCCGCAAGCAGCCAGCGTTGTCGTCTGGGGACCCTGACTGGGCTACAACAGGAAAAAAGAATAAAAGGAAGGAGGCAAAATGCCTAGTGTTGTTTTCTCTTTAAAAACGAGGGGATTTCAACAGGTACAAAATGGGGTTTGGGCTGACAGCTACCCTATTTGGTGAATGGCTGATCCAAATATTTGAAAACAAAATATCAAGCCCTTCCTGCAACAGGAGCTAATAATACAACTGGCTACTGCTACAACCATCCAACCAAAGCAGTCAGCAAAGTAAATAAGAAAATCAGTGGATCTTTCAAGGTTATTAAGCCGAGTGAGTCTAAAATCAGTACCTGTTCTGCTAAGACCTGAATCGAATAACATTTGTCCACTCAACTAATATATGGACTTAAGACTGAAATAAAGTATAGTAAATGTAAGATACATAGGAGGTCGCAACGGCTCACACAAACCACATATTGCAGGGCAGGGATGTCAAGGACACATGCTAGCTTATGACGAAGATAGCACATCATATATAGTGTAGTGACGTAAGACAACTAGAAGCCATTATGGTTTTATTTCAGTTCGAACAAAAGAGAAATGTGGGAACTGTTTGTGTATGTAACAACAACAGACCTGTAGATGTACCTACTTGATTTAAATCTACTTCCCAATTTCCCAGTGCCTTTCATATTATCTATAACTGCAGTCACACACACACACACACATTCTGCTAATATCCTTTTGTAAGTACACGTAGTTGTGCATAGGTTGTTGTCATATGTACTCAAGAAATTATACATAAGCATTTACTTATTTTAGGGAGTATTTCACTTATAGCGTGAGTAGACTTGCAGGTGTAGTGGGTAGGAAGGAACTGCATGGAAAAATAAACGCTAACGTGTTTTGTCGGTCAGTATAATAATGGGTGGTGTGACATGACTGGGTGAGAAGGAAGTGAAAGACAGGTGTACAGAAAGATGAGAACGAGAATGAAATTGAATCACAGGCTGTTTTTTTTCTTTTAAACAAAAACAGATTAAGTTATCTAAGAGAAAGCGCGTGCTAACCAAAAGCTCTGTGGGACACTAAGAGCTGAATTTATTTTTTTTGCACAGTCAATCAGACACCAATAACAAATAGACGCGTGCCCCCTTTCACGACCTGAACGGCGGAGAGAGAAAATTACCACGGTGTCAGAATGTGATTAAGCTGCCTTTCTGTTTCCAGTATGGCTCAACAACAGTAAATCTTACAGGTTGAAATGCTCCGTGGCCAACTTAATCATAGCCGAGTGCAGCGAGAAATCTAACGTGACAGTTAACGAGATATCCAATAGTAATTGGACAAAATACTACAACAAAATAGATTTGTTGAGCCATATTAGACGAATGTACACAGAAAGCAGAAAGTCAATGGAGACTTCATCAACGGGAGTTGATTTGGAATAACAGATATTGCCATTGTCCTGCTTACGTCGCTTGATGCTGATGAGGTAGAAAGAGAGTGATGGTTGTTGACTGGAACCTACAGATGAACTGTAGTAAGAGATAATGATGATACTGCATATGAGGAGGAAAATGAGTTGTTTTTTTTAAAGGTAGGTAGCCTGAGAATTGCATCCTCATCAGAGACTTTATCAACTGTCTATGGATTTTATATAGGCATATTTCAACTTTGCTGAAACCACAATTCAGATGGAATACAAATTTTCGTCTATTAAAAGAGCAAATAATAATAATAATAATAATAATAATAATAATAATAATAATAATAATAATAATAATAAAAAAAGACAGAACTAACCCACTCAGTGGATTAGTTCTAAGTGAAACATAAGATGTAGAATTTCCCAGACAAGGCAAACATTTTAATTTCATTCTCTGGAAAATTATATAATCAATATTTTATAATTTTTTGCATTACAAAGTTACTATATAGATACATGCTAATGTCTTCTAGATGATCCCCTAAAGCTTCTACAATGTGTTATATATAGAAGGAGCAAAAGCGAGGAAAGAAAAAGGGAAAGACAAAGAAACAATGAGATGGGGGAAATAATGAGATGAGGAGGATTGAGAGATGGGAGAAGAGGGGGGCTTTGTTGGGGCACAGAGGTATTTAATGCTGTTGAAACAGGAACACAAAAAAGAAACCCTAGCCCCTGCAAAAGACAGTAAGTAAGAAAACAGAAAAAAAAAAAAAAATTGGGAGACAGAACAACAACAAAAAAAACAACAGAGTAACAGCAGATCAGAAAGTTATCTGCGATTAACACCAACAGCAGCGACAATGATCCGCCTGAACTGAGAACATCAATCTTAGTAGCAGACCAGACAAAGAACCCTAACAGCTCTGGGGAAGAGCCAGCCAGCAGCCATTGCTCGGCTGTGCTTCACCAAGTTGTCCGCCGCTACTCCACCTACACCTACACCTACAGGGGGGGAGAGGGGGCCCCCCCTACTAGTTCAGCTGTCAGTGGGAAGGGGCAGCAGTAATTCTTTTAATTGACATAAGCCACAGCACTGCGTGTCAGTGCTTAACGAAAGCCATTGGCGCTTAGTTGTGTGCAGAGAAAACAGCTAGGAGATGACCTGTTTTCGAATGTGTGCCCCCTGACCTGTGAAATGATTTCTTGACTTAGTGAGCACCCTTACAGGACGCAAAAACGCCCCCTGTTCTCCCACCCAACCAATTTATACATTGAGAACTTTCAAACCAACATACAAAGATGTGCTTAGCAAAAGCAGCCTGAAAACACACACACACATAACAGAACTCTTAGAATGACAAAGTTAGCATATTCTAAACAATGCCAGCATCAGAAACATGTCGACATAGAGGGGTGGCAGGGATACACCTTTACCATGCACAGTGGGCAGCACCAAGCTTACCACTGCTATGGATACGCCGTCATCATGCAATACAAAGCCGACAGTTTTAGGGTAATACAACCGTAGATGATAATACTGGAAATGTAAACAGTATATTTCGCTGGTCGGAGAGAAAACACACAAACATGTAAATAGGTGAACAGAAAGAGGAGCAAGATGAAGGAAAAAAAAAAAAAATTACAAACTATGTGGCCTTTAATGTTATCCCTGCAATTTAAGTCTTTACAACGGAGTAGTGGACTGCACAAACCAATTTTCAAAACATTAACACAATTAATGGATAAATTAACCTGAAGGCAACCCAAAATTTGGCCCCAGATAGATGACAGCCCCGCTTCACGGAGAATAACAGTTAAGGTGTACTCAGCTTAGTAGTCACAAAAAAAGTGGAAAGCCGTCACGACCTGTACAGCGGCCTCTGCCAGTGATTCGGTGCACTAACTAAATGTGACTATTATGCTGAAAACAACTATATACACTGGCAGCAGCCATAAATGTGAACTCACCAAAAAAATATAATATCCCATATATAAATCGATTTGTCAGTGCACACAGTCACACTTTTACACATATACTACTGTTCGAAAATATATACACCAGAATAAAATGTTTGAATAAGTTTGTTCCAACTTTGATCACTCAAGTCTTTCTTTTTTTTTGATCAAAATATCTCTGTATTTTCTCTGGTGTACATACAAATGTGGCCAGTGGTGTACATATTTCATTAAAAACTAGTGTGTACATCAAAGGTTCCAGAAAACTTACTATATATATATATATGAAGACATTTTCTTTGTTGTGCATGCAAAAGTTTTTCCAAAGTCAAATTGCTGATGGTGCACTAAAAAAACAAACAAACAAATGACCAAAGCCCCTTAATTTTTTGACATTCTGATCTGGAAAAGGGAATTGACGTGTGGCATAATGGAATGTTTCCGAGCCTTCTGGTCGCCTCTGCATGTAGACCAAAGTAAATACTTTAAGCACTGCAAAAGCTACCAACAAAACATATCCACCTCCTTACCAAAACAGGCAGAACCACAGCTCACTGCTGTACCTATCTACCCCTTACTAAAACAGGCAGAACCACAGCTCACTGCTGTACCTATCTACCCCTTACTAAAACAGGCAGAACCACAGCTCACTGTTGTACCTATCTACCCCTTACTAAAACAGGCAGAACCACAGCTCACTGTTGTACCTATCTACCCCTTACTAAAACAGGCAGAACCACAGCTCACTGTTGTACCTATCTACCCCTTACTAAAACAGGCAGAACCACAGTCCACTGTTGTACCTATCTACCCCTTAGTGATTAATTCCACTTGTTGACAATTCCATTAGTTACAAAATGTTCTCTAATATTGAACCACGGCAAAAGAATCTCCAACTTACAACCAGGAGCCTTAATGTTAGTCACTGAGATAAGTCAACAAACTAAAAAAAGCAAAAAAAAAAAAACAAAACAAAGATATTTTGAAAGCCACCCCCCCTCCTGAACATCTGATATCCAAAGTAGTTAACTCTTTAATATTCAGCATGTTCTCAGTGTTTGAAGCCTGGAAGCATTCAGATGAGAATGTACGCTGAACTCTTCCCAATAACTCAGTCTATTTATTTACATAAAACTCTGCTTGAACGGCAGCATATTAAAGGTGGGGGCAGACGAAGGACTTGTGTACAATGGAGCCTAGATTTCTGTCTCCCTAGGCTTGATAACTTTGATTAATCAGCCCTAACACTTTGTTAGCTTAAAATTTCACCATTTCAAGGTATTTAATTCATCAATCTATTTTGTCCATATCCAGCTTTACTTTAGAATCTGACAATGCATAGTTTTGAGAGAGAGATGGAGAGAGAGAGAGAGAGAGAGAGAGATGGAGAGAGAGAGAAAGATGGAGAGAGAGAGAGAAAGATGGAGAGAGAGAGATGGAGAGAGAGAGAGAGAGAGAGAGAGAGAGAGAAGAGAGAGAGAGAGAGAGAGAGAGAGATGGAGAGAGAGAGAGAGAGAGGAGAGAGAGAGAGATGGAGAGAGAGAGAGAGAAAGATGGAGAGAGAGAGAGAGAGAGAGAGAGAAAAGGGTTAGTGTTTCACTACTGCATCAAACACAAAATCACCATCATACTTGGCTTATCAACTGTATTCACTTCTAAGACAATGCACACTTTAAAACCAGGTTCTATTTCCAGCTGATTTTGACATAATTTTACGTAACGCCATTATGATCAGAGTAGATTAAGTTAATTATGGTATCAAACAAGCCAATAAACACGAGCAATAACATCATACCCTATCCATTTACAATTATACACACCACAGAGGAAACTCCACAAAACACTATTAGTCACTGTCAACGGCCATTATGCAAAAGATACAGTCCAGGGGTACATCAAAGAAAATTCCGAAGCAATTCTACAAAATATTCGAACATCTGAACCAGACAGAATACGACTGATGGCTTTGAGCCAGCTTGTGTGTGTTAACGATAGTCTTTCTATGAGGAGTTCTGGCCCTTAATTCCCCCCCCCTCAATTTCTTGGTAAATGCAAAGGATGTGATGAGGTCCAAGCATCATTGATGTGTTGCAAATACTTGCCACAGAAAGGTGGGGGCAGGGGAGATACCCCCCTTTTTCTTTCTTGTTTTACCCGTAGCCATTCTTTTCTGAACACGTATTTCCCTGCTGATGAACTACAGGTAAAGTAGCTGTCACCTATTAAAACAGAAATCTGCAAGGTGTGTAACCGCCAATCGGGAATAGGTAAAAAAAATAACAACAATGTCTACCACTTTATCGTAAATGTGAGGAAATCCTCTGTCATGGAAATAATTCTCCTGATTTTCTTACTTTTTTTTTTTAAAAAAGTTCAGCGGTCAGAGACAAAGGGGGTCGCCCCTTGGCTTTTAAACATCTATCCGATCACTACTAACTGGACCAAGGGTCCCATCCAAACTTTATTATCTACTTTAGAGAGACTGTAGATAACAGGAAGCGCCGCGGCAAACTCCTGGGGAAAGTAACACCTGTACTAATCTGAAAAAAAAAAAAAAACACATCGTGATGGCAGTGATTTGAACCTCCCTTCGCCCCCCCCCCCCACACCGAAAAAAATGAACGTCCGGAATGTAGTTCTGCATTGGAAGACAATTTCTGATAATTTAGGTGGAACCAAACGGCCAACCTTTTAGTACAAGTATGAGATGACATCTGCCAGTTGATAACTGAGCAACATAAACTTACCTGGTGCCATTTTTGTCAAGAGATCTACTTACTGCAAGGAGTCTTTGATAGCAAGACATCTGTTCACTGATTGCCATGGTGGATTTTAATACAACTGATGTTGGTCATGTTGTTAACAAACGTGCATTTTCATAATTCATGTTTTTACAAATTTTTGTCGTCTTTTTTCCTTGGTAAGACCGGAGAACCACATGCTGTCAGTACGCCATTTCCCATGCTAGATTTTACACCCATGAGTTTGACATCATCTACTGGCAGTCTACATTTTGGTCACTTGTAATAATTTTCATAGAAGTTAACCTAAACTTCGTCATTCCAAGATTCTTACATCTGGTACACTTTTAATCCCAACAAAAAAGCAACAGTAATAGCGTTAATAAATTGATTATGGCTGAAATACAGAATATCTCATTAACGATTCCACCACTGAGGTTGTGTGTGTGTGAAAGTGATTTATCTATCTATCTATCTATCTGTATACATATATATATATATATATATATATCATACGCACTAGAGTATTAACGTTATTAAACTAATAATAATAATAATAATAATAAAAAAAGTCTCAGCAAAGTAATAAATACATGTAAAAATAAACTGAAACAAACCCTAACCCAGTAAGTTGACCAGTTTGACTCGTAGTGCATTGTGGGAAGGCTCGTTTCATTTTTTTTTTTGGTCATTTCCCCCTCTCTCTTGCACTCTACAAGAAGCATCTTTCATACTGGCAACCATCTCACTATTTGGATAATTACTTCTTTCTAAAAGAAAGGGGGAGGGGAACTGTCTGAACCATCCTGGTAGAGTGGCCAGAGAGAATTAATACAGCCAATGAATGCCCCATATGCAACATGAAAAGGCTATCACTTCTAACACCAAAGTAACAAGTGTTTCTGTTCCTCAGAAACAGCATCTTATCACATAAGTCCTTCCTTATCTCTCTGTCTCAAGGTGGTTCCTTCAGGTTCCAGGTTCGGGGAAATAAATCTTTCTGAAAGCCTGACTGGGGGAGATGATGATCCATCCCTACCAAAAAAAAAGAGGGGGGGGGGGTCAAAAAAAGGTTTGAGGAAATCATGGACCACCAGGTTTTTCTGGCAGTGGGTTGGTTACTCGTGCATACAAATTAACACCTCTGGTTATTTCTCCGGAATCTGTAACCAGAATGGTTGGTCATACTCCGAGCATCAATCAGCCTATACAGAGAAGCAGAGGCCAGGAACTCCACCCAAAGGTGAAAGGAAGTCTGTTCCAGAGGATATGAAATGTGGCTGGTCGGTCCTGTTCACATGCACACCCATCTTGTTAGGATCAGTCGTTAAAACAACAGCAATAACAGTTGGTGGGTAGGGGGGGGGCAGAGTTACCCTTATTCTATACACGTTTTCGTGTCTCAACATATGTCTTCCCCTGGTCCAACACAAGCATGACAAAGGACTTATTTGCAAAAGAGATGTTTAACTCTGCCAGAAATGGACCAGCAAAGCAAACATCGCCACGCAGACAATAGGAACACACGGTCGTTTTCCCATCCAGCTCTTAGCGCCATGGAGATGAGAGCTGCTTTCTTCACACACACACACACACACACTGAGCAGAGTGTGCTCTTAGTGTTTGTCTTCCCTCCCCCACTTTCTCCCAGATCCACCAGCAGCATCAGAAGAGGGAGGGGGATAAGTATACATACGCTAGCAGGAGCCTGTTTGTTCACCCCTCTCCTCTTGCAGAAGGAAAATCTCCTGGGGATTAGTGCCTGGGGGTTGGGGACTGGTACCTTACGCATTGTTGAAACAGATCCGTGCACTCACACTTGATATTAACCAATTGCCAGTCAATGTAATTATCTAAATTAAACAGTTCCTTGCATCTTGCTTTTAAAAAAAACTACATCCACACACACACACACACACAAATGCATTGCTGTCTTGCCAGAGCAATTATTATTTCGACGTATCCCTAGTACCACCATCTGTCCCTTTTTAAGTTTTACACCCCTTTATGAAGATGACGACTAATCTCACACACTACAAACCAGACTACATCGATAGCAGCCCCCCCCCTGCTCACAGCACAACTATTGAGGTCTTGAACCCTTCTCGAAAATTATTTCCATTTCATCCTGGTCCAAGACCAGCCGAGTGCATGTGTGGCGGAGCCTGGACCGAGTTTCTACCATGCCAGTAGCTTACCCCACAATGCAAAATCCTGCAATAGAGTTCCGAACAGGACCAAGTGATCCCAGATAATTAGCTAGCAGATTAACATGGCAAACGAAGTAAAAAAATGCATGACAGTGATAAAAAAAAGAGAGTTCCAACAACAAAAGAATTAGCATGTGATCGATCTGCTTTTGAAGACTGATAGACTTGTTTCTTTTTTTTTTTTATTAACCCACTCAGGCTGAGGTGAGTTTTCACAGTAATGCATTGTGGGGTCTTCTAAACTAGCAGCAGACAGAAACCAGATTCAGACAGCATCTTTAATTAACGGCAGAGAGAAGCGTGTTTGAGATTCCAAGCACCCAATATTGGCTTTTATTTTATTTTAAAAGTGAAAGTTGAGTTAATGGAAACCCTTAACCGCGCAGTTACAAAACCAGATAGTTTTGATCTCATATTAAGGGGAGGAACCCCTAAATATATGATCCTCCTCTTTTAAAACTATTAAAGACTTTCATTTCGTCATTTCTTATATTTACATCTACACAAAGATTTAGTGAAGTAGCAAACATTCTGTTTAAATGTGGATGAATTCACCCTTTCCCTTAAACTCTGCAGAAATGTCACATGCTTACACGCACAAGGAAGGGAGATAACAAAAGAATGCGTCAACCCGGAAATGTAAACCGAAGGAAATCAACCAATCTAGAACAGAAATTTTGCACCGCTGTTGTTCCGAATCTTTCACGTGAAAACAAATCGCAAAACAGTTACTTCCGTTATTAATCGAACAAGTACAAGAGAAAGAGAACAGATATTCCCTTCATCTGTGCCGGAAATAACTCCTGCACAGTCACAAAACACGCCATTTCCTAGGCAGAGTTACCACCAACATGATCGTTACACATATTGTATTATGCAAATAAGTTATGTGAAGAAACAATAAAACTGAGAAATTTCCTAGACTGGAGTAAGTAATTATGCTATAATTTATCATCTTTTGCTATAGTTTTTATCCATCATTGCGTATTAAACAAAAGTTCAGATAGGGTAAGTTTGGGTTTTTGCCAGTCTGTTTGGCAACAGGTTGCTTGCATTAAAGGCCTCACGCAGGGGTTCTTCTTATCAGGGTTTTCTTTAGTAGAAACCAACCATTTAAGCCTTTACCCTATATTCTAAATCACTAAAAAGATTGAAGCAAAACCCTAATAAAAAACTATTTAACTTTCTTAGTGATGCCAGTATGCAAAGTGTTAACCCCCCTCCCCCTAAGCTACCGATGGAACAAAGGGGAGATAACCACACCTGGCCAAGCAAGTTATGAAGCAGAGAACTACATGAACAGACATGATAAAAAATCGTCCCCCCCCCCAAACAACTCTTCTTTTAATGAAGCCAACTTGTTATTTGAAGTATAAAATGCTCTTAGTTCTTTCTGGGATGTAGCTTTCTAGCAAGCAAACTGAGATTTCTTTTATATATATATATATTTTTAGCAGTATAAGGGAAGACACCCTCCTCTATTAGAGCGAGGGGAAAAGAAAACCCATCCACAAAAACATGCCTTCAGCAAACAAGTCGCAACTGAGTGAAACAAGGGTCCGTCCGTCCCTTATCGTACATGCCACGTAAAATAATATGGTAGGGAGAGCCGTTTTGGGCCACGAGTATCACTGCAATAGATACGCACCGGCGATACGCACAGAAATCAATAATTTTCAATGAAAATGGATTTGCAAGGGCGAGCACCCTCCACTTTTATCAGTGATCAACCAATTCCTTTTAAGGCTGTTCTATTGAAATGTGTGAACTTGTCAAAACGAAATTAAGTGCCAAACAGTGGCCAAAGCCGCGTCCAATTGAGGTAGTTCTGAATTGTGGGGGGGGGGCCCTGGTTCATTCCGACCAGTCGTTGACACATGAAAGCCCGGGCAAGCCCCAATAATAGACATTATTATTTCTGTGGAGATAACATGCAACAGTGAGAGTGCCTGACGTGCAGTAGTTTTTGTTCGGCCCTGGTCCCTCCTCGGCCCATACACCGTATTCCCATTAGCCAGAAACGCTTGCAGCATTCTGACGAGTTCGTACAATGCGTGATGGTGCAGAGCTTCGTCGGTTTTAATTATGAATAATCTACAAGCATCAGCCAAAAGGAGCAGCATCACATAAACACGACGGCTAGCTAAACGTGGCTTTAATTAGTTTTACTGACAAGGAAGGCACGGGCCGTCTCCTCCCCCCTCCTCAGGAGTGTGGAGTTTGTGTAGTCAAAACCCATAATCTCTTCTTGTGTTTACCCCCTTGTACCTATAAAATTAAATAAATGCATTCAGTTTTAAAATCCCAGCACAAACAGAACTTCCAACATTCTCATTTTTTTAACGGTAAAAATGAGCCCCTGCGCACAAGATCCATGCTGATGTTATCCTGAGATTTTTGTGCCCTCAGCTTTCTCCCCCCCCCCCCTTTTCTTCAAAGTCTTGCTAAAAAGCGAAATTAGTAGGGAGGGGAAGAATCTAAAATTTGAGAAATCAAAGGGAAAAGATACCGACGAACTGACAAAAATGGTTAATTTGGCTCTTTGGAAAATTTTATGCAGTCAAACGTTAAAAATAATTTCTGTGGTTTTATAGTTTTGTCCAACAGCGATATTGAGCCTGGTAAGGGAGAGAAATTATCCAGGACACTATAGAGAAACGGCTATGATCACAAATACATAGAGAGTGAATGATAAGGGAGAATTACAAGGATCCAATAGATATCTAAGATGCTAAAGAGAAATAGGCAACCGTTATAAAAATGTGTAGAGAATAACAAGAAAGAGTAGCTGAGATCCTGGTGATATAAAAAAAAGAGGAGGAGGAGGAGACACTGACAAACAATTATGGCTGTTACATCAGAGAAAAAGCAATTAATGGAGAGATTAGTGATTACGAAAAGGAAACCAATTTTAAAATATTTTATTTGATAAAATAAAACTAAAATTTAATAAAATGAAACAACAACAAAAATCTCCAATCTACATAAAGCTTTTTTATTTGAAATGATTATTTATACCAAAGTTTATGATATGGTATTGTGTGTTTGTTACTGTGTGTGAGAGAGAGAGAGAGAGAGAGAGAGGGAGGGAGGGAGGAGGGGGAGATAAAGGAAGGAAGGGGGAAGGGAGAGAAGAAAGGGGCTAATAGAGAGTGTGTTTTTATTCAGAGTAACTTGTAAAAGTCGTGGCTTTAGGCCAAAATTATTACATGCATGATGTACCTACCAATCCAGATTAAAAGCCAGACTGTGTCAGCATCAGACAAAATTTGGAAAAAAAGAAAGGTCCTAAATAAATGGGTTACTGATAACAGGTGTGTGTGTGTGTGGATTAAAGAGGGAATTTCTGAAGCTGTGCCAACATTTTGGCATAAACTACATAATGCACAAAATCAAAGTAAATCCAGAGGAAGATTTTTACAGAAGTAAAAAAAAAAAAAAAAAGAAAAAATAAATAATTGAAAAACACATTAGTTGTAAAAGTTATCGCCCATAGAATTGTTTTTCAGAAATATGAATGCCTATCGCTCTTCTATTTTTATTACGTTTACTTTGAAAAATTAAAAGAAGATATATATTAATATATTATCAATAATCATGTTCTTCTAGCCAGGTTTATTTAGATATCTGAATTCTCCTGATGACAGCAGGCTGTGTAGGATGAGATATGCCAATAATCTGGTTTGGAAAGGCTGTACAAATCAAATCCAGTGTGTAGCCAAATGCAGTACTGATGGCACAGGGAATGGGTTAAGTGTGCATAATCAAACGATAAGAAAAACCAAAATGCTATTTTAAATAGAAGTTATTTCTAGATGAGTGTTGGGTTTTACCGCCCCACCCTCTCGAACTTCTCCACATGAGGATGCAAAAGACATCTGTGCCTCCCCTTTAAAAAAACTCAGGTTTTCCACTGCTGTAACTTTTGGAATTTAGAGCAGGTGATAAAAGATGAGTGTTGCTTACTTAATAAAAAAGGGAAGAAGAAGCAACGTTTATAAATCTTTCTGGGACTCCAGGGAGGATGTTTTGCATGTTTATCTGACACGCCCCTCCTCTACTGTTCTTTAAATAGACAGAGGTGTTTGGAGGTGACGAATGAGTGCATTCATGAATGCTGTCCCTAGTGTTTTCATTTTCATCAGTAAAACAGAAAGTTTAGAGCTCTCCAGTTGAAAAAGTGTTTCCATCGATGCTTAGCTTTAACAAATCGTCTCCTCACCAACAAAAATTTATTTCCTGTCGTTACTAATAAGCATCAGTGGTAGGAGAGAAAGCCTGCACAGCTTGTACTGAAGAATTGGTCCCCCACTGATGAAAAATGGCCATACATAGTAAACAAAGGTAAAGTGATATAACAGATTACTGAAGCAATCAATATGTCCTGATGCCATTACCTTTTAATATGTGCCTGTCTTTTTTTCTTTGTATTTTGTTAAAGCCATCAGTAACATAACTCCGACCCGTTGCCATAACGTAACGTCAGATTCTTAACTAAATGCTGATTCCTAAATGGTATCTATCATCAGCAGTGTTCTGCTGAGACTTCTGACGAAGCTGTATATCCATAGATGGCTTGTGGCACTTTAAATGGGAGTTTTAAAGATCCCGTCTATGCTGTTTACTTAAGTTTGTTATCCACCTGGGTGTTTCTGAGTATCCGAACGCCCGTGCATGACAAAAAGACGCATACGAGACCTGTTAACACATTGATTACTCAAAATCTTCAAATGGTAATAATATAAGCGCAAAGGTTATCATCTCCCTGCTGACAAAAAGGATGGCACAAAAGGAGTCCGTAACCCGAGTAACTAAATGTAGAACTGATCTTTACATGGGTTAGTTTGCTCCACAAATTCTGGGCTCCCTCCCACCTTTATTTTCGCTAACTCAATGCAATAGAGTAGCAAGAATCTCAGAATGCAATAACAGAATTTTAAGAAATTATACCCGCTCCCAGTCATAAACGGTGCACATCCATTTCCTTCTGCTCTTTTAGCTCTGACAGTTTGACCCAGAAAAGTGAATTTTGTGAAGAGAATTAAATAAAAATCATTCTGAGATTGAAAAAAAAACAACAAACAAACAAGCAAACAAACAGCAGCAGCAGCCAGCAAAAATAAGGATGAACTATAGTAGCTTGGAATCAATTTTCTGCTAGAGAAAGAGATGAATGAATGAATGAATGAATGCTACATTTTCTGCATTTGTAGAGAAGTGGGGCAGGCAAACTGATTTACATCTAAACCATTACAGACAGGAACCAATATTAAATGTAATTATTCTAATTGCACATAGCCAGAAGACAGGTTCTACCCAATTCCTTTATGGAATGAAGAACGCCAGTGTTTTGTTCATTAGCAGGTGCCAACACCTAGGAAAAAAAAATAATAGATATCTTGAGGTTGCCTTTAGTCTGGTGAGTGGAGATAGTAAATTGGGTTAATTGTGTAGGGTGTACATCATCTGGAATTGGCCTTTCTGCACCACCAGGGGCTGGCCTTCCAGAGCTGGCTGGCTGGCTGTACAGATGTACAGCTGAATGGAGGAGGACCCAGTTGTGGTGATTATAAATATCTGGGGTCAACACTAGGCTGGTAGTGAGCAACAGACAATCAATCATAGCCCACCAAACCCAGTAACCTGACCAACCATCTGCCTACCAGCCCCCCACCACCCACTGCTATGCATTATCATAATTAACCAGGGAATCAGCCCACCAAATGTTCAAAATGCGGGCATTTTAGGAGAAAATGGCAGCCTATTTTGTCAGTACAAAAAACTTAAGACAAAGGAGAATCTGTTTGTGATTTTTCCGAACCCTAATGCCTGCAATTTTATTAAGTAGCATTAGCACTGCCCCCCTATCCCAATAGCCTAGTGGTAGGGAGCTTATTTGCCATGGTAATGACCTGGAACCAAATCCTTCCTCCCACCAACTTGGATTCTTTCTTGGGTCAGATTCTTGAACAGATACCTTGCTGCCCAGCAATCTACCATAGTTATTCTACTACTAACTAAACCTCTCTACAAGGACCAAACCAGTTTGATAAACTGACCTTTCACAAACAGGGAGTTAACTAACCATCAAGCAAAACAGGCATTCTTATATAGGTACATTTTATATCTTCCCTAACACAAATAAACAACCTATTGGAAATAAATAAGGTTTCAAAAACACAGGGCTAATAAGTTAAACCCTGGGGATAACTTTGAACTTCACCAGGATTTGTTGCAAGAATACAGCTAATTAGAGGGATTATCAGGTAATAAGACAGAAAAACAACAACTATCCATAACCATACTATCTAGGGTACATTTGCACCCAACTACCTTTTAAACTTGCAATACCCAGAACAGGTTGAGGCCATAAAGGGCTGTGAAACACGGTACCTTCGTTAACGTAACTGTTTGTAACGATCAAATTTGTGTATTGCTTCGGCGAGTGTGTAACTAGACACACAGCTAGTTCTACACAAATGCAAAGCAGTGCTTGTAGGCTGAGCCAGGCGGTCTAAGTAAAAACTAACTGATAGCATGGTATGTGGAGGGTTAAAAAGAAGCATCTGCATGAAAAATGAGATTATCCCCCCCCCATGTCTGTCTATTTGGAACATGTGCTGCTTTATGTAAATATTGCACACTTACACTTACTCAGCAGAAAAAAAAATAGTAACAAAGACTAAAAGTGCCACCCTGTTGGTGTGTACTATCCGAACGCCTATTAATTTCAGGACTCCAATAATCACAACTTATTTATGCTTCATGTTGATTGACACAACCAGTGTCTATGATTAGATATATATCAACAAAGCAGGGCGTCCAGTGATAGACGACAAGCAGACCAGATTGCTAGGTTGGGTACCCCACTAACACAGCATCTTCTGAACTCTCGTCCAACATCTAAAAACGAAGTGTTCTTGTAGGAACTTTCGTTGTATCCAGTTGAAGGAGGCAACAGGAAATCACTTCGACTATTCATTGCCCAGGTATGGCTCTAAGCCACGGATGGACCCATCTGACAACAGCATGATTATACCTCTGGTGGCTTTTTCTTTGTGTGTTGGCAGAAATGTTTGGGCCATGAGGGAAAGCGTTTTTGTGTGGTGAATGAGAGAGAAAAAGACACACACACACACACACACAAACACAGGGGTAGGTATGGCGATAGGAAAAAAAAATAAAAATGTTAGCCCGAAAGCTGCTCTTACAACTTTTCCTGATGTTCAGAAAACCGAACATACCCAAGCCTGCCAAGAAATACAATATGAATTATAAAAGAACACTTACTACTCACAATTTTCTTCTCTCAACTTTTGGCCAGAATCCCATTGAGGGAAGGGCAATAATTCAAGCAGTTTTCAGAAGCTGAATGGTATTAATCTTTTAAAAAATGTTAGCACTATCAAGGCAAAAAAAATCAAAATTATGGGTAGAAAGTCTCCGATTATCTACACTACATTTCCATAAGGGTAAAAGGGGATTCCGCTTGTATCGGCAGCCGACCTGATTCAGCAAGACTGTTGAATTTGCTTAGGGAAGAAAGACCAACGAGTAGATTCAGGTATCAGCTGCATTTGTGGGGGTGGCACATTAGAGATTGTGTAACTTGGTTGCATGTGTGTGTAGAAAAATTGTATTTTGTAGTAAACATATCATATTTTTATGAGAGTTATTTCTCCCTTAGACAATCAAACTTTTTAAAATTTACTTTGATTTTTAGTGACTTTCAGAAACAAAGCAGTGGAAAAAGCTGAGGTTTCAGCTGCTAAATTCTTCAATCTGTGATTAAATTTATCAGAAATGAAAATCAAACAGCCGACTGGGAATGCGGTATTTTTCACAGACTATAACTTAATTGAACTAGGGTTAAGAAACAATATGCAAAACCCTAAACTAACTTACTTCTGTAAACCTCCCTCCCTTCCTCCCATTCTTGTCCACTTCAAACAGATAATTTTCCACAGGTGAAAGTTGGAAAATCAATCAAACAGAACTAGCAGATTGTGGGAACGATGGAAAGTGCGTGCACAAGATATTAGGAAAACCTTTGCGACTGACGATAACAGACATGTGAAGCATACACCTATAATGAGCGGGAATCAGACAAACCCCACATTTGACAATGTTGTTGAATTTTCACGATAACAAGCCCACTAATGAGGTTCCTTGAATTATTTGATTAATAAATACTGATATGGCTTCTATGGTCAAGTCTGGAAATTATGTTGTATTACATGTTGTCACTGTCTGCTAGTTCTTGTTCCTATTGATAGGAACAGTTGGTTAACCTGAATTGTCTTTGTTTAGAAAAATTTTAATGCACAACTGTCGCACAAGCTACACAATTATATATAAACCACACACACACAAATGAAATTACTGCATTAGAGATATTTTAGAGGCATCTTGTCATATAGATAAAAGTTTGAGTTCCTATGTGGTTTCTAGCCAAGGCGATCTCTCACGAGCAAGATATAGGCAAGCTGCGTGTTGTGTACAACTATTCAGCAACAATCACAAAACGAAGAACGGCAAGCGACCATATAATCAGACTGACACTTAATGCAGTGGGCGTGAAGGCGACAAAAGAAAAAAAAAAACAAGAAGAGAAAACCAACCCAAAAGTCCCCCATCCAAAATTATTAAACACTATGCCTCATGGATGGCAGTGGCTGGTTCCACCCAATTATTGAGGCAAATTCCAATTTTCTGGCCCCTAGGGGCACATCTTGTTATAGGAAATTAATTTTTTTTTTTTTTGCAAACCTTGTTTTGTTGTTGCGTCTACAACTAAAGGTGCAATGCTGCTGGAAATTGTTGAACAAACAGCTTCCATATCTATATATCTCAACTTAAAGTGCACACAGATGACACCACCACATCACATCGGACCTGCAGGGTGATCTCAGGCCATTGTGGTAGCTGACAAATTATGCCCGGCTGACCCGACCAAAATGTCTCCAACTGGCGACAAGCAAATCTAAAACACAGTATTCATCCCCCTACACTACTCAGCGGATTTAAAAGGGCTGCCTTTAATCTGAAAACGTTCTGAAGAGTCAAGAGAAAAACAACGATGCAGTCAGTCACATTTTTAGCAACCAGCAGAGTGATGTGCGCTACTTTTTATATTCCGAGTGTATAAAAAACCCTAACAGGGTAAAGAGTTTGTCTATTAATTGCAAAGTAAAAATAAATAACTGAAGTGGTTCCTTGGTTTCTGGTGATTGTGAAGACTGGGAAATAAATAGATAATAAATGTAGCTACCGGAAGAAAATTCTTGCTACATCATGGCTGCTTTTATTATTATAAGAAAAGCAAAAGGTTTATATGGTAAAGTGACAGGAATAGTCAAAGATCATATGCGCTGATAGATCTTTTCAGAACAAATAAACACACCCAGTGAGGTTGGCAAAGACCTGAATTACAAATGTTCCATGTTCCAAGCTACTTAAAGTAGTCGAGTAACGTGTGTTTATAATAGACCTAAACAAAACCATCTAAATTTAGGTTACATTTTTTTTTAAAAAGAATTTTTCATTTTCTCCTGGTCAAGTTTTTTTCTCTCCCATTTTCTATGCGTATCATTGCTGCTGTTTATCTACGGGCTGAGAGAGAGAAGCAAATAAAATCTGATATCTACCTTAGTTGCGCCAGCTGTCACTACAATAGCAAGCACCTGTGCAGACGAACAAAGTTGCATGTGAGAAGGCCCATTGATAAATGGTCCCTGGCTGTTTGTCGTTACCAAGAAACCAGCCTTAAAACACGATATGTCTTTGTGGCCATCCACAAACAGCCTGGTGACAATTGTCTGATAACGCAACTAGAAGCTGCGCAGGAGTTTCCATATGTATAAAGGAAATTTTGAAATCTGGCATCCATGATTTTGCTTAATAACTAAGTTAGCTTTAGTTATATGTCCAGTGGCAATCAGGTACACGTCTGTCAGCCACTATGAACTGTATCTGTGATGCTTTTGGAGCAATCACAGATGAAAACAATCCAAGTTATGTCCATGGAATACCCAAAATCACACATGATTGTCCAGGCCAGAAGGCTGGATATCGAGCATTACCCCATCTACCTGAAGATCCCACCTGTTTTAAAGATTGCATTAATACCATAGCACATTAAGAAAGTCTCACCATATTGCTAAGAGGACAGCCACATACGTCATTTTTTAAAATCACCACCCTATTAATGGTGATTAAGTATCAAAACTTTTCTGAGAATGTACACCTGAGGGTCCAGGTGAGCGTTAAGCAGAAAGATAAACCCCCCCCAAAAATGTACTACATAGGCTAGAAATAAATATACCTTACAGAGGATCACAGAATTTAAACACGATGAAAAAAAAAACTGATTTATTTTACAATTGTTTAATTTTCAATCAAATTCTACCCTTATTGATGAAGGAGTTTTAAAGTCCCCAGATGTGTGACTGGTGGCTCAATGGCAGACTCCCGGACCTCCATGGTCCGTAGGCAGGACTGCCTCGGTTTGCTGTACCCCTGAATGAAGCACCAGCTGGCCGTTTGGGGTTATTCCAGGTACATATGGGGAAGGGGGGGCAACTCTTGACTGGCTTTCACTGTATAGGTATCTTGCTCGGGCCATCAAGAGGCTTAACGTGCACACCACCTTTTTCCTTTGAGCTCCCTGCTGTGAGATATCTGTAGGCCTCAAAAGTCAGGACAGATGTTCACCAAGAAGAAAAAATAAAAAATCCCTAGTTTTAATTTACAAATTAAAAAAAAAAAAAATTAATAAAGCAGGAAAAGAAAAGAAAAGAAAAATCTTTGCAACTCCATATTTTAAAACTCTTACTACTGTCCTCCCCCCCCCATCTCTCTTTACCTATGGTTAGTTTAGGGAGAACAAAACCCCATGGGACTGCTTCAATTCAACTAAGTTTACAGATGGCTTAGGATGGCATAAGATTTAAAAAACAAACAAAAAAAAAAGCTGCTAAGAAAGGGGGGGGCTTGTGTTTTGTCGCTAACGCACATGCACAAATGAAAATTGCCATACAAGTGGGAATCCAACATGGCCGTGCTTCTCCTCGGCAATGTCAGTTTGAGTAGAAATCTGGCAATCACCTGAGAACGACCACCTACACAACAGGCAAGGTGCCGCAGATTGGGAGGCATTAAAAAAGCGCGCCGTCACTTCGAGAGCTGTGGAGAGGCTGCCATCGCCGGAGTGAGTTGTGAGCAGGGACTTAGTGCAGTGCCCTAACAATTCCACCCTTCCCGAAACCTTCAGCAGCCTGACAGTGACATTTCTGTGCAGTGACTCATTAACCATCTCGGGGAGGAGGAGGGAAAAAAACAACAAAACAAAAATGTGACAGCAGTGGCTACACCAAAATTAATTGCTCCAAAGTACCCCCCCCCATCTCTTCTCCTGTCTCCCTGTTTTCTATTCTGTTTTTTTTTTGAAACAGTCTCCCAAAGATTTACAACCTGTTCATTCTGCCTGAATTAGTACAAGTTACAAGCGTCTTGGAGTAAAAATCCTGAAACGCCATCACTTGCAAATGGCATTAGTTATTGCCATTAGTTTGAAGGTTTCAATTATCCTCCACAGCAAAATATGGTGTGAAAATTTGGCGACAGGTAGATGAATTAATAGAATGACCACTGGTCAGAAAAGATTGACAGAAGCCTGATTTCTGTAGCCCAAGCAGATGTAATGGTCACAATTCTTTGAAGAGGTTAGGGCTTACTAATTAAACGTAATTTTAACATCAATTATCAGCATTCATCTTTAACTCTAAGCCACTTTTATCCCATTATCATTAGTTTCTAGAGGCTGGCCAACAGCAGCTCTCAAATGTGCATGTGCACAGTTATCTGTGTCTGAGACTAAACACTATTTTTAACTATTGGATTGTTATGTAATCAATAGCACAAAAACAGCTTAACCCAGATGAAATTGTTGGAGAAGAATAAACAAACTTCAAGATCAAATGACATTTCAAAATATCATATAGTCTGTCCATTTGAAATTAGAGATCTTGTGCTTACATATTGAGTGGGTGGGTGACCCACTTCCTACTGTGGGAGCCCACAAGCGAAAGCCCCCCTCCCTGGCTGGCTGGCTAAAAAGAGCGAGAAGGAACCATAGCAAAGAGGTATGACAAACCAATCCAATCCTGACCAAGAATCAAATCCAGCCTCTTACGCCGCCACAAAAAACATCACAAACATAACTTTAAAGAAAAAGGGGGTTTTAGGGAGAATGACACTTAGCCACTACGTCAATACAGTCAAAATTCTTTTTTTTTTTTGTTTCTCTAAATACTCAATTTCAAAGATAGACCAGTTTTTCAGAGAAACATCATATTAAACAGCATCCCCCAAATGCTAAACCAAATAATGATAATAATAATTTTAAAAATCATATTAACACTTTCCATACATGACTGATTTACTGTTATCCACTGATAAAACAGATGTAACAGTTTCAACATGCTATGAAGCTTTCCTCTGTAACTCATAAACAATGGAAATAATGCTTCAAAACTGTTAGCCAGTCAGCTCCCCTTTAATCATATTAAGCAGCAAGGGATCAGTCTACAGCACAGAGATCGGGTTCAAATGTAAGAGGCCGAGAGTCATAAACTAGTGAAATATCTCATTTAGGATGGAAATAAATGTGATAACACTTCAGATAGACTTCTATCATCTTTGCTACTTGCACCAGAAAAGCGTATTCAAAATATGGTTGAGTCAAGAACTTATGAAGGACCCAAAGTTTCTTCAGTTTTACGGTTAACAGTTTGCTTGATTATTCTTTATTTATTAGCACCAAAGCCCACAGTTCTATACATTAAAATTTTTGTTAATATTAACTCTTAAATCTTTTTCTGAAACTGCATTTTTCCAGTTTAGCACCTCATGTGTAATAATAACTATACATCTTATAGTGTTAAACTCCATTTTATCCTTGACTGGCCAATTTAATAAGTGGAACAGATATGAAGTATTGCCACCATGGAAGTTTGGCTTCAATGAAATGTATGAAGACTGATGGAAACTCTTGCAGCATTCTTAATATAAAAAAGAAGAAAAAGACATAAGCTCCATTTTTCTTTTACAGGCCATGTGACCAATCCCCCCTAACAAGAATTTTCCTATAAGTAATGAATTCAAAGCATTCTGGCAGCTGTCAGTCAAGTTATCATCACCATATCTGAAAACCCTTAAAAGATACCTGATGAAGATTAGACACTCTAAAGAAACAGAACTATTCACTGTGCTTATCTCAGGTCTTTTCCTTACAAAATCTGTTCTATACATCTGCTACATGATTTATAATACAAAGCAACTCAAAATTTTACCTGAATTTATTTCATTTTCTCTATCCTAACATCTCCAGTGGAACAGCAACAACAAAAATAAGATATTTACCATATCAACATCAAAAGACTGGTTAGTTCCAGTTTAAATATTATCTTTGACTCACCCTTCCATGCTAAAAACATGTTAAATCACTGGATAGTGTTCTCTCAATAACTGACTCTTTAAACTGATGTTTTTTTTTCTTTCAAAAATACAATAAAAGTTACCCAAAGCTGTTCTGTTTCCGTCATATTCACCACACTTTTGAGGAAAGTTTTGCCTATATTTAGACTAGACTGACTATCATTTGAAATTACATAAAAAATGACAAGGTGCTCACTATTATCGAAGTGTTCATCTCTACCATATTTCTTTGATCGTAAGAAACCTTTAGTTGTCATGAAGCATTTACACCCAAGCAAGATTATTTCTCAATATGCCAGTTGTCCATACATTATTTAAACACCCACTATTACTATTGCTGTTGATTTTCACCATGCGTACATAATTACAACAGATATGTAGACTGACACGAACTGAGATATGTAAAATGGTAACGCTCAGCTGGTTGGGAAAGGGTGGAAGGGGCTGTAGAAAGCTTTTCAGTGACAGAAGATTGGAAAATCATCTGTGATGTTAACCACCACATGAGGTCCCAAACTTGACATCAACAACAAAAAAAAAAAAGGATGACATTCTTCATCCCTAAACTGGTGATGCTGAAAGGTGGATAGCTGAAATGAAGCAACTCAGCATCAGCTGACTGACCAACTGACCGTTCTGCTTAACTATATTTTCTTCTTAAGGATCAATATATATATATATATATATATGCCTATTTATTCACCAACCAGCTGTTTAGATCTTTTAAACCTGACTTCTATTCATGCTTCAGAGCGTAAATAAAACAATCTTGCATAATTCATAAGAAAGGAGAAAGGATAGCATTTCCTTTGTTACTGCTAGTTTGTTGGAAGGGGCTCCCCTCCTTCGGCAACACAGATTTATTATGCATATATTTTAAACTTTTTGTTTTTGTTTTAGAAAAAAAAAAACAACAACAAAAACCCTTTGGTGGCAAGCTGTTCTATCACACAGCGTGAAGAGCCTGTTTCGGTTTAAAACACTGGCGGCCATTAAATAAACATCCATTAGCATTCTACCAAACAGCTCACATGTTTTTATAAACAGGCAAAAGTGACCACCTTTCAGTTCTTCCCTTAAAGAGAAAAAAAAAGAAAAAAGAAAAGAAAAAGAGAACTGCCCATGTACGATGTCACTGTGGATAATTGCGGCAGTTGCGTGAATGTAGACAGCAACAGCGATAACGATACAACCTCCTTGCTCTTATTACGTGAAGATTAACAGAAGACACAACTGAAGCAACTGTCCATTCCCCAAATAGCTGATCTGCCTGAATAACACTGCTTGCTTTAGAAATTTTAACTTAGGGTTGGGGGTGGAAGGTCACTTTTCTAACTCTCACCTGCTCTTTAAGATGGGATGCTTTAGTTTTTCACATATATTCTTAAAATAAAACAACAATACAAAATACATTTGCAAGATAACATTTAAAATACTTGACATCAGCATTTAAATTTTAAATAGAGTTCTGTTTTACCCACATTAAGGATTCTTTTAATACTTTCCAAAGGTGTTTTTGAACCACTGACACGACATGCCCTGGAAATGCATATGGATTCTCTAAAAAAATTTATTTTTAAATGGCTTGAAAAGGAAAAAAATAAAGGTTCTGACCTTCAACTAAAACAAAAAGATCCATACCACAAACAGGTAACAATGAATTTTAACTCTAAAATTCCAATCTACCAAAAGGCTACTCTGATAGGGTGTGGGAATTTTAGAAATCTAAGTATCTGCACTAAACTTCAGGAATGAGCCCATGGCTACAAACTAGGCAACAAACGTGTTTCACATCTCAAAACTTTAGTGATACAGAAATCTGTGCATCAATGCAACTGTATCGAGATAGAGTGGATGAGAATGATACTGACCGAGAGTTGAGCCAGGGATCACTCCCCACTCCCCTTGAGTACTGAGGATCCCAGACTTCTCGAAATTCTGCAACTGTCAGTTTTATGTCTAAATGAATTCTGACAGCTGTGAAGCTAATTCCTTGCTTTTGCCGTCTACCTTTACTGTCTTCAGCTGTCTCTTTATGGCAATCCCTCTAACTGTCCACCACCACGTGTTGTGCATGCATCCACCCTCTTTGCAATATCACCTGTAGCTTTGCATGCCGCCATTGCCAAATGCAGTGAGTTCTCAATGGCAGCTGTCTCAGGTCTGGTAATGTTGTCAGTTCGATAGCAAAAAAAGCGGCTCCTTTGTTTGCCCCACCCCCTACAACCCTCAACAATCACAGATGAGCAAAAATTTGGACAATTTTCCAAAGAGGGCAAACACATGCACAGCCCATGACAGCGGGATTTCTGTAAAGAGACAGAAAGAAACAGTAAACGAAGAGAGTAAGAGAAAGGAATCAGCTTCGCATTGCAGTTGTCAGCATTCGATTTGTCATAAAACTTAAACAGTTACATGAAGTTATCGGAATACACAACACATTGGTCTCTATGAAAACTAATTTCCTTCATTTTTCAGCTGATTCTCGCCAGCACTTTCTCCTACCCACGGCACCCGCAGCTAGTATCCTCCTCTATCAAACAAATACAGCTGCTTGTTTTAAAACGTTTTCCTAAAGCTGTTGAATGCGCCATGCGCCTGTGTATCAAAGTGGATAAACCAACTTACATCAATAAAACTGAAACGTACCCCACCAACTTACACAGGACCCTAACTTTAAAGGCTCGCATGGCAGACAGATACCAAAACTTACACAGTACGAGGGTCACAACAGACGAATGTTAAAAAAAAAAAACAACAACAACAAGAAGCACTTCTCAGGACACTGTCAGCACCAAACCATCTTATCAGAAAGTCTCAGCAAGATCTAGATTTTTCAGCAATGCCATGCTTTTTTTTGTAAATTAATTTCTCTTCCCCTTTTTATAGGTGATTTGTGTAAGAATCATGCGGATCTGCTGTGGTTTGAGCCCATGACTGACATTCACCACTGAGCAACTAAGAAAGCAGGAACCAAGACCTCTTGGCCAATCAGGGTGTCTCAAGCTTGAACCACGAGGAACCCCTGGGGTTATGCAAGGTCATTACAAAAAATGTCAACCTTTTAATCATGCTTTCTGCTATATACCTATATGTATATAATACATTTTCAAAAAAACAACAAAATACAATTTATCTGTTTATCTACCTCAAGCAATTAGTCACAAGAAGATGTCATAAACAGATGATTCACAAAAATTATTTGTCCTATAGTTAGACCTAGTAATTTATGGATCAACAGACTACTTTGTTAGTAGTTAAAAACAGAAAGTTAAGCATGTTTATTTTTAAAAGGAACTTTTCAATAATTTATTTATGTACGAATTTACTTATAAAAGGCTTTCACATGGGAATCAATAACAATTAGTACTTGCGTCAGGTATAGATGAGAAAAACGATGAGAGCATGTGCTACAACTCAAGCAAGGTTTCTGGGCAAAGTGTAATGAATTAAATATTCTATAAAATAGCCTTACAAGGTTCTAAATGAAATTACTGCATTAATATAAACATTCATGGTTCATTTAAAAAAATAGAAAAGAAAAAGCCTACTCTTATTAACTCTGGGATTAACCCTCAGAAAACAGAATCTGGTTAATTTTAAAGAGAAGAATTAACACCAGCATTATACAATCCCAATCCTAAAATGTATCAGGATGGTTGAACCTTTATGGTACTCAGAAAAAAAATGCTTAGATTATGTCAAAAGGAACAAAGGCTAAACAGGCCTATGATAACATACTAAGATTGAAATACCCTAATATTCTGATGATGTACCAGAATTAGAAAACCTAAGCACGCTTACACGACTTACCAGAATCAACGAACTGTAACACCATGACACTAAGTCTTAAAAAAAACTGTAAGGTACCTACTTATCTGTAAGTTTTGAGAATCCATAATACAATGATGGGATCTATACATTTCAACAAACCCTCAAGAAAACATTATCTAGATGATTCTCTACAAAGATCAAGGAAACCTTAATGCTACAATATACATGATGGGGGAAAGTTACAAAGCTAAAGAGCCCATCCAACACCAAGGGAACATTGCAAAATTGAGGATTCCTTCAATGGAATGAAAACTCGAGGCGTGCTAATGCTAGGAGGAGGAGGAGGCTGGGGCTACAATTAAGGAAGTCTCATTAAGTTGAGCAGCAGCTAGCACTAAGAGAACATAAGATGGAGAAACATAAATTAAAAAATATCATAACAGCAAATGAAGATAACAGTTATTTCAAAGGAATCTCAACCATAAACAACTACATCACAATGAGGACAAAATTAAGGAGATTTATGGAAAGATATCCGCCCACGAAACTGCAATCCTAAAGGACTCAAGCTTGTTGAACCCTTACCACGAACGAATGTACTTCTGACTTGTCAAGAACCTGGCAAGATTATTTTCAGAATAATTATCCAATTCACCTTGCCCAATTCTTGTGTAGCATGCAGGGTTTATGGTTTTTTTTTACACTGTCACAAATCTTAAAAATACAAAATTAAAAAAAAAAAAAAAGAAGAAGAAAAAAAAAACAAGAAAATACCCCAAAAAATAACAAACACAGGTAAGCCTATCTCCACCACTCCCCCCCCATCTCTTCCCAGTCAATCTTAGGGTTAGTAGAAAGTCAAAACACATCAGTCATGCAAAACGTATCCGTCCAAATGTTTCAATTACCTGAAATCGCAATGCTGATTGGTTCTTGATACAAACTGTAAAGTAGTTTCGAAGAAATCGGTATTGGCAAAATCATCTCGAGGAGCGACAACTTTCACTTTTTTCTCCCTTTCTCCAGTTCCTACAGTATGAAGCCAACAAGTCAAAGAAACTTTAATGCCAGTAATATATATATATATAATATATATTTTTAAAATGTACAAACTGGTTGATATGTGTACCACACTACTAACCAACACTAAACAACTTTGGTAGACATTTTGAACGGACCAGTGTTTCGGGTATAAACAATCAACATTCCTAATGTCGCCACTGCCAAGAGGCTCAACACAGCTTATGGTAGAGAATCAGTAACAACAACAATAGTAACAAAAGGAATCCCACCACCCCTTAAATACATAAGAACTATGATTGGAGCCATGGTGTTCTAAGATGATGATGCCCTGCCATATTGTTGTCAGTGAGTTGGAGAACTGTTGTTCTACTTCAAACACTTATCACCAGATGTGGGATCTTTTATGTAAAAATATAAGTTTTCTTAATGATAACAGGAAAACAGACAAATAAATAAATAATAATAATAATAAACAACCCTTTTAAGTTATATCTGCAAAAGTTTTCTCATTTGTACAACCAAATTATGCATATTCCCACAAACTAAAAAGTAAACAAAAAACAAAGCAACAACAACAAAAGACAAACAAGCAAGCAAGCAATTATAATAAAAGGGGTCAGAGAAAATCTTTTTATTATTTCATTCCTTTTGCTTCATAGAATGCTGCCTCCTAATATTGTACACTTTGAAGCCAGCGCTGTAAAAAAGTAAAAACAACAAAATAAACAGCAGTAAGATTTTCAGTAACCCCCCCCCAGCCTTGTAATGTCTTACTCACAAAGATCCACTCCTATGGTTTACAAGGCTATTTATCATAGTTAAGACCATCCTATGGTTTACAAAGCTATTTATCACAACATCACTCCCATAGTTCTAAGCTTTTTATCATAATTAAGACCACACCTATGGTATACAGAGCTACTAATCACAATCAAGACCACCTTATTTTGTTGAAAGTTGCATAGATTTCTTTAACAATAAATATTTCTTGTGGTATACCAGAAAATAGTGATATAAGCAAAGGAAATGAAAGGCAAATCTTAAAAAGATTCCTCAGACTACTGGGGTATAGTCCCACTGCTGTCTATCTATCATAATGTGTGATATCCATGATTCCGCTATTTTATAGTAATGGACAGCAGTGTTATAAATTGAGTGTAGGTTTTTAGCCCATTAGCCAAAAGTGGAGTGTCGGTGTTACACATTAATTTCATCCTTCAAACCAATATGTAGAATCCATCAAGAAAGTAACTTAGTTGAATGTGGTCTGCAGTATTACAAATTTAGTTGTTCATCGCATTATGTACAAACCTACAAGGGAGGTAACCGAGAGAAAGTAAACCAGGACCATGGAAATTTGTTTGTGATCCATCATCTAAAAGCAAGTGGACATAACTCATAAATTAATTTGCTAGTTCCCTTATAAAAAAGAAATCAAATATAAAATATCAACATAATTCACTTTTCTGCCCTCTAGACACTATGCAGCCATTTATATAGTATTTTCCATTCATTTCTCTTCTCCCAGCAGCACCTGCATTGAACTAGTGTGCAGAACTTTAGGAATTGTGCGTTGAAATGTGTAGTCAGTTTTAATTAGTGAATGACTATCAAGTTAATGGATTTCTTGGATTCTTAAAAAGTAGATCTATACCTAAGAAAAATAAGAGAGAGAAAAATCTAAGCCCCGCACCAAAAAGTCAACCGTTTATCAGTTTAGCCTTTCTGAGTTAGTTTCACTTGTACGGTTACCAAATAGAGCTCTCCTACTTCACTGCGCTACTTGCTTTTATGTCAACATCAAACACTTAGAATTAATTTGGTGACTGCTGGACTAAAGCTGGTTAGACTAGCATTTGCTAGCTCATAATGAAGTTTCCCACGCGGTTGTTGTTTACAGCCATCGAGCACCAGATGGAAAGAACAAAACAAAGAAAAATGGGAAAGGCTCTCGTTTAGTGTCATAACCTAAAGTGAAATCACCTACCCAGTCCAAGAAAGAGCAATTAACTTACACAGGGAATGACTGCACTTAAGCATTTCTGCTTTCGTGGAAGAAGAGGTGAGACGACACAAAATGAAATGGAATACCTGGGTAAAAACTCGCCTGTATAGTCTGAAACAGTATTAATTAAACCAAAATAAATTGTGTTGCCAACAAGACTGTGAAATGAGGCAAATGGCCCTGGCATGAGTTAAACACAACAAGCCAGTATGACGCAACACATCAGTCTGTTGCATACACTAGGCTACCTCTTCCTTTAATTATACTAAGCAAAAATAGAGAGACCCTGATAAAGGGACTAACAACCAACCCTTTAATTAAAAATGAGCAATATCAGTTAAAAATAAAACGGGAGGGTTGGACTGGAGAAGTAAGAAGGGGTAACTCACCCACCTTTATAAAATTTCAGGCTGGCAGATATTCTAAATAAACTCTTTGAGTAACCTTACATCAAATTTAACTTTCTCACATAATAGGGAATTAAAAACATCAACATCAACATCAACAGAACTCAAGCTAAAATATAGTAAGCTGTTGCTTGTATATTCCTTTCCATTCAGGAAATGCAATATTTAATAAGCACAAATGTTCAGACAGTTTCCAAGATGGCTGCACTTGGTTAATATTATTAAAACACATTTAGAAGTCACGGAATGACTCATGTAGCACCACTGACTTAGCACACAGTTCAGTAATCCAAACGAAAAGGAAATATGTCCAAAAAAATTAAAGAAAATATATAATTTATAGTGCAGAAAGAAAAAAAAAATGCAGAGTAAAATCATCAGGCCGTTGAGATGCCAATACTGATTCAATTTCTTAAACCTCCTCACTTCAATAATCCTCAATGGACAGCACAGAAATATAGATAAATTTACCACTACAGACTTTTTCATCTCCTCCCTGGTGGTGTCCACCTGGTTGTTGTCACCTCCTCCTGCCTGCCTTCTTCTGGGTCTGTGTGGTGTGGGGTTTAGACTACTCAGCTATATAGTGGAAGAAATCCACTGGCCTTATGTTATCAGAAACCTCCATCTTCAGGCTGATGGACTCCAACTCCACTCAATGACCCTGTTCTCATTCTCCACATCTGCCAGCTGTCCATCCCTGTCTGACCAGCTAAATGAGAGATCTGAGGTATGAACACTCAGAGACCGCATCAGGAAGGAAGGTGGATTCCATCCTATATCAAGTAAATAAGCAAACTAGGAAATGCATGTAGTCCACACTAGTAACTTCACTTTTGTAGGAAAATGAAGCAATATAAATAGCCAGAAAAAGTGATAATGTGAACCAGCATCCTTCTAGGTGTACTATCTATCTATAGTACAGAAGAAAGGGGGTCATTAAACGACTCGACTCATCAGTGCCTGGAAAGGAATATACTAGTGAAAGCTTTAGTGATTTTAGCTTCAGTTGTGGAACACATCGCCTTTGAAAGCCTACATCTCCCCCCCTTTTTTGCTTACAGACTTAATTACTCCAGAGTTTATTTACCCCATTAAAAAGACAGCCAGGGTCCCAAATTCAGAAAGATAAACCATTACTGACAATGTGAAGTTCTTGGACATGTCCACATTTATTCATACCACACCACGCCTTTTACATTAGTAGGTTACATGTTGTCTTCCTTGTCCTTCTGTCTAGAAGCCCATCCACCACAAAGTTTTGTTTGTGGCTACAGTCAGGCTGCATAAACACGAAGATGCAAAGATATTTCCCATGTCTTAAAGTAGTCCTGCATAACTTCCAAATCTTTTTTTTGTTTGTTTGTTTAATTATTTCCATCTAATAAAAAAGAGGAGGAAAAGTGTGATCTCTGAAAGCCAACACTCCCTTTTACTAAAAAAAGGGGGGGGGGGAGTAAGTTAAAATCTCTAACAAAGCATTTGCAAAAAATCTCAAATTAACCCTTTCTTTACTAACAATGCCACGTTGCCAATAACATCAAATTCCTACTTTATATCTTTCTAGTTTCCACAGAGATAAGCTAATATGCAATCTATTTAAGATAAGGGTGGGGTGGGAAGAATCTACAAGCTTTGGTCCTACTATTGACATATTTGAACCCCTTGCTGGTCTCTTATGCAAACAAATGCGTAAAAGCCACAATATCTCCCCCATCCAATGTTTTAGTGCTTTGTTCAAACCTGGGAATTCACTACCTATACGTTTCTTTTAAAAAAAATTTCCATAAGAGACAAATTTAGAAATAAAAAGAAAAGCACATACAGAAGCAGCCTCGACGGCAGACTTCTCAATGGAATAATTCATCATGAATAAAGGAGATTTTGAAAGACATTTTGTGACACAACTTCAAAAAGTAACCCTTTTTCTTTACATTTATGGATTTTCTAACAGTCAAAAGCTGACGTACATGTAACAGTGTAATCTAATAAGTTGAATTTTTGTATGAAATATGGGATATGTCAATAGTGAGTCTGCAATTACGGCAGCTAGTGTGTGTGTGCAAATGTATATTTTGTAAAGTTTACGAAAACAATTCCCTTTTCTATGTTCAAGCTAAAAGTTACTTGTACCTTCAAAACTTTAGAAACTTAGATTTTTTAGCAGTAACACGCAAAAAAAGAGATTAAAACAATACACTGCATATTTAAAAGAAAGTGATACCAATTTAACATAACTACTGATAGTATGACATGAACATCCTTTAATGCAGAATGGTCTGTCATTGTACTTTCCCAGCCTATCCCTTCTTGCATGTTAAAACAGATGGCATTACATACACATTAAATGCTCTAAAAATACCCTATAAACTTATGCATTAAAAAAATAATATAGATGTACAATTACACCTATAATTAATTATCAAATGCCAATAATTTCGATCACAAGTTGACTATAATGGTAAACACCTAGCTGTCACTATACACATATTCTCTCAAATAGCTACATATCATCACGTGATTTATGTTGTCTGGCTTATACAAAAAGAAAAAAAATATGTAGTTTATCCCCCCCCCCAACCACTAATTCATATGAATGCACCTTCAAATAGGTTTCTTAATTCTCTGTAATTTTTCTTTCCTGGATGACTGGTTTTTCGTTTCTCACAAACAATTTGAGAAAACGTTTGGTAGTACGATTAGATTAGAGAGCACTACATTATCTAAGGCAATAGTTTTCAATCTTTCAACAGAAAACAACAACAACAACAACAACAACAAAGATGGCTGCAACTGAATGGATGGTACAAAATAACTGGAATTGCCACAGATTCTCAGCCACATCAGAGATGTAAATAGAAAAATAAAACTGAAATTTATGCTGGAAGCTCAGCCTTTAAATACTGGTGAGCTCACTGTTAATTGGTTTATCAGAGTGCATACTTCATGCATATAAGAATATGAATATTAGAAAATCCAGGCGTGTTCAAAAAGGATTATTTTCAAACATTCGTCATGTAAAACATACCAATCTTTCTGCTTAATTATTTTATCAGCAAGTCCATAATTATGACTGCCAGTGTGCATATAAATTTGTGTAGAGAGAGATGGAGAGAAAGCAATTGCTAAGAAGTTAGTTATTGTCTTCAAGTAGAATATTCCCTTTACACCCCACTGACAGATACTTTTGAGCATCTAATTTTAGAGATAAAGATGTCAAAGTACTTTAAAGTTGAATGAAATATAAAAAATAAAAAAAAGAGTTTGAATGTTATCACGATCTGGTTGTCATAACAACTGAGGAGCCCTGTTACACTCTCTCAGAAAGCTTGCTAGAGGCTACCTTATCACTGTGTCTCCTGTAGTTTAAGGTTATCTTGGCGCATCTCCTTTACGCTAAGTTTTCCCTATTGTAAGCCACTGTGATGCTTGATGAAATTTCACTAAAGTATTGCCAGCTCATTAAAGCTGCATAATACTTTTAGTCATCACTGTACCTCCAAAAATAACTTTTACTTCACTTCACATATAAGCTGTGGGTCCAAGTCTTTGAGAGTGCGGTTATGATTTGATAAACATCCTACAAGTATACAAAACTGCTTTAATTCTAACATGCATCTATATTTCAGGATCATAATATCTGCACAACACATGATTACTTATAAATTGTTAAAGACGAGTAAAGAAACACTGGGTGGGAGAGAAAGAGAAAGAGAGATGTGCAGAACCCCTCTGACCTTTCCAGTTTTCTCCCACATGTAAACCAAAAAAAAAGTTCCAGTAGAGACTTTTTTGTGGTGGGCACGCGACTATCCTCGCACCGCATCAGCCCCCCCCCCAGCTCCGTTTAGAAAACTTGATGCCAGGCGATGTTCGCTAGTGAATGCAGCCAAAAATTGAAATTGAAAAATGTTATAAATTGTCAAATACACACCAAGAATCCTGGTTAACTCCTAAGCCAGGGCCCCTAAAAGGCCCGGGAGCTATGGCACCAGCTGTCTTCCATTTTCCAGGCCCTAACAGAAACACGCCAGAATGACCCTACTACTGAAGTCAATAAGAATGGAGACAGTATTGTTACATTACCGGTGTCTTGTTAAATAATGTACAGTCAAAATCTGCTAATCGTTTGAATTTGAGGTCTGGTTTTTCAAGTGTCATAAAAAAAACTCTTTTACTGTCGATGGTAGAGAAAAACTGCTTTTAATCAGCTTCAGAGGGTTCACTAGCTCCATCAGAACCCTGTTTAACCAGTGGTAAGGTGAGCCCAACATTAGCGACCTTACTGTAGGCTGGAAGCTAAACTGCTAAAAGTGTCTCACAGCTTCTGCTGGTGTGCTGTATCATCTCCTTGGATTACCAGAGATCATAAGCAAATAAATGCTGCCCAATCTCTGGTAATTACTGTTAAATTTGCTACGATAAGTGTTGCCAGAGAATGACACTAATGGCACTCAATCCACACTGCTTCTTGTTAGAACCCTAGTATTGTTATACAGATGTTCTGTGGTCTCTATTGTTGACGAGGTATATTGTCAGGAAAGGTATATAAAACATACGGATTTAAGTATGAATTTTTTTTTTGTTGTTCCACAGACATCAAGATAGAAATCTTTAAAAGAAAAGAAAGTAATTTTCTTAATCCGCTTCAGCTCATCGTGGTGCGTCTTAGTTTGATATATTTTGGATCTCCGACAGATTTCGAGCATAAAGACAGAGCCAAAAAAGGAAACCACCTGCTAAGATGGGGTTGTTCCTTTCAGCAAAAAAAAAAAAAAACAAAACAACAACAACAAAATAAAATGTGGTGATATCATAGGCAGAGTTGCCGACTGGGACATTACTGTGTGTAATTCCTCATATTTGATCCTTATAACAGCTGTCAAATGCTAAGCGGTGCACGTTGTAACTCAATGAAGAACTGTCACGACTGATCTCCCATAAAGACCGGTTGCCGCAGGGTCCACTAAGCTTGAGGATAGTGGGTTTGACGGCAGGCACAAAGCTGTGACCAACTTCCTAGTTTTGTGAACAGTGCTAAATCTCAGCAGCCATAGCTTCCTTCCCTTAGTAAATCAATATAGTATATAAAAGTACACACATAGTTGATGTCCAATAAAAATCCCTTTCAAGAAACATTAATATTTAAAAAATAAAATAAATGGTTAGGTGTATTTTAAAAAAAAAAAAATCTGCTTCTGCTAAAGTTGTACTGTTATTATTTTTGAAAGTTTCCAACAGAAATCTAACGTTCCAGTTCACCTTTTGCCAACACTAACCCAAACTATGGATTCTATTTCTAAAGCTATTGGAGAAAAACCTAAGGACTTCAATAAACTACTAATGCAATGCATGATCCATCTTAGGAAATGTGTTTACACCCTATAATGTGTACCATACTTAATTATTAGCTCTCCAACAATTAAAAGAAGAAAAATTGTCTCCCTTCCTTAACAAATTTGTTAACTAAATAGACTATTCAAAATCCAGTAATGTTTTTTTTTGTTAATGGGATCAGTCTCCAAGCAGGTTTTAGTTTTCTGTATCACTTGAGTTAACCAGTTTCTCTGCATTTTCATTTTCACTCACATCTATACAATTGTAGGATGACGACGACAATAACATCATAAATAATTTCTTTGTCTCAAGGAACACTTAGCCATGGTCACATTGTATTAATATATTTTATATGCAGTAAGTTATTTACTCGTTGATTGTTTTTATTTATTGACGTAATAAAAATTTCTGATAAAAAAGAAAAGCATAATGGTAATTCTGTTGCGTAACTACAGACTGAACTTAGCAAATTCTTCCAAATTTAAGCTAACGATAAATGCTAGTCAGTCAATAACAAAACATCAGCCAGAACTTGTCAAAGTTAAAGCTGATGATCTCAGCACCACCTGTGTGTCAATAGGTTAGGATCAAAGCTTGGTTGGGGTGGACGGCATACATCTGTCAATACTGCTGCTGTAGGGGCAGGTGGTTCAAAACAAGTATCTCAGCAGCAGTGATAACTCTTGGCCCCAAATTTGTTTTTACTGGCAAGTTAGAAACAGGAAAGAAGGGTGTTGAGCGTCACTATCATTAAGCCTAAAATAACTGCAACCCAATAGCAATGCTGTTGAGTCAACCAACAGATGAACACCAAGCTATGTTATTCAAGCAGCAAGATTTCAGGTATTAGAAAAGTTTTCTGGAATGTTTTCTCGAGCAACTGCAACATCTCACCCCTCCTCCTACTCGGAGAGAAGAAAATGCTGAAAAGCATTTACCAACAAAATGTGCTCACATGCCCGCATCGTTTACTCAGTTCTTTCAACTGACTTAGGAATGTGGTTTGGAAAAGTCCGCGAGCTAAGTCACTTTTCACTTAACAAAAAAAGTGAAGATTTCCAGTGCCGCATCCTACAGCTTGTTTAATAGCATTTTTATCAGTTGTTTCCATGGTAAAACTGTGAAAACTAAAATTCCTTTAGTTTGTTTCCATCCTGCACAACATATTCAAGATGTACATGAACTAAAGACTTACGAAAAGGAGCAAACATTGTATGGTTTATAGAGCAATTTTTCTTAATGTAAAAAAACCACCACTATGTATCTTGTTAATAATATCTTCAGAATGTGCAAAATTCAATTATCAATAAATAAATTATCACACACAAAATGAAAAAAAATTAGAATTAGTTTCTTTCAGGCAATTTTATTAGACATAATTTAGTTTTTATGACCCTTCATCTCTAAACAGATGTATGCAAGATTTCTAATTAATCCTTAATAGGCCTTCTCCACTAGTCTAAAAAAAAAAGCATTGAAATTACTCATCAGACTCCTAATTAACTTTTAACCTAAACACCTGAAAACCATTTTCTAACAGCAATCAAGCCTTAAAAATAAATACAAATAATAACAAGACTTATTGCATGCAAAATATGTTTGTCTTTCAGATTACATTAAGGTAGCTCCTTCTTGTTAACTGGATTGTAGTTGTAAATTAAAAAAAAAAAGATTTCACACACACTGTTAATGAATAATACAATAGCCTAGGGATGCAGCCAATGTAAGATACAACTGCTTACTTGCCTAGTCTGTTGTATTAGATCATATATACATGCATTATTATTTTCTACATTTTAATGTTAGCACTTCTGTGTAAAATGTTTTCAGCTATAAAGATTCTTTTTAGGTATGTATCCTGTCCCACCACCCAATACAAATGGATAATTTAAGAGTTTCAACCACAGCTCTTGAGTAGTTTGATTTTTTTTCCTTTTGAAAACAGATTCTTCATAAGTAATGGTCATCCATAAGTTGACTGACTCTAAGTACTGGCTCTGGTCATGTCCACTGGTACACGGAACATTCCTTACACAAAACGCAACATTGGTTTTGAGCCTTGTTTATATGTCTAACAGATTACCGCATTGCTTGCACGGTCCAGATTACTCTGCAAACTAACTGTAGGCAATTTCAGCTGATAAACGGCAAAGATTTTTATGACTGTTTCTGAGTATGCATTCCTTGTCTGGTGGTAGATTTTATTTGTCTTGGGCTGCTGGACCGAGAATTCTTTCTCGAGCACTCACTCATCATGGTGACGGAGGCAGTTTGGTCCCCAAAGAATTCTAGCCACATGGTAACCAGTGGCATGGTTTCTCTGCCTTCACTAACCCACTGCTGTGGCATCTTGCTTTACTCTCAGTTTTGATCAGACAAGATCTAGTGGTTTTTACTGTTTTTTTCTTTTCTCTTTTCTACAGCTTACTGTCTCCAAGCTATGCCGCTGGAATCCCAAGCTGGTTTCATTTAGCTGTGGCTTTTCTAAGGGACCAAAATGTCCAAGTATAGAGCATTCAAAAAGAAAGCAGTTTGTGTCATCCACCTGGAGAAGAATGGAATGTTAATGGTTTTGCATTATTTACAAAAATAGAGGTTAGTTTGGGCATTTCCCATCAGTCAGTAGTAATCAAGTCATATTGCACGTTAGTCTAGTTGAAGACCTGAAAGGAATGGATTGTTTTGACATACTTCCTTGGTATGGTTTTCCTCCAACATTTAAAAATGAAGGGTTCTAGTAGGGATTTCTGCTGCCTTTGGTGTAGCAGCCAATCCCTTGCCCACCACATGGCCTTGTAAATATGGCACAAGAAAAAGAAACAGAACCTGACTGGGTTTCTGCCTTGTGCACCACCTCTGATGCTGGGAGACAAAGTAGTAATCAGATCACTCCAAACCATGACAACCTATTATCTTATAAGCATTAAATAAATAAATACAATTATATGTCACATCATCGGGTTTAGCCATGAGGGAGAACTGTTCTCAAGTACATTGTTGTTAATTTGAAACATTTATTTTTCTTGTATGTATAAGTGATGGGCTCCGCCAGGTCATAAAATGCCCTAGATGCACCTCTCAAGTTGACCCAACGACCTATGGGTTATGGGGCAAGTGAAGTGAAGAAGTGAATAAGTGATGGGAGCTAAGTTTAAATCACCACTTATTGAAAATCTCAAAAAAAAAATCCATAAATGGTATATATTTAAAAAGTAACAATGAATGCATCTAGAATTTAAGCAAGTGTTTTAAAAAAAGTATATAAAATTATGTCACCAGAGTACTACATATTTCTTTGTGTTTTCACTGATAGAATTACTTAAAGACTGCATCAATTGATAAAATGACTAGAAGAACCAAATGCATGTAAGAAATAATAACTATACATTTTCATGTCAATACTTCAGATACCATCATTTTGTTGGAGATTTTGGCTATTGAAGCAAATCTAAATCCAATAATTTGCCTTGTATTCTACAGCCAAATGGCGTACAGCACCATACATAGCATTGTCAAATGATAAGTTTGTAATCTTCTAGACAGGAGAGGGCCTTAACAGCACCTACGCACATTTGAAAAGTATTGTAACATAAAATTCAAGTGCGAGTTCGTACAAAATGTTTTAGTTAATGAAGTCTTGGTAATTTGTCCCTCAAGACTTATAGTCTTTGTTTGATAAATGAGGGCAGATAAAATATACAAAGAGGACGGAGCAAGTAATGTTGCAAAGTTATTTCCAGTCCTCTGTAATACTGCCTGGCACTCTACACAATGTATCTGTATATAAAGAAAGATGACTACAGTTTCTTCCTTGATCTGAAAACTGTCAAAATCTCTGACTTGTGTTTATAACTGGTGAACATGGCCATAATTTGGAATGAGCTCTTTCTTTAGAGGAGAATTGAGGAAGACTTTGCAAAGTAGTCAGAAGTCATTGCACTAGGGATGAGGAGAGCTGTATCTAACAATGGAGGCAAATTAACCACAATAGTAAACATGTCACAACTACACTTCTGCATATTCTCTAACAAGGAATACCAAGTAACCAATTTTCATGTCTTTTGTACGTAATGACTAGCAGAAGAAACAGGTACCAAAAAAAGAAAACAAACTGCAAATGTATGAACCCAAGTTCACCTGTAACTTAGTTAGTCTTACAACCCAAACCTTTCACCATGTTAATAAGCTCTCACTGGTTGGAAACCACTGCCTTGTATAAAGGGTGTATACTCCAAAATCTTGCAAGTCCAGTAAATTGTGTTTTTAACGAACATGGTAAGAGAATTTACCACCAATTTGGTATCTAATGGTTTCTATCTAAATTTTTCTGCAGAAGTCTTGTTTTTGCCAAAAGAGAGGTGAGAAAAGGTATGGAAAAGGGAGAGAAGATACTGTGGAGAAAGAAAACAAGTTCAGCACGCATGCACACACACAATCATTCCTATAAAAAAACAAAGAAAAAAGTCTGAATCCCTCAAAAAAATAACAAAGGGAAGCAAAACGAGAGAGAGAAAACTAAAGCAGAATTATCATAAGTGATTGGCCTCTTTTCCTCATATTATGCATGTGTGTTAATTGCAGACTCATCAATAAATTCACCAAGCATAATGGAGGATATTTAAATGAATAAAAACCTCATGCGAAGCATATTCAAGAAATTTTTTTAAATACATGTATGGATTTTCTTTAGTTCCTGATCCTTTGGCTGGTCTAACTATAGTGCATGTGATGGCCAAAGGGGCATCTTCTCCGCCAGGTAGTCAGGCTGCTAGCGTACATTCAATCAACCACCTCAGAGTAATTTAGATGCTCTAGAGAAAGCTGGTTGCTGGTGCACAGTGCACCATAAACACCATAGTTGTCCTTACAAACAGCTCCACTTCTATATGCTAATTCTGCATTGTTTGAACTTGGCAAAACATTGATATTTATGTTCATATTTTCTCATCATTAATATTTATTATGGCTACAGTTAGCTTACAGATGTTTTAGAATGTGAGGAAACCAGACCTGTAGAAGATTTATTAAAGGCCGACTAACTTCCATATTTTCCCCTGACAGCGATTGTTTTCAGCTGACTTGCTGTATGGGATTACCTCCGATTCACTCTTCGCTGCCCATCTTTGCAAAGCCATTTGAATAGATCTGCAAGTCACAGCGTGTGCTGCAAACTGTCGTGAAGAACGGAGAAAAAAGAAATGTGCATAGCATTGTGTTTGTGGCCGAGACCAGTGCTTGGTGAATGGCCAAAAGTCCCTTCTAGAAGTTGTCTTTTTTTCCCTTCAGATGTAGGAAGAATCCTATGTGACTGGCTAGCAGAGGAGATGCGCCAGCAGACAAAACCACCGGGTCACCAAATGGGTATAGATCAGGAAACTATTTTGGCACATTCATCCTTTTCTTTGTAAAAAAAAGGTTGTTCACAAAGTTTGAGTTGTTTCCCTTTGGATCCTTGCTGACAGAATCTTTTTCTTTCCAGTATGTCTTTGTATATAGGAGCTCATACATATTTGTCTGTGATCCCATCAATTAACCAAACCAGCTATTTTTTGACATAACCCCAGAACAAAACCACTTGATCATCACATTTATATATAGGTAATACACACTTTTCATCAAACTCTTCTCTGGGATACCTCTCTCAAGACCCACATTACACCAACTGACACAAAAATTGGTTCTTTTTGCATTTATACAACTTTATCCCCAAACTCTAGGGAGCTTTTCCACACGTTCTTTTGTAAACTATAGTTATTTTGTCCTCTTGTTACTGGTGAATGGCTTCTTTCTGTCAACTCTTTCATGCAATCCACTATTATGTAGGTTATTTCTTACTGTTAGGGGAATAGTAATGGCTTTCCTACTCTTCCCCTAGCTCTTTGGCAAACTGTGTCGGTGAGTTTTCTTCTATCAACTTTACCATTTTTATTACTTTTTTGTCTAGTTTCTCACGTGTCTTTCTTAGATGACCGTTATTTCTAGGCTTATTAATCACACTTTTAGTTGCTCTGAACTTTACAGTGATTCTGCGGACTGATGACTAGGGTAATTGCAGTGCTGCACTCACTTTCCTTTCCAAAATCTATTCATTCTTTAGAGTTATAACTCAATCTCACGGATCAGCTCTGCGTTGCTTGGTTTCCATGGCAGAAAGTAAATAAGCTACGCTGAAAGCATTTCTTTGATAGCTCTTATTTAGTAGAAATTATTTATATGCATTTATGTATTTAATCAAAGTACAGCCAGTGTATGTATCTTTTTTTTCAATCATATGCAAATTTAAACATCTCAAAATCTGGATGAATATTTATTTGGTAGAAGTTTTCATGTTGCAATAAACAATACATAATTATCATAAGAAAATGGAGACATTAATAACGCTTTTCCTACCGCATTTGTTATTCATGAAAAACATCAGGTTACTTATATTTAACAGGTGAGTAAACACATTCCAGCAACCAGCTTTGTCAGAAGATTAATTACCTTGGGATGAGTGAATGCTTTTTCAATCTACTGCACACACACACACACACACACACGCACGCACATGCACTGTAAAGTCATTACTAGAACTCATGTTTAGCTGTGGGAGAGAACCATGGTGTCAGGGAGAAATTCATGCTAACAGACTGTTACAAAAGAGCAAGAAGAAACCATGCTACAGAAAGTTTGCCAAACTAAGTCAGTCCAAGATAAGAAAAGAATTTCAGGACTTCTGCAGCAGCAGCAGGCCGGTGTGCTACATGCTCAGCCATCAACTTCGTATGCATATACATATGTAACTATATACGCAAATAAATTGATTTACGCAAGAAATGTAGGATATTTCATAGGTGAATGCGCAATTATGGTTACTTGTGTGTTATATAATGGCTCTGAATTAAAAACACAATACAAAATTCTTCCTTAAGTAACTTCTGACTATCACACACACAGACACACACATGCATTAAAATATATTACGCTTAATATACAAAAAATTAATCACTTTTATTATTATTAATCTAACTCATTTCCTCAACCAATTACTGTTTAAATCTTTCCTACATGCTTAGATATATCCTTCATTTTTTTCACCGAGAACTTTTAAAATGATACTTCTAAATTAACTATATGCCTACTCCCTTCTCATTTTTGGCTAGCTATGCCTTGCTTCCCATCCCAGAAAAACAGTTGGATGTCACAAGTTCATGCAACTTGAAAAACAAAATTAAAAGTGTTTTAAGAAATGTCTGACTGAAAAAAATACAAGAGAATTTTTTTAAAGTTTCTTTTCTGCTTCAAGCCATAAATTTTCTTTTTTTTTTTTTTTTTGAAAAATGACAGACCGCCCTACAAACGTATGCATGTGAAGCAAAGATTTTGAAGGATGTTGATGACCCTTCATTTCTTCCACTTTGCATGTTAACCTCTAAACCTCTGCCATCTTTAATGAAAAGGTGGTGGGGGGGGGATGATGTATATCCTTGGATCGTTTTGTGCGAGGATAAATAAAAGAAAAATTAATACGTTTGTCTCACTAAGCTTAGAATGTTCTTGGTAGCAAGCATATCTACTGTTTGTCTGACATAATATGCACACTGCTGCAGCCATGACTGATACTTCTTTGCCGTATTGCTTCAGAAGCAAATGGCAACAGTCAGAACTTAATGATGACTTTTCACAGTGCTGCATTATGGGAAGGTTTTCTAACTTATCTATGGAAGAAAACCCGGATTCAGAATGCACAATGTTACTTTAACCTGGAATCATCTTAATGAATTTGTGCCACACAATCAATTAGATGGAAAAGAAAAAAAGAAGAAAAAAGTAGCCTGTAATTAGAAAATGGACAATGTTAGCAGACTTCATGGAATAGAAAACTGTTTTTGACTTCAGATGAAAACCTCAAAAGGGATCAGTGATTTTGGAGTATATTCAAAGCAATAGATGTGAAAGGCTCCCAGAACTAAGTGGAAACTCCCTACTAAAACACCTGTTTGGTTGTGAAAGTAAACCTACCTATGGACTAGTATAGAAGGGTGAGAAAAAACAGTAGGAAGTTTTCCAAACTGAGCCAAGGACCCTAGTATGACACACACTTGGTCATCTGCCAATAGGAAAATTAAAATAAATGCAGGTATAGTGACTAAGGTCAATTATAATTAAGGCTTACATATTGGAACTTGGTAAAAGTGAAGATTGCCAAAATAACTAATTAAGGAATTTAAACAAAAAAGAAGTCAATAATATGGTAATTTTGTTTGTTTATTTATTTAATTTAAAATTTCTGCACATCACTTTCTTAGAAGAACTTAATCACCTGGAATATACACAAAATATTCATAAACAAAACCCTAATTTTCCCCAGGATATCAGATATCAAATAGTTTACCTAATTTACTCAAGTAATGTACCTACAGCCAAAATTAGTCGATGGAAAAACTTTTTTTTCATGCATTTGAACTCACAGGTCAATGAAAACTTTGAGCTTCTGGTTATAGAATAAGGCATACTTAGTTATTTACAATGCACTGAAAACTTTGGATATACAGAAAGCTACAGCACAGAATGAAACTTTCAAGATGACTCCTTAGATACTATAGTATAAAGGCATCAAAAACATCCTAGCTCATACCTGAGCATTGGGTTTAAGAACTGCTTATAGGTACTTTACTAAAGTGGATACAGGAAAGCAGAAAGCCAATGCAGCTTATACAAGGCTTCTAGATCTGAAAAGTATTCAAAGACAGTATGGCAGTTAGATGAATGCAGAAACAAATTTGACAGAAACTATTTCTATTTTAAAGAAAAGATAGAGATGAACTTAAAATGCAAGATAATTAACCAATTTCACAAAAAAAACAAAACAAAAACTAAGAGAATTCCAGGGTAATAAGCTGTCTGCCTGTTTACTGTCTCAGGATAACATTTGTGGACAAAATGTGCGTTTGAACTTTAGAAAAATAAAACTATTTTATATCTAGGAGAGGGGACAGGAAATTGTTTTCCCTAATGCTAATAAAATACAAATATAGCCATTGATAAGTAACATGTTGTTGAAGAGAACAAAATAACAAACAAAAGAAAAACAATGAAATTACAGCAGAAAATTTAGGAAAAAAATCAATATTTATTAGTTTCTTTCTATTTACTGTCCTTCATGTAACTGTTTTGATAATTTTACATGGGGTATTTCTGCATATTCCAGAATTTCGACAAGATTGCATCCTTGAATCTGTCGTTAGGATTTTGGCGTAAAAATGTTATCCTTAGAACTGATGGGAGACTGTTGCAGATGGTGTTTGTTTGTATTCAATGCAGAGCTTTCACTGCAGAGGGGCTACTCCAATCCATCAAGTGCAGATTTTCCATTAAATTCCTTGTCTCCCATTATTTTAAGAGAGACAGGTTTTTGTTGTATCCTTCATCCAGGATTCTGATCTGGTGATAATCACAATAATGCAGTTTTATTTCTTTATAATAAAATATCTCCATTATGCCATATACAACGGATGAATAAAGAAGTATTCATCTTAGGGGGGGAGGGGGCTGGCTAGTTTGTCAAACCTCTGACAGGGAGTCAGTTTCTGCTGTTGTGTACCAACAAAGGAACTGCTGAGAATGTTCTTGGCTTGATGTCACCTGGCTTTGGTTTCCAGTCTTTCCAAGTGTGTATGCTAGTAACCTAGTTACCCTATTTCCACCTCACTGCTTTGACGAAGATGAATACAAAGTCATGAAAACTCCCTGTTTAATAATAATAATAATAATAATAATAATAAATAAAGTAGGTAGGTGTGTTCTTGGCCTGTATGCAAACCCTGTCTAATGGTGCAACAAGTGAAAGAAACATCTGTCCTAACTACACAAAGGAAACGTTCCAATAATAGAGTGGAAAAGGAATAATAAAAGATTGTTTTTGTAATTTTTTTTGCATTGAGATAGATACAATTTATTTCAGATACAACTTCTCAGAAGTCAAATGACTGTTGTAATAAAAAATCCGTTATGGTAATGAAGGAAGCGTGAAGCGCATAGGACTGGGCTTTAAATCACTACATATTTCTGTTCTGTGAGGAAACATATCACTATACAACAACAACTTTAAAAAAAACGTCATACCAAAAATCCAAAACTGATAAGAAAGATTGTTTTATGTATGCACACCATACTCTTAACAAGGTGAAATCTAGTAAACAGATTTCATTCAGATGCACAATATTAGTAACTTGTTTCAGTTAGCACAATGCAGAAATGTAACTAACATTTTCATACAGCAGCAAGCACCTATAAGAGAGGAGGGTGGTCAACCGTAACTGTACTTTGCTCCACCCTCCAAGAATTCACTGATGCATGCATGAATGATTTAGTAGAAAGCTCAAGTGTTGCATGTCTGCCTCGAAGCACCAGCATGGCGTTAGTGGTTACTGCTTCATGCTGTACGAGAGGCATGCAGATTTAAGATGGCAGCCATGAACCACGTCGAGAGAACTGAAATCTAAATAGAGTTAGTTGTTTCCGTTATTCAGGGTGGGGTTAATAGTCGTCCAAAGGGTGAACTGTACCAAATGCTTGCTGGTAGGTTGGCCGACCAGACAGGTGTGTCGTTGTCGTCGGTGGCCGTGGGGTTAGTGAGATCAGTCAGTCAGTCTCCATGCAGGTTAGCGCAATTAGAGGTCGAAATAAAATGAGATACCTGGAAAAACCGGAGTCTACATAAAACCTGCTGCATGTCTTGTCCTCAAACTGAAAAAAGGTGAGCAAACAAATAAAATAAATGAGAAAACAAAACAAATACAAAATAACAAACAGGCATTAACTTTCTTTTTTCTTTAATGTAGTTTATAATCTAAAGAACAAACAAACAAAAAAAAATGAAAGCAGAAAAAAAATGACAGAAGATAAAGCAATCAAAAGAAGGGGGAAAATGTAGAGACAAAGGTTGCTATGACAATCAGTTGCATCTAAATTATTAAGGTATGGGTTCCAGTTCACAAAGGGGACATGTCTGGCTGCTATCAATAACACTGCTTGTAGGATGTGTTAATGGGATTAGTCCAATGCTGCTCCGCTTGAATAGATCAAGGATTTATTCTCATACAAACCACTTTCTCTTTCCAGGTTTTCAAGCTATATTCTGTTCATTAGGACTCAGCTACTTGTGGAATTTACATGAGAAAACAATGAATCATATGGAGTCTGATTCAGCCTGAGAACAACATGATAGGTGCCATTATGTAATAGTCCTTGTGCATGGGTGAATTCATCTCCTGGAAATATTAATTCGTTAAATGTTCCAGGTCTGTCTGACAGACTCTGAGCAAAACCAAATGGTATGCAAAAATGCAGAATTAGTCAGCATGAGTGGTATAACAAAGGGGTCAGGAACTTTGGGAGTTTCAAACAAAATGGCTAATGTCACCATCATCAGCAACTGTACTTGTCTACAACTATTGTCAAGATTCACTCAGCAGTGAGATGGCAATCTAAATAAATCCATCAATAATAAAAAAAAAAGAATACACATATATACAAAATAATAATAATAATTTCTTTTGTTTTTTATACTTCTCAGGTCTTGAAGATGCTGACAGTTTGTTTCATGGTTTGAAGCATCTATTAAGAGAAGACATCAGAGTATAGATCACACATTTTTTGTCGTGTAAATTGTCTAGCATGTTAATAAGTAGCCTAAGCTTCGTATACTAACTGAAGATTTCTGGAACAGCCAGCAAGACCTCCAAGAAATGTAAACCAGGGGCGGTTGTGGTAATGTTATTGGAAGATCACGTATTATTTATAACTAACAATAACAAGCTAAACTTTATTTAAAGACCCCTTAGAAATTTGTCTATAAACTACTAAAAAAAAAAAATGCCTATCTATACGTATTCAAATTCTGTAAAATTATATTTAACTCATGAGGTATCACAAGTGTCCAGTGTTACATAGTATGCATGCACACACACACAACCACCCATATAACGACATCCATAATCAAAGCAAAGCAGTTGACTAAATGTTTGTCACACAGATGTATATTAATAAATCCACAAAAATGAGATAATGACATACATAATGAGTCTATTTAAATCAATTCTCACAAAATAACTTGTCAGTGTGTAAGACCAACCAATTAAATGTACGATCTCTATTTATCAGACCACATTCATATAATAACTTAACCGACCAACACAAAATCATTTAAATAAAAGCTTATGCACAGATAATGGAATATCTACTCTCAAGGGGAATAACTCTGAGTATATAATTCCATAATAAAAGCAAAGGAAAAAAAATTGATATTTCTTAGATCTTTCTAACAACCTTTGTTTTAGATTTATGAAATACTTTTCTCAGGATAGAATTCAGTACAGAAAAAGAAAAAGAAGTACCTATTATTTTTCCAAGACATTTCTTTGTTACCTGAAAAGGACAATGTACTGAAAAAGAAAGGCTTAAGCTTTTCTGATAAGAAAGGGTTAAATCAACGTGTCACTTTTGAGCCCTTGTAAAAGTTTTTTTTTTTTTGAAGGTTTTATTTATTTTCTAATCCATTGAAGGAACCCTGGGCAGCAGCCGAGCTTTATGAGGTCTGGTAATAAACATTTATGCCAAGATGCAGGTGGTTCTCTGCTTTCAACATTACAACTGAGAAAATATGCATTCAAAGTCTTTAAAAAAACAAACAAACAAATTCTATAGTAAGAATGACTACTTTTATTTATTCACATTTATGGCCAAATAAATGGGTACCCTTTATTTAAACTTGCCCAAAGTTGCCATATACTGTTCTGGAGTATTAATTTCTAAATTCTGCTGGAAATTGGATTCCACTTAAACCTCCAGCTGAAAGATTTTTGCTTGCATGTACAAATACGTGTGGATAAGCAACCTTGACAGCTCTGTTAACCCTCTGCACACTGCATCAGTCTTCACCTTACTAATGTGTGTGCTGAACTGGCTGTATCTTTAGATACCTTTACAGCAGCAATAGTAAATAGTACAACTTAGCAACAGCTATACTGCATCTGACATGCAACTAAAGAAAATGAGTTAAGAGCGCAAGAACAACTTTTTTGTATTTAACAATATCTAATCATTAAATTAGGTTATGAATGCCAAGAAAATTTTGCTATAAGATGTCAGAGCAGCAACTCTAGATGAGAGAGAGACAAAAAAAAAAAAAAAACACAACAGAAGAATCTCGAGATGCAGAGTATTCTGAACAAATTGCATATAACACAACCTCCATCATTACGAGCCTTCTCAGGAGAGATTAGATTGCACATGTCACACTAAAATGATATACCAGCTAAAAGAGGTGATCTTCTATCAAAGGAATTGTTACTTAATTCTAATGTGACACCACTAGATTGGGCCTTTTAGTAAAACGTCCTCACTAAAGAACCCTCGAGAATTTCCAGTACATCTCAAAACCATTTTTATTTATTTATTTCGCATGCAGTATCACACAAGGAAAACAAAGCTTTCCTCCAGCTTCCAACTAAATCGCAATCTACTTAAGTGATGGCAATAAAAGAAATGTTTTTTTTTTATTATTATTATCCCCCCCCCCCAACCTATTTGGCTCACTCTTCATTGTCAGGTCTGTATTTAACCTCGTGCTATTCACAGTCTACTACTTCCCCCTATTAATTGATTTTACGATTCCTTTATTGTCGGAAGCACACCGTCTCCGACTTTCCCACTTAACAACAGAGCTTTTAAAGACGTGGAGCAAGGATAACTTTAGCATTTGCCTAGCAACGAAAACTGCCTTGTGACCAGCCAAGGTATTGGAGACCAGCCTTCAGGGAGTAATAAAGATGAGAGAACACACTAACTAATAATGAAAACAAGAAGTGAAGCCTGCCATGTATTTAAAACAAAAACTCACTATACATATTGGCTTTAGAACGTAGTCAGCCAGGATTCCATGATGGCCAGTATTTTCAGCACTTTGTTTATTAAATACACACATTTAGTTTTTAGCACACCTGCAATCATTCCTTTGTGATGATAAGAGCTTGTTACAAGTTTTATCAATGTCTAGTCATGCCTCCTGTTAGTAGAATCCCTGCTGGCTTTTGTGCTTGATGAAGTTTTCAACCTGTTTGGTTAGTCTGCAGCTGAAAGCAATCAAATATCTGAGCACATTAACTGTGCATCAAAGGGTAAATTTTACCTGGTGATGGCTAATTTCTTTAAATCCCCGTGATAAACTATTTCATCTTTACAAGCTTGCGTCTGTAGCTGTGTTGCTCATTGATGTCTACAAGGGAGACCACCCTGGTGAGCAAGCTCAGTGCCACGAGGAGCCCGGCACTTCTGACTTTGGCAAGGAAACCTTACCCCGCTAGAATTCTTTGTTTCTTAGCTGTGGGAGAAAACCACAGCAGGAATGTACACCAGAGAGAGCCAGCCCCTTGAGAATTAAAGTCACGCCCCCAGCCTAGCAGTCCAGTAGTCTACCACTTGACTACTTTGCCCCTTGATGAAAGTTACACCTTATATTCCACATAAGTTGCTATAACAAATGCTAATAGTTATGATTTTCTGTCAATGCTAAAATTATTGATCACAAATTATCAACTACATGAACCTGTACAACTGCCATACAGCACCATGCACAACTATGACACGCAAAAAGTCGTTTCTGGTCCTCTCAACAAGAGAGACGCAAAATGAAAGGAATGAAATAGTTAAATTATTAGAAGAATGTTCTGAGTTATGTAGCAGGCACATTCTGTTTATTAGCACAATGGCTATTAAATCCAGCCTGCACATTCATTCCTTAGTGAGTATCATTCAGACCCGGCCCAAATTTCCCAAAAGACAACAGAATCCCTCTGTTCATTACTCTGAGATATTGCTATAAGTTATCTGATGCTCCAGCCAGCCTACACACCTTTCTTGTTCAAATTCTTGGTCTTGCGTAAACCAAAAACAATAAGAAAACTGAGTGTTTCACAGATAAACACTCACTGTAAAATATGAAGGTAAGAATAACCCGTATATTGATTAAATCCATCTGTAAAACCTGCACCTACCATTAAACAATGCAAGTCTGTTAACAAAAGAATAGTAACTCCCTGCACTTTTGTACTTTATATGGATAATAAGTTAAAACAAAGCCATCAACCTCCTAAGTCTGATATTAAAAACCTATTCAAAAAGCAGGTTCTGTCACTTTTATGTGTGCCAAGTCACAAAAAACAACACTGTGGATATAGAATAGCTATTATGACAAATTATATTGTTAATAACAACTATAATGGCATCTGTCACAGAATAACAGCTAAAATAACAATGTCTGTTACTTATACTGGTGAAAGTACTTCAAATTCTACCAACAGAGTATTTCTTTCCCACTCTGTACCTTTTAAGCCCAAAGTCCATCGAGTAAGTCCTATGTCTGACAAATACCTAACTTAACCTATCTGAACCTAAGTAAAACATGTAAGATGAAAAGATAAAAATAGAAGTTAACCTTTAAGTCAAGAAGCACAAACATATCTAAAATAGTGGTTTGTTGAGATTCAGCTGCAGAGAGCAGAAGACGGTACTTTTCAAGAAAATCGATGAGGGTACAAACTGCTCTATCTAATCCTAGCCTGGATAATCAGGTTTTCCACTCAAGATGTAATAATAATAATAATAATAAAAGACAAAACAGAACTATACATTTTTTGTTGTGACTTTATCCCTCCTGTGCACTGTATCGGCCAAGTGAAACAGCAAACACCCAGAATATGCAGTGTACAAGCTTTCAGTGATGACAACGCTGAATGGCTGTTTAGATCTTTTGTGGTGCATGCGTGTAGGTGCAGGTGTAAAGTGTGTGCATGTTTGGTTATCTCCAAGGAGAAGGGAGTGGGGAGAGGCCAAAGCACCTCGTGTACCTGTCTGCCAAAATCGGCCAATGTTAGGGACGCGTAGTGCGACCCATGTTAGGAGAAGCCGAAGCTTCTAGTTGGGAGGGATCGCTTCCCCAACCAAAAGCCAAATCTCGGAGAATTCCAAAGGAGGAGCCTTCTATTTGTCACCAATAGTTAAAGAAAAAGGACAGAATAAATAGTAAGGTTTGAATGAAAAGGGAAAGCACAGCATAAATTATCAGCGACAGTTTCTTACTACTAGTAAAATAACAAGTCATAAGTACCTTTTTTCCCCCCTAAAAAACAACTGGCGTATACATGAAAGCAAAGTTACTGAAAACCTTATTGTATAAGATGCAAGATCTATATAAATCAAACAAGAGAGTTAACCAAAACTCAAAATATGTGCACCCACACACCAAAACATCCTTACGAAGCCTAAAACTTCCTGCAGATCAGCAATACTTAAGATCTTCCTAAAAAATTATCATCAAAAACCTGACTTCATACTATTATTATTCATCAGAAAGATATTCTACGAAACATACAAATGAAATAAACTTTGGCTGATTGGAAGCATTTTTTGTTGTCTTTTTTTTTTAAATTTGAACCCTCTGTACACCATGGATGGTACATATGCATCCCACTTCCCTTTAAATCTGTATCATTCAGCCAAGGTTTAGCTGTTGTTGCTCTGACACAAGGTATCTCGCCATCAATACAATGTGTATATCACTCCGAACCCGTGTGTTTTGCATTACAAGCGTATTGAATAAACAGAGCCAGTTCAACGCAAATACTAACTACTGCTTCTAGGCAGAGCTGCAAATGCAAATACAACCCAAATGGCATAAATAAGGTAAAAACAAGACAATGCTGATATGCATCTAGATTTCATAAATTTCCCAGGCAAATTAGAACTAGAAAAGAGATTTAAAGTTCTTTATTATATCCCTTAAACACACCCATTTATAATTAATCAGAAAAATAAGAGGGTTTTCCTACTAAAGCCCAAGGAATTCTGAGCTACAAATGTGAAAATGTGTTATTATTATAATACAGATCTTGAGTGGGGTATTTTTAATTAATAAACTGCAATGTGCTTCATTAAAACAACATTTAAATTCATGTTGTTTCTGCTTATCCAAGCTTACAAACAACAAAGACTGGCATTAATGTATAGCACTATTTCTGGGAGATACAATTTAAAATGTAAATAGATACGAAGTACTGCCCGTAGCAGTCTGTCTCAGTTGGGGCCTTTGTAACTTCTGGCCTGTATTTAAAGAAATACTAAATAAATGAAAAGAAATATTCTCAAATTTTAAAAAAATTGAGTAATTATTAATTTATGCACCCTGCCCTCTAGATCTGAAATCCGATTCTGGAGCCTTTAAAAGCTACTAACAAAACTTGCAGTAAATTGTGTTTTCCTTATTTATTTTTGACATCCCCGGGTGCTTGTAAAAGTCAATGGAATTTGTTTCCTTTTTGTCCATTAAGCTAAACTTAACCAGACAAAGTACATGACTTGTTTCTTTTAGTTTCAAATATTGCAAAAACTTAATTTTTTTTAAACTGCAATTTTCCCAGTTTAGAGAAACTAAACCGTCACCCTTCATCATCACTCTGGCGGCCCACAAAAGATCTGGCTACTGCCATCAGCTCTGTTTTTGTTAACTTCCTTTCATTAAATCAGAGAAATATGGCATAAAAGCTATTTATATAATGAAACTCCAAGAACTTCATGTAATTCTTTGGAAGAGGTGAGGAGTGATCAGTGGAATCTAATTAACACGGACTATACAAGTTTCGAAAAAGAGCCCCTCTCAATATAGTGAAGAGGAGGAAGAGCTAACATAAGGAGAGTCGTTAGGGTTTTAATGGTCTTTATAAATGAACGGCCTGGTTGCGTACAAGCAGCAAGGACAATATCCCAACTTCTGGGCCGAAGTTGTTTACCTTCCCTGCTTCGAATAACTTTATCTACTTCAATCTTCTAATCCTGCCCGATGTAACTCAACTTTTACTCAAATAAACTCCGAATCTTTTCCGTTTCTTGACATTTGTTAAACCATTCAATAACAGCTACACTAAAAAAAACCAAACACAGATGTATGCGTACAGTAGTGGGCAAGTTAGTTAATTGATTAAGCATTTCTCTCCTTTCTGGTTGATCATTTATACATTTCTTCTTTTTGGTTAAAACGATATTACAAAGTTTATTTACTGAAGCTTGCCGATTTATTCCTTTATAGTTACACCTCAACAAGAAAAGGTTTACATTAAGGATGCTCAGACCCTATGAATGTAAAAAAAAAAAGGGGGGGGGGGCAAGGGGCTTAATTGCTTTCTTATGTTAACAATAGATTTTTCCATCGTAACCTATGCAAGTCAATATTTTGTTTAAAAATACTGTAATTTTGGTTTCCACTGTATACATAACCTAGATCTATATAATAATCAATGTTTCTACGTTAAAATCCTGCTGACAAATAAATGCAGTGGAAACTACTGTCATGATTTTGCTCTATTATGCAAATAAAAAAAGATGACAATGATGGCTGGCACCACTAAGAAACATTAACATCTAAAGAAAATCCAATATTTATAGGATGTAAGGTCCTTTCCAAAAGGTAATCCTGATAATGACAATCAAGGAAAAATCCATCAAAATGTATGTCTTATTTTTAACGAGGTAATAAGAAAAGTCCAAAGTAATCCTTCCCTTTCAACAGGAAATTTATTAATGTCAACCCACTGTTCTTGTTAAAATTGCAGTGCATTTCCTGATTTAAGATTCAGATTAAACGCAGTCCTTAGTGGGCAACGGCTGTATGCACAACAACGTTCCCATTAAATGTGAAAAGAGATGAGATGATGTGTACAGGTTGTTTAGATCTTAGTTTGGTGTGAATCAATTGCGTTTTTGTTGGATGACCAAGATAAATGAGCCACACCTAAATGCATGTCGACGTCGTTTAATGCACTTCTTTTCTTGCGGTGACCACGTACACTCACAGATTAGACAAATTAGAGTGCACAGTGTCTAGAAGAGAATGCTGTTAGGATCAAAGTGGTATAGGAAAAGGAAGGGGGTGAGACAGAGAGACAAGAGAATGGAGGGAAGTCTGACAAGTGACAGGGTTTGAAAGAGTAGAATCAAAGCACAATGATATTGCCAGAAATTTTTATAATTTTCCTTTCGGTCATGCTTACTTGCTGTACACCTCACCTGTAACATCTCTCTGTAGTAACAAGGAACCAACAGGTGGCTCTCACCTTTGCTGAAACCACATGTTTCCTGTTCTCTCCATTATTGCAATTTTGTAATATCCAAGGATCTTAGATAATTACTGAATACACTTTATTTACTAGAATTAGCATCCACTGTTATAATCCAGGCTATCTTAAAACAACTTTCTTACTTAATTTTTAACCCTTCCACTTAAAATTTTAAAGGGAAGGAAATCACCTGGTCTTTCACAACATTCAACTTTATAGCAATTCTAAGTTATAAACATTTAACCTTTCTACAACAAAAGATGGATTTATCAGAGTTGTTTTTACTTGCCTTGGCCAGCGATAAGTGTTAGTTACTCGGTTGGTCATTACCCCGGTGTAAGCCGGTCTCGAATCCACAACGTGCTGGCTTCCTAAAATAGACACCAGTATTATTTGTACCTCAAGAGCAGTCCTTCCTTCCTTCTCAGGATTAACGCCAATGACGGTGCCAACGTCAACAGGAAACGGTCTCTGAAAGGTCCACTATGTATTATTAAGTTCTATTTCTAACAATAATGTGGCAGGAAAGGCTTCTAATAATCACCTATTTATTTTAAAATCTCCTCCCAGCCTTGATAAACAAAGGCAAACTGTTTGGCTTTTCTAGTAATAACTGCATTTTATAAAGACCTACACCCAAACAGCGATATAAATGCCTTGCAGATTGTTTAAACCAAACTACAATCCTACAACACCCTGTGCAAACGAAGCAACAGATTTACTAAAAAAAAATCTGTTATTTAAAAAATGAACCCCACCAACAAATAAAAAAAATATATTTTATTTCACACTTCAGTAAACAAAAATGTATAGCATAACCATATTAATGCAGACCAACACTATTATGTATACTGAAATCTCAAAGTCAGTTTTCAAAAGCAGGGACTGGGTCCATGTGAATGTTATTTTACATACATAATATTAATAATTTAAAAAATCTAGTTTATACAGACAGAAGCAAAGTAAAATAGTTGGCATCTTTGTTTAGATCTTCTATTAATAGCCTTTGCTAGTAATTGAAAAAAAAATGTGACATTGTATTACTAAATAAACTATAACCAAAACATCAGAGACTTCTTTGATGTATTTTTTATCTGATATATTGGTGTGTGTGTGTGTGTGTGTGTGTGCATGCTCACATGCGCACAGACACATCAAAGTGGGAAACATGTTCGATAAAGCACAGAAACCTACATCCAACCAGTATGTTGATGGGGACAGAACTGCTGTGTTATGAAATAAAACGAGAGTAAGTTTTGTGCGAATAATGTCGGAAACAAAGGGTAAGGGAAATAACAACATGGAAAATTTTTATTGTAAACTTACTATGATGGGTTGGGGGGAGGGGGGGGGAGAATTGGGGGCGTAATTCAAGTCTGTCTAACATGGCTGGTGGGCCAATCAATGGCTGGATTACTGGACTGCCATGGCTGGGTGAGGGGTTGTGTGTGGTTTGGTTCAGCTTGTCTTGGTGTACTCCCCTAGGGCTTCTTCTCACTCTTCCCCACCAACAGGATGGGGGGGGGGGAAACCCTCATGGCTCAGGACAGGCAATGCTTTCTAGCAGATAACTAGGAAGACAACCCCTGGTGCAGAATGACAATGACAACAAATCTGTCTCAAAACAAAACTGGGAAAAAAAGATTCCATTTACAGCGCTTGATTGTATGTAATTCTTCAGACCGGCTGTCACCGACAATAAACACTACTAATATTGGCGGTCATTTTAAACACAAGACCCACTTGCAGCGATACTTAATCATCAAAACGCTACAAGTGATTTGCACTCATCCGTAACAGCTAATGAAGAGTCTGAATTTTAAAAAAGACAAAACAAAATGGACACCTATGTAATGCGAGGCAACGTAACTTGGGCAATAATAAAAATAGTTGTAAAGCAGTACCAGAATGAAGACACTGATGTGTGTCATGGTGACTTGTATTTAACTGCTTCAATTGCAATATCATTTAAAGTGACCAAACTGCACAATTAGGTGTCAGGCAAAAGCAGCTACAAAACGACTCTCAAATTATATGTATTTATAAAAAACCAACCACCATTACATGTTTACCTACACAAAACATGAAATTACTCTGCTCCCAGGTGCCAAGTTGACAAAATAATAATTACAAGAGATGAGCAGTCTAAAGCTTGTAAAATAACCACGTATAAAGCTGCTTTTCCGTGCGTGTGATAATAATTAGCAATTTAGAAATAAAATTGTTGTTGAATGAAATAAATTACTGGCAAGTGAACTTAAAAGCGATAATGTTAATCGATTTAAGAATCATAGTGATAGCCATTTATTTCTCTCTTCCGTAGGGAACCCTTGCATAAGTGGTGATGGTTTCTTGCCTCTTTGTAAATACTAAACTAATGGAAAAGTTCCGTTGATATACATTATCATTTTGATCAGCCCTTGACTACAGACCATATATTATCTGATAAAAGCGAGAGGGGTTAACTAGTATCTTACCGGCTTGTTATGCAGAAACACCACAGTATTGTGGTTTTACAATTCAGATCCTCCCAAATTCTGAGGCAAAATATAAACATAAATAAATTTGGCCCTGTGCAGAAATCAACACTTCTTTTGTCGAAAATTAAAAGCTTGTGTTTCCTATCATAGGTTCCGTCAGCCAAAGCAATTCCTCTGAGCTTGCGGGTTTTTGGCATTTTAAAATAGATCTTTCAGCCAAAGGGAAATTTATCTGATAGATTAGGTATGCCTCCAAACTGACTCATTTCAAAGAATTGCAGAGCTCCGCTGTCATTGTTTCACCGAGTTAAGAATAATCCGTTTTATTGAGACCAAGATGGTGGTGTAAAATAATTACAAAAACCGTAAACAAAAGGCTATTTCTGTACTATAGCTTGGTGGAACCACGGCAGAAACAGAGCCTCGTGTAAGTAAATCCGCAGACAGAAAATTATACGAAACTGTAAAACCTAATCATAAATCAATGGTGGTAGGCGAGTATGCTAATCCATAATTTATACTGGACAGAGTAACTATTAGGCCAAGTTTTACTCTTTAAATTCATTTACAGATTAAATCCTAAGAGTAATAGCCCGTATCTTTTAATTAAACTGTGACCATCGTGAAGTTTGTCTGAAGTGAGACTTGTGGTAAAAATTCCAGAATTGTTTCGACAGTATTATTGTAATTTAATTTGTAAATTAATTTTTTAAAAGTGTATCTGTACTCAGCGACGATTGTGTTGGCACACTTTTAGTTATTCAATTATTCGTTTTAAGAAAGAAAAAAAGTGTACAGATGATTGCTATTTATTAATCTCAGGAAAACAAAAGATGGGGGGGGGAGGAAGGCAGGAAAAACAGTCTAGTTAGAGCTAAATATATTTCATTTTTTTTTTTTTTTGCCTAGATCCTCTTGTATTTAATTAATTAATTTTTACATCTTACAATTAACAGTTATGGTCCAGAACAAAATAAAATATTGGTGGTGAGACAGAAATGAAACAATACACAACATAAAAAAAAAACGCTTTACGGTGTATTGTTTGGCGGTTTCATTTAACGATCTTCAGTTTCCGCATCCATTAGGGAGCAGACAGAGTTTTACAAGATGTAATTTACCCATCAGGTCAGCAAGTTTGTTTTTACCTTTGGAAAACTGTTGACTTTTGCTTTCAACCATGCAATTTCTTTCCTCTGATGGCAATATATATGGACAATGTTTGTTCTGTCTGTCAAGCCAGTAATTCCAATAAAAGGTGGGGGGACCATAAAACCCACACACCCACACACACAATAGAAAAAAAAAAACAAAAACAAAGGTCCACTTCTATCAGTTTGACATCCCAGAGAGTAGAACAAACATGGCTTTCAGTTCTAGTCAAATTGTGTTGCCTAGATAATAAAACTACCATCTGATAGCTTCTTGATTCAGCCAATCGGCTGGTGGCGGTGTGCTTAGGCAGCCGTCTTGCAGATGTGGTCAAACCTACCCAAGCGGCCAGCAGTAAAACCTCTTTCTGTGACTTCACTTGTCACTGAGGCAAACGATCATCTGTTTTAAAACACTCGAGCAGCCGGCGACATACTCGTGAATAATCATCGGAACGATACAACAAAACAACGAAAATGGCAGATTAAACAACGTCCCAAACTCTGTTTATTAAAACCCCGTAATTTGTCATCAACACCTTATGTAAAAGCAATTTTCTGATGCTATTTCAGGTTAACAAAGTCATTCTGTCAAATTTATTCTACTTAAAAACACTGAATCCTCCTAAAAAAACAACAGCAGTGCGTCTTGTCCTATCCTCACCACTAAGCAGTTGCCATGTCCTTGGAGTTACATCTAGAACCAGCATTTCAGATATCTGTAAAGTTAATCACAGGTCTTCTATTTGGTGAATCTATTATCCTTATACACAAAAACAATTTTTTTTTATTTGTCTAAAAACCTGACAAGATCTGATTGACACTTGAACTTATTTGCCACCTTGCTAACCTCTACATCCAGTTTGGTGTGAGCAGAACTTAGGTTTTAAGGTTATGAAACAGATTCTTTTGAGTTATTGTTATACCTAATTATTAAAGTGACAACTGTAGATTTAAACCCTGCTAATGTAAGAAACTATTTCATATTTTTCTTGATCTTAGTACAATGTGTTTAATTAGTGCATAAAAAAATGAAATAAAGACAGATGACTGGAGCTTCCAGAGTGAAGAGAGTTTGTTATTGTTAAGTATTGTTTTCCTGAAGCTTGTATTACTTTTAAAAAAAAAGAAAAAGTGAAGGTTGCCACAAAACCATTATTAATGTTCTTCATAGCATCAGTGACACCATCCCATACTGGGGCCTGAGCATTAATTACACCTGCCAGAATAGTGGAAGCTAAGTAGAAATTAAACATTAACTGAAGCTGACACAGCCGTTGATAATTGGTTAACAACTCTACATAATAACTGTTTCTGAACAGATGCTAAGCTGTCATGTATACATTAAAATTTCTTAAAAAACTGATGTCAGTTTTAAAGTGCAATTTCGAGTGGGCATCTCAGTTGATCAGGGGGAGAGGTGATACGTGGGATACATCCTCCAAGTTTCTCCCTGACCATGAAAAGAGTGTGGTCTCCAAATTTATTAGTGTAATAGATAGTTACATGAATAAAACAAGTGTCAAAAAACCCATTAACATAATAAAGTTTACTTAATAACTGAAGATGACTACGTACATCCCTGGGCCTTTATACTTAAGAGCTAATTTATTGGTGAGTATGTAATTATGGCTGCCAGTGTATATCTATAATTACGCTTGATTCTTTTAGTTTCTACGTAATCACTTTTTTAAACAAAGGTTGGTCTTTTACTATCATTTTATGGCACCCAAAGCCTGGCATTTTAGCAAGATGGGCTTTATATTTTTATTATTTCTTATCATTCATCAGATGTGAACACATAATAGCCATTTATAGAATTCTTGGTTTTTGTATATAAATAAATTTTATTGATCATATTTAAACAGATTTAACAAAAAAAAAGAGACCCTACCACCTCTCTACATTATCTCCCAGTCCTGGAATGAAGGATCCAAAACCTAAATTAGAGGGGGAGGAGGGGTCATGAGTAACAGAAACACCCTAAAAATAGACAAAAGAATAGGGAGCAGCAGTGGTGGAGGCAGAAAATTCCACCACCACCCCATCCTCTGGGAAATATCCTGGGCTGCTAATTCCACTTACTCTCCCTGGTTATCATCGGATATTTATAAAGTGAAGGGTTTGGATGAAAGCAGCTGAACCCAGGGGCAAGAGCAAAAGATATTAGCACCCAGATCATAGGCGGCTGGTAGTTGTTTTGAAGAGATGACAGCCAGACATTTTGAGTTTCCCTCAGTCACAGGTGGTTAATGTTTTATCTCAGGAATGCCTCCACCCCCCCAATCTTCCAATCCCTCCATTCAGCCATGTCATGGAGGAGGATGACTCACATGTAGATGATTCACAATGACTGTTCCACTGGCTTGCTATACAAACACATCAGGCTGGCCCCATACCAGCAAAATGGCTCCTCCATTATGAAAACAGATTTCAGATCAGTATTTGCTGCCCTTAACATGTTATTCTATCAGCAAATGAAGCTTGGGGTTAACAATTCTGCAGCTGGGTGACCTCCCTTTCCCTGTCTATGCCTTAGGCTCCTTTAGGACCTATTCAGACGTCGAGTGATGCTTAAATAAGAATAACAACAATAAATAGAAATTATGTGAATTAACTTGGATTTCCTATAGATAAATTTGTACTGTCTTTGAATTCATATTATTAAAAAATGGTGTGTAAAGTTTTATTTCTATCAGACAGGCACAATAAAGAATAATAATAAAAGGAGGCGAGCTAATAGCTTTCCAATGTGTGAACTCAGATAATCAAATTTCAGACTTGAAGTGTATTCATCTAAGTGTGATTCCAAAACCCAGCATCAAAGCAAATCTTCTTCTAATATTCCAATGTCAAGTGAAGCACATCTAGTGATTGAACATCCTTAGCCATGGCCTTCCTCCCAGCCAGCCAGGTGATTTCCATTCACTATCCAATTTACCTCTTTGTACGGTCTTCAATTCTTCAATACAGGCTCTGGAAGACAGTCATCTTTACACACTGGCAGTTCTAAAATTATGGCGTCACAATAAAATGGTGTAGCCCAACATCAGAGAGCCGAAAAGACCAAACTAAATGTGACGTGTGTTTTGAATTTAAAGGGTTAAAATTAAAACTCTTTTAAAGGACACTCTGCATATCTCCTTTACATAAAAATCTGTAGTACCAATTACAAAAGAATTAAAACAAAACAATCCTCCATGACATTAGACAACAACCACTTTCTCCCTCGGTGCCATTTTCTAGAATATTAAAGCATATAAACCCTATTTTACACTGATATGGGATCAAAGAATTAATCTGCAAAAGAGTCTGTCTACTGAAAATTAAATCCAAATAAAATTAAAGCATACAGATAAATATCATTTTGATTTAATTCCATTGCTTGGTTTGACCAATTGAGCTTTAAATTCTTTATTTCCTGTAAATCTTAATGGACTACGGGCAGTACAGAACCATTAAGATAATCACCCATTGGTTCACCCTTTTCTTTCCAAACTCCCCACTTTTGTTTCTGAAGCCATTAGAAAGTCTACAGTTTTAATATGTAACTGCCCCATCTGCTTGGGTAAAACATCTGCAGTAGATTAATAACTACAAATGGCAAGGAGGGGAACTAGCCAACCTACTCACCCTGGCATAGAATCTGATTCCTGATCAATCAGTTCACCAAGTCCCCCTCTCCAAAAGAAGGTGCAGACATACAAGGTAGAACAGATGAGAAAAAGAATAAATTATGATTTTGCTGGTTAGCCTCAAAGCTAAATCACTAATCACAAATTATCAACCATACCTAAGAAATCTTCACAATTAAATGTCATCATATTAACATTTGTGAGACCACTATTAGCTCTTCAGGAGAAAGAGAATGGATGTGATACATAATACACTTACAGTGTTTGGCATCATCGTGGCAGTTTACCAAAATTCCCAATATGTTTGAAAGTTTAAATGACAGAAGTTACTTTTCAATACAGGTGAGTGATTATAAAGAGCATGTTAGTTATGCAGTAAGTTAAAGCTTTGTTCAAGTGTCTTTAAATTATACAAAACCTGCATAGAAATGCAGTAGTGAAGTATACAAACAAATTTGTTATTCCTGTTGTAAAAGATTCTTACCGTCCTCATTATTATTGTGTATTTATTTATTCTGTTATTCTATTTATAAAATCATTGAAAAAAATAATTTAAAAAAACTTGTTAGAAATAATAAATATCTGCATCAAGACATGAAGAGGTGGTTTATGGTTATAGAATAGGCAAAGCTACAAGATATTTAAAAATATTTTATCAACCTAAAAGAAAAAAATATATATTATAAGTTAGAAAGCAAATAGTAAATTAAAGTTTACCTATTTATGAATCAGTGAAGTTTGTGGAGAGGAAGATAATATTGATTATGAAGAATTTGTTGAGAATAGGCCATTTTGTATGCAGATAACCCACGCAATCTCATTCAGCTAAGGGAAAGTTTATTAGCATCATAACTGATTTAAGAAAAAATTAAACCTATCCACGTAATAATTTAAATGTAAAATCCAAATACTTGAAAATTAGGAAAAAAACCCTTAATTTGTAGCCACCTGTGGAAACTGAAAACCAAATCCACTTTTCCAAGAGAAACCATTGCAGCCAAAAAAAGCAACATATCCAGGAGAAAGGTTAGAAACACTGAACATGGTACGGAATGGAGAACCTTGAACTTAACCATGACTGGATGAAATGGGAGAATTTCAAGGGACAACCTTGAAACAGTGGATGGGAAATTGGAACGGTTTTCAAAAAGACCTGCGAAGGAAGAGGATGGAGAGCCATGATCACCAACCTCTGAATCAGAGATGGCACTTAAAGAAAAAAGGTTTCAAAACAAAAGAAATGTTTAGGTATTTATTATATTGCTCCTAATTTATCATTTGTCTCAGTCTTTTGTTTAAATAATACTCTTTAATCAAAACAATACTGCAAAGTTTGCATTTATTTAGGTTCACTGTTTTGTTATTCCATAAAAGATGACCACCACCTCAAGGATTTTTAGGGTAGAGGAAGTATGTATAAGTTAAATGTATATTGTGTCAATGTAACAAGACATAAACAAATACTCAATATTTTGTTTAAAAGCGAGGTGATGTACAATAATTTTGGCTATCACTATAAATACAAACCCATCTTAATCAAATAAATAATGTTTTGTCATTTACTACTCAAAGATTTGGCCTTGAAACAATGGAGTTCAAGATGATGAAGTGTGTAGTTATGCAGTGTAACAAAGTAAAGGGAGTGGGTAGACATCTGTTGGTGATAATACAAACTGCTTCATCACAACAGATTTGGGTTTTCCTGTAGAATCCCCCCCAACAGAAAACAATAAAACCCACGTTATCGGCCAGCCAATTTACAATAAAATATATCTTGTTAAGAAAAGAAAAATTAACCAGCCTACTACTATACACACAAGTAAACAAGTGGCTAATGAGCCACAATGCGTAGGTGTAGCGCCACTGATGAACTGGCCAGAAATGGATTTTTTCCCAGTTTTTCAAAGCTACAGATGGAAATGTTTAAGTGAATATGTGGAAAAATAAAGATATTGTTCAGTTTTATACATTATTTATGCTAATACTTGTTACAAAGTTTGAGAAATTGGCTCAGAAGTAGGAATTCTTACAACCATACAAATCCATAATTATATATATATATATTAGAGTGCCTATAAGTTATTAGAATCTAAGACTTACACATGGATATGAATATGAAGACTAATTTTCATTTTTACTTACTCTTTACCCTTTAATTTGACTGTATGTTTGCTTGTTTTTCAAAATTAAAAATAGTGTAATCATCCCCCCTTAGTTTAATTACCCAAATTCAAACATGTTCTCATCATACTCATGTTGGCACAAAACTTTCTCTTGAGTAAAAAAAAAGAGAGGAAACTTAGCAATTATCTCAAAAGAGACGTGTGTGTTTAGCCTGTCTCTGATGCATTAACTACTTATTCACATTAAGAAAATATCTATATATCCACATAGATTTTTAAAGTACTTTACACAGTATGCTACATAAATGAAAATCACTTCGCTGGGGCACAAAATATATTACATTTGATTTCAGTATTTTCCCCTGTGGCTAGCTACCCATAATTTTGAACTAAACAATGAAATCTCTCCCATATTATATAATCAGATTATTATTATGTGCATTAACAGGTAAGAAACAAAAAAAATACAGATGGAAGGTAACAAGATATATTAGGCAGCCTGTAGCCTTGTGATTAGACTACTGGAATGCCAAAGCTGATAGTGAATTGGATTCAAACTCAGGCTGAGTTTCTTGCAAATGAAAGGTAACAGATTTCCAGTGAGCATAACTATGTGGCAACTTGGAATCTATGCTGCCGGCGGTTTCATTTCCACAAAAGTTACACCACCCTAAACTTCCGCATAATCTTTGATAGTGGTTTGCTTAAAGAACGTATCGCTCCCAAGTTTACACACCTTAGAATTATCTTCAAAGACAGCTCGATTTCCTACTGTGTGTAGGTAGCTGAAACCAGTTCCCAGAACTAGAAACTGTCCTGTTCACAGATTTTGCCAATATCATAATTGTTGGCTCCATAACCAGACCACAGAGAATGCCATCTATGTGATGAGTTTGTAGAATGTAAACATAATCTCCTATTTTCTGTCAAATCTCTACCAATCATTTCCGTAGATGGCTAATAAGGAAAATGGCTGCTAACTATGCATGAAATTGTTATTATATTATGACAAGAATGTAAAGTTATTTGTGATGTGTTAATTATAGAAACTAGTCAATTAATTTGGACATTTCCCCATCACCTTGTTAGTAGACCAACCCCTGCACTCCACACTGATAATGGCGATATGGAAAAGATAAACGAAGCATAGGTTCTTTATTTCCACTAACAAACATAATAACAGTGACGACACTAAAAGAAGTTATTCACAACTACAAAGACCAATTCAGCCATAAAAATATAAATGCTGAAAGGCCCAGAACCAGCGACATCTAGACAAAAGGTGAGCAGACCTACAAGTCCTGCCGAAGTAATGAACAAGAAAGGTGATTACTCAGACAACATGCAAATGCCACAAAATACATTAAATCCCCATCCACTGTCACTGGAGCATAATTCATCTGACAAATCACTATGGTAAATTTTATCTAAAATCAATGTCAATAAAACTGAGTAAACAGACTAACTGTTTTTAACAGAATGCAATATTCTCATTACACAAGAAAATTATACCAAATCTCACATCTGATTTTGTTTTTGTTGTTGTTGATGGTATATTACATTATGCTAGATTCCAATGCACGTACTAATTGTATAAGAATATTAACACTAACCTCTTCTTACACATTAGAACATATCAAACTTCTCATTTAAAAGACAACATATCAAATTCCACAATATACCAGATTTGCCACATCGTTATAAACTACATACTAAAATACAAACCATTACTTCTACAAGTATTAACTAAATTAGTAAACCGTAATAATATACATCACCAGCATATCAGCAAATATTCAGAAAAGTTTATTTTAAAAGTATACATTTAATGGCCAGAGTTTTAATCCTAGTCAGGACCAACTCTGGCACACCCACCTAATACGGTTTCTTCATTAGCTGGCTGTGTAGGTTTCCTTCCACATCTAAAAATGAAAGGGTCTAGCAAGGATTTTCATTATTAGTTCAGTTGATTAGGTCACACTGGCCATGGCTATTGGTGTCTATATCACTACTAATCTGAAGTCACCGGTCTTCATTCCGCTCATATGCAGGTGTGGGACACCTCACCTGAAATACACAACTCTCACCTTACTTCAGTTGATTGCATATACAAAGCCAGCTTTAACAGTCAAGGCCAATGATTTAGTAAAATTTCTGATGATGCAAAACCCATCTTCAAACCATGCTCATATAACCTGGCATTGTACCCAGAACATAACTTCATGTTTGGGAGGTCCACCCAGGAAGATGATCCTGTAAGGTCCCCATCCCACGTGCTCCAGAAGTGCACATTCATATGCACTGAACAGTCGTTCCCTCGTTTTACAATCACTGATCACTTTACTCTCACATCGCTAATCAGAATCTAACACAAAATCCCGCTCATCTTGCTTCACTTGTTAATATTTCATAATTTATTCACCAACTGCTGGCCTACTAGTTCAATAGATGCTTCCGAGAGTTCATAATATTGCTTCATTATTATTTAGTAATTTATGCAAGACCTAATTATAAAGTATTTTGAATGGTATCCTAGATGAGAGTTTGTGGCTTATTCTCAAACACACCTCCCAGGAGCCTTTAAACATGCCTAACCTGGCCACATGGGAGTCGGACCATTGCACTGCATCCACGAGCAGTTTTAGACTTCTAATTGACTCACACTTGTTATAATGAATTTTAAAGGTTCTTCTTTCTTTCTTTTTTTAAATAAAATATGCATTTGTATTCAAAATTTTGAAATGTCACATTTTTCGATTTTGGTAATTTTCCCATTCCGTACGTGGAAAACAATAAAGCAGTATGTAACTCAATACATGTGTAATATCATCATCAAGCAAAATGAGAAAATTTTATGACGACGCAAAACTTTTGTCCATGGCTACATTTAAGTTCGTAAAATGAATAATTGTTTCTTCATGGGAAATTTTTTTTTCAAGCATTTGCATCCCAGGCTCAGAACCTGATCAAGTCTGCAAGCTATTATTTATCCCATGCTATCTGCAAGGAACATCAAGTTTCCGCATCTAATGTCTCTCTCTCTCTCTCAAAATTCTATCAGATAAACTGCCACGCAGCAATGCGATTGTGTGCAAGATTCTACCTGGAAAAAAAAAAAAAACAACTGATGTGCAGAAGCACTCAGCTTCTTTTTTTTTGCATAGCATTTCTTTTGAGACCTTAGAATCCCACGATTCACCAAAAACAGTGAGTTTCTTAAATTAAAGGTAATGCATAGATCTATCCGTTACAACTTAAGATATCCTTGTGTTTTTTTCAAAGCTGCTTCGAATCTTAAGTAATGTAGTGAACAGCTTTATCAGAAAGCAAATAGTTCAAGCTAACCCGATGAGCCAATGTTTTTAGTCTAATTTTCAGCTAAGGGAAAACTAACACAATCACAGCGCTTTTTACCTGGACGCACTTGGTCACACAAGCACCAGCTCTAGGCCCCTGTTGATAATTCTTATTTCTGATGCCACATTCACCCTGTACTGCTTTAAGCTTTACACGAGTATTACCTTTGTCGATGAAACAAGAGCATAGAAAAAATTTCTTCTTAATGCAGATTTTCAATCATTTCTCATTCTTGAATTATTCAGGTAATCGCTTATTGTTGTTAAAACATTACATAAATCACTAATGGTTTCCTTTTTAAAAATAGCTATTAACAATTTAAGCAAATTTTCCATGGTGAAATTTTGTTCATGCAGATGGAGTAAAGTCGACTAACACTTTGAGTTGTTAGAATTTTGGGGAAGAGGGAGATATTTTCTGCTTTGCAACAATTTCTACCCTAATTTCACAACACATTTTTGGGGCCCTTTTTTGTCGGTGATAGGGTGAAGTTTTAACACGGCCTCATTTTTTTAAACCTCCCCATGCCGATATTTCGAGAATGTAGCCATTCAGCTTTTGTAAAATCTCCAGAGAACCATTCCATCCTAATATAATATAGACTAGATATTAAAACGGAACCATTCCTAATTAAGAATTTGCTAATAGATACTTAATGCGTTACACAGGTATGTGTGTCTCTTATAACTTAAAAAAAAATTATGAAAATTGTTGTTTAGAGATAGAAACCTTCTAAAAGGTATGAAATTATTTGAAAGAGTTTAGCTTAAGGTCACTAGAATCTTTTAGGTGTTTTATTTAAGGTTCAGAATATACTGAACAATTAAAAAAACAACAATAAAAAATTTATTTTGGGGAGGGTGACATGGCAGTCCGGTGATTTCACTACTGGACTCCTAGAGTTAAGGGCCAAAGTTTGAATCTGGTTGGAAACAACTGGGTTTGGCAATCCTCCATAATAGGGTTTCTCCTTACCTTACACTATGGGGTTTTTCTCCAGGCATTTTGCTTTTCTCCCACATCTAAAATTAAAGGGTTCCAGTGGGCCACTTGCTGCACCAGTAGCTAGTCCTTTTGGAAGCAGTGAGTGCCAAGTTAGCCATAAATATGGTAATAGATTATGGAAAAGGAACCAGACTGGGTTTCCACCTTCATGCTGCAGTAATTTCTAGAGGAGGAGACCTAACTTTTTTGTTTTCTTAGAAAAAATAATTAAGAGATTTTTGCATTTTTAGAGAGTTTTAGTAACACTAAGTCAAAGGCAGTAGTGATGCCATCTTTAACATGCATAGTGGCAGAAACAGAGACATCTTAATAAGTTATTTAATAATTCCTATTAATCAGTACCTTTGTGTGTAACTCCTTTACTTTTTGGTAGTATTTCAACAATTCTGTGCACACTCTATCAGGGTTTTAGATGCATTTACACTGAATATTCTTCCATGTGTTCCACGGCTGTTTTGTCCAAGTACAGCCACTGAATGAGGGCTGAGTGTGCTGAACACCCTAACCCTAACCAAACATGCTTATAAAGAGATTCACAATCAGCAGGAGCAATAGTTCACACAGAGTTAAGAATGGTACTTTTAAGAGATACTTTATCCTACTTATATACCCATCAAAAAGCCAGTACATGAACATCCAGCAGACAAAGAGCTCCCTCTCCTCACATGTATTTTAAAACTTGTCCATTGTGAAAGAAAAAAGAGTATATAATTTTAGCATCTTTGTAGCTTATTTCATGAACTAGCCCCCTGGAAACAAAATGGTTAGCATTCCCAAAATGCTCAAAAACTAATATTTGTAACTTCCTGTTTTGTTTTTTTTTAAATGAGACCTGCATGACCATCTACATGAGAAATAAGAAATGGATATTCACAGTTGTTCTGTAATTTGACCCACCAGTGAAAAACACAAAAAATCAACTTTACCCGCCATCATCTGGTGTGCATCTCAAATTTCCTTGCAGAGAAGATAAATGTATCATTTACATTCACGGCCGACATGGGCGGTTGGGAGAGAAAACTGAATTTGTCGGAGCTTTCACAGAAAGATAACTGATACAAAAATTGTAGCTGTTAGGGTTCTAACTGATCCTAGCGTGGTTTGTAGCCGTGGCCAGTTCATTTTGGAAACCCTGTGCATAGGTAGGTTTCTGCAATGATCTTATTGCCTGTACGCAAGTGTCTTCAAAGACAGGGAGAGGGGTTCATTTTAAAAAAAAAAAAGTTGAGTTAACACACACGGGTCCTGAACACGCTGACCACACACTTTCATTACCACAGATGCCAGTGCTCGGGAATAACAAGCAATTATTTGTTAGTGGTTGAGATATATTGGTGTTATTAGGCTAGGATGAGGAAATTGTCACAGAAACAACTGATGTATGGACTCAGCTCTAAACCCAAACCACCTCAATTGCATTTAGAGGAGGAGAAAAAGCACAAAATCAAAACAGAAAACCCCCTTTACCACAATAGGGTCTTCTATGAGTTGTAATGGTTTCCAGGCTCTGCATACTAACTAATCCAAGCTAGACTGACATCAGGAGTGTAACCTGGAATCCTTTCCGTTCAAGTGGTGGTAGAATGTAATAAGAAAGAAAGGTGGCTAGAATCAAGCTGAAGGCATCAATAAAACCCCCAAAACCTGTATATGCGTGTATCAGGAGAAACCAGTACTCAAAGACGTTATTTAAAAGGTACGCCAAGCTAACACCAGCAGCCCTGTAAAACATTTAGATTTTACTTTGTTAAACACATAAAGGAGAACTAAGTGATGCTAGAGAAAACTGCTTTTGAAACAAGTAACTTAATTAGTTCTTTACCATTTTTTACTATAACAAGTGCTACATTTGGCTATTTCCACTGAAATCCTTATGCCTTCAAAATACGAAAAACAAACAAAATGACATTAAAAAAATAAATAATTTTTTTCGCTTTCCATATAATAATTAGACGATATCCACAGTTTGAACTTGTGATCTGGGCACCTGGCATCTTAGATGACAAAGATGATTTCTCAAACAATCTCTAAAGTCACAAAGATGGCCATGATTTTGAGCCATGGAGAATCTGTGATTATACAAACACATACGATAAACCCAGTAAGTTAAAACTAATTTCTTTTAAACGTATCAACAATCTGGAGATTTTAGTTTCAAATTACAGTTTCTGTAATTAATGAATTGACACTACAGACAGATCTAATGGTCATGTAATGTCAGTGATACAATGACAACACTTAAAAAAAACAACAACAAAAAAACAGGATGATGGGTTGGACTTGCTTCAGATACGATCACAGAACTATATATTGAAAAATCTCACTTTCTTAAAATCCATCCTGTGACTGCCACAAATACAGATCTAAGAAACAGAAAAGTGGAGCCAATCTTACTCTGCTTTTTTTCAATATTTTCCAATGTGAAAACAAATCCACTTCATGAGGTAGCATTTCAATTATGAAATCCCTTTTGTATGTAGATAAAGTCCTTATATATAATTCTAATGTTTTTTTCCTGTTTTGTCAAAACACTTATCCTATTACTGCCAGTAGCATTACCCAACAAAGGAGTTTTCGTTCATCTTTGATGGTATGTGCACTTTAATATAATTTGACGGAATGAAAATAATTGATTTTCTGAAATTTCGTAGTTGTATTATTAATGTTCCAGATGATCTTTGGACTTTTATCAAAGTCAAGGTTAATTAGTTTATTAATTAGCCTTGTAAAGAAAAAGTCCTTATCATAATATCCTGAAGATAGTTACAAATTTTCCGAAACGTCAATAGAAGTTCCCAAAGAATGCCAAGCACAAGAAAGCGACACTGAAATATCAAAGGAAAAATGTTACAATAACTTCAAATTAAATAAGTTTGCGCTTGACACCACTGATGCTGCTGTGTAATAAATACATCTTTTAAAAAGAAAGGAAAAAAAAGATGGAAGGAAATGACAAATAATCTGAAATGTAAAGTCTTAACAAAGAGAGAGAGAAGTTGAGCTGGATGCATGTTGATGTCTGTTATGGTCATTATAAATAATTGTAAGAGGAGGAAGAAAAATGCCGCACTCCATCACAAAAAAAAAAAAAAAAAAACGTTGAAAAAAATTGACGACAAAAACAAAAAAGAGAATTATCCCCCTTTATTGAAATCTTCAAAAGGAATGATAAAGCGGTATTAAAGTGTTCACAGTCAAAATACCAGTTTCAGATAATTAATTTTCGCAGCTTATGCAATAAAGCGACCTGGCATTAAGATGGTAGCCGCTGCTGATGTGTAACTGAATGTACGGCACAGAATACTTGCTACAAGGATCTGAAAATGAAAAACACCCAATGGTTTTCATGACACTAAAAGGGCTGAGACCTACCAAAAAAAAAAAAAAAAGAAAAATATCTGTAGTTGTTTGACTTTTGTTGTTGCTTTTTTTTTTGCATTAGGAATTATTGGTTGCTGCTGCATCCACTAACTGAAAAAAGATAGCAAACGAAAAAAAAAGTCTAACGAGACGACTGAGAAAAGGTCAAATCAAGATAACAAACTGCTATGTTCATGTTTGCATCACTCTCAACCCCATGTTTAAAAAATTTATTTTCTACTGCAGTTATTTTGTCCTCTCATTTCTGATCGCTGCTCTTGTCTTGTGTAAGATCAGACTATTGTACATACTGAACTTTAAGAACATTACTAAAAAAACAATAAACTTAATAAATCAGTTGATTATAACTAAATGGCTGCACACATACAGTCTACCAATGTACATCTCTTGTTTACTTTATTTCCATACTATTACAAACACACACACTAAAAACAACAATAAATGATTACAAAACGAGATAAAACAATAACATATGAATATTATATAAAGACATGATAAAATAAAAAAAAAATACCAAGATTACTACTAGAGATGTTCAAGTAAAAACTGGCTGGATGACATTATGGCAATGCTTTATTCACTTGAATTTCATTTGAATGCCCCAAGTAAATAAACACCTAATTTTGACACAAGTTAATAAAAGAAATGATGATGTAGACGTAACTTTATGAAAAGCTTTCTTTATTTAATTAAATAAAAATAAAAAATTCTACTTTCTACATTCTGAATACTGGCAATAGGACTGGAGAGATGCTGGCTTAATACTAATCTATTTGTTTCTTTCCTTTCTGTCTGTCTGCACACGAGAAAACAAAATCCAATTTTTGAAGACAAGCCATTCAGTAAAATTAGAGAGCTCAATGCTGCGTACAGAAACAGAGATCTGTCTAAAAACAGATTTACCTATAGTTTAAAGTTTTTTTTCCAGACCTGGAATAACTTTTGTTTCAAGTGCAATTACTGAAATATTAATAATTAAAAGTAAAGGATGCACATCTTTTCTGTTGAAATCTTTAAAATCTGGACAATCTAGCATATCTAATTTAAAATAAAAATACTAAATATCCTATACCATTCACAGGGTAAGGGTTTTCTCTGTTGTTTCTCTTGGAAAACTCCAAGGTTCTTCTTATGTGGGCAGACATTTCACATAGGTTTCCCATGCTGCTGACAATAAGGTATTTATTTATCTCTCTATAGCCAATTTACTGGCATAGCAATGTATTTCAGCTGTTCATTAAGTCCACAGCTCAGGTGTTGTAATTCTAGAAGACAAAGGAACCTAACCCATGATGATGCACAAATAAAGTGGGGCTAGTCCAAAAAGAAAGAAGTAGAAGCTTCCATGATACTTTACACTGGTAGTTCACCTATACCCATCTAAACACCAACTTGGAACCAGCATCTTCAACCTCAAATGCAATACAAAATCATCTGGCTCCAACAAATGATTTCTTATTTTGCCGAAGCAGCTAAATTGAAACTCCAACACATTTCAATCTGTAATCTTTCAAAGCCATTTGTATTGCTTCAGATGTTGTCAAACAGACATGCTCCGTTTCTGGTTTTGCCCCAATCTTAAAACACCAAATTTTCCAATAACACAAGCTCGCTAACAACATATGCAGTGACTTCTCCAGCCAGGTGCAGCACAAAGTCTTGCCAATGTCAGCCCCATACAAATAGAACACTGTGCAATTGGCATCATTTATCATGTGCTTGCAGACAGCATAAACTTCAAATGCTCAAAACATTTTACCTGCTATTTTTCAGAAAGCACTGCCTATTCTTGTGCGAAGTATTTTTTATAAGTTGCATAATGCTATTTACACCTTGCATCTAATTAATAATACAAGCTCATTACCAATTATAAAAGTTTAGAAGAGTTTATCTGATAAAAATGTTTTATCATGAATCACAAAACAATGCACACACCTAGGTAACCAGTAAATAAGCACCTGTGCATGTGTATTTGGGAGAGCAGATTAAAAGATAAACTGGTGCTGAAATAAGACTTTATCAACACATCTAATATCTAAGAGTAGGAAACTGCCATTTCTTTTCATTGTTAAAAGCAAACACCCTAATTTCAAGCTCTTTCTGCTAATGTTAAAGTAATATTATTTGATAATTAAAAATAGCCTTCTAGAATTCTGTATACAACCAGAGTATAACAGTGGGAGTAATTTCAGATAGACTACTTGCAACACTATCCATCACTCTACTTTCAAGCTGCTTAAACTCTGCCCACATATTCATGACTAGTATGTGAATAGATATTATGCATTTCCATTAGGTAGAGAATTGATTTGGGCATCTCCTGTCACCTTATTAATAGTCATGAAACTAACAAATGAACTAACATTCATTCAGAGATCTTCCCCTGTTGCCATCATTAGTGTTAAACCTGATAGAGCTGTTTTTGTAGTGCAATAATGTTATGTTGTAGTAGATGCTTTTCAATAGTAAATGCGCACGCATACACACACACACATTGGCTGGCCACTTTATCAGGACCTGTACCTAATAACAGGTTGGGTCACCTTTTCCTTGAATAACAGCCATGACATGATGTGGTATAGAATCCACAAGGTGCTAGAGGGTGCCTTGAGGGATATTTCCTTATTTAGTTGTTAATAACGTATGCAATATATGAAGTGAGGTAGACAGAATCATAATGGCAAACGTGTCTTCAAGATAGATCTTTCCACAAAAGCTCGATTAGACTGAGTTCTGGGGATTGTGTTGGTTATGCCTGAAATTTTCATCATGTTCTTCAAACCATGAGTGCCCAATGTGAGGACGATGAATGGGAACATTGTAGTCTTGAAAAGCCATCCCCATTAGAGTACATATGAAGCATTGCTGAATACAATTGATCAGAAAAAATTGCTAAGGTAAACTTTGACATTCATTCTGCCTTCTAAAGGGACCAAAAGGCCCAAAATATACAAGCAAAACATGCCCCAAAACAATGACTCTATCATCAGATGCCTGGACAGTTGGAACCACATAAGAGAGGTTGAGCGATTTGTGTGACATTCTCCAAATCTGTCTCCTCCCATTATTTTTTGTCAGTCCTTAATGCACTGCCTGTGCTCTTATCCAACGTGAGGCATCTTTTCATGTTAGCGACAATGAGTTGGCCTTCTACTGCCTTAGTCTATTCAATGCAGTGTTCTTTGCAAGGTATATACGATTGGAGAAGAGTGTATGCATTGAATGTCTCTGTTGTTGTTTGATGACAGTTGACATTTACTATCTGTCTAGCCACCACTACATGTTTATGGCCACAATTCCCCCCTATTAATAAATTTGAAGGATCAATGTCTTGAAGCAATCTACCAACAAAATTGTCTTGCCCACCAACACCAAATGCTGTAAACTCCTTGCCTTGCCTCATATCTGTTAGATTGATAGCAAAAGGACTTGTCCAAGTCATATATGGTACTGCAGGAATCACCTACTTCATCATGCGGTCAGGGTTAGGGTTAGCTCAGGTCGGGACCAAGTCTGAAAGGGTGCACAGGTCCTAATAAAGTGGCCAGCTTGAGTATATATGAAAAAAACACAAATGGTGGTAAACAAAAGTATACTTGAAAAAAAAAACAACAAACAAACAAAATGCAAAGTTCAAGTAAAGGACTCTTGCCTTATATACAGTGAGTCTGAATTTTGTTGAAACTGGTAGTTTCAAGTTTCATATACATTTGAAAAGATCAAATGTACTTAAAAGAAATTAGCTGCCATCTTTATGAGTATGAAGATTCAGTCTTAATCACATGACTATTGAAGGATGTCAAGATTTTGGCCAGGTTCTGTACTGATTTTAAACTAAGAACTATGGAATAATTATATACTATAGGAACAAATCTTCATCTCCATTAATGTTTAGTTTAAAGCTGATGTATTTTTGGGAGGGAGAACTAGCAAAAGTAAAACATCTAGGTACACAGTAAACACAAAATTTGGACCCACTGTATATATGGCTGTGTCAGTATTTCACTTTATAGTTGTTCAAATTTTGTGTTTTGTTTTGATAATCAATGTTCATTTTGAAAATTTTGATATTTTCAAGTATGCACTTGTTAACAGATCTGTGCGTTTTTATTTTCATTTATTTATTTTTTAAAAAACTTGTATCCCTTATTTCTTTTTTTCCCCCTTTGGATCACAAATAATCATCGTCCATTTGATCTCTGGTAAAATATGACAATTATTAACTAATTATCCTCTGTACATTTGAAGAATAAAAACACAAACAAACAATTCAAAACTGAAAAACAAATTGTAAAAAACTGAGCATGCGGATAAATTCAAACAGAACAATCACGCGACGATCTGATACGATGGCTATGCATCCCAAGCCCTTGTAAGCAACAGATCAGGGCTGGACAAAGTTCTGCTCATCTGCAGCAGACCACCAGCGTGCACCTGCTGCCAGAACATTTGACTGACCACGTCACACGTAGAATTCGGATTAAAAATCACCACTAACCTGTCGGGCTACTATAAAATGAAATTTCACCCCCAGTCGGATGGTCCTTTATCACCGTCCTCGCCATCCCGCTACTCGATTTGTCCAGCCCTGTGAAGTTTATATGTAAAAAAATTGTTGGGGTCAGCCTGGCATGAAGGGAGTCAAAACAAAAAAATAAATAATAACAAATAACAAAAAAAAAAACAAACAACAAATAAAACAAACAAACAAACAAAAATAATAAAAACATAGCAAATGCATTTTACAAAACAGGTTTGGCAACCTTTCTGTCAAGAAACTAATCGAAGCAAGTTTTTATAAGTGTGCAGCAAATAAAAAAGATTACGTTATGAGGAAAATAAAGGGAGATAACTCTGTGGGTTGTTTAATCTCCAACAGATTGAGTTCCAATGTTTGTTTACACTTTATAGGATAGCATTTGTAATTCAATTGATCACAACAATGTAGGGCTATCGATCTTTGCTGGTGGGTAAATCAGTTGTTTTTAAACAAAGGAAATTAAAGGGAAACTAAATTGCATATTCAAAACTTCTGCAGTGCCTCCAAAAATCAAGGTCTTCAATCACCTTTCCTGTTCTGCAACAAAAATCCACCACCACACCTGTCTGACTGCAGCTACATAATGTTGGATGCTAGGTTCTATGAAGCATACTAAGCCAATCTTCAAGGCTGTCAAAGATGTTTAATGACCAAATAAAATCCACTAGCCATTTCTGCATCAAGCCAAAAGTGACATGCTCAAGGAGATTTTGAGGGAAAGATCTGGTACTGCTAAGCATTTTCTTTGCTGCTCGATTGGTGGTGACAAGATCACATTGCTGGCCTGATTGAATCCAGGGTGTCCTGCATCCAGTGTAACCTTGCATTATTTTTAAGGCAACAAAACTACCCAACACCGATTTGACCATGAATGGCTGTGTAATGGATCTTATCGTGCTCAGTTATGGTTGGTTCTTCGCTCAACCTTTAGCGCGGATAGCCAAAATTAGATGAGTGAACATGATTCCTCTACAGACTACGACATTTCTGTCACCATGGCTGAAAATACTAAATGTGTAATAAACTGCAGTTTGTTGCTTTCTGACTCACTCCTTGCTATTATTATTGAGAATAAGGCATGTATAAAATCTGTTGGTGATATATGAGAGATTTTGGTTTTGTTTTTATCAAGTGAGCCTAACAACAATAGTTTATTAAGGTGGGGCAAACAAAGAAGAAGAAAGTCTACCTGAATATTGAATCTATAGTCAACTGTTTGTTTTTTTATTGTCTGCAGATGTTGACTAACCACCAAAATATAAACAAAGGATCCCTCCTTTTCATTAAAATTGCCAGTGCTGTTAGCATGCTGAGTTAATGCTTACTCATTACACTACATGAGTAGTCAGCAGTGATTTGGACCCTGCTGTTCTGATGCTGATCACTGTGGGAGAGATGGGCCATCCATTAAAGGATTTGGCAAGACCTGGACAGGTACTGAACCCTACGATCACATGCAGTGAGTAAATAACATTAGCAGAAAATCCAACATCTGAAGGAGGAACCCCCATAGTTCCATTAGCCCTAAGTTACTGTGGTATCTATATTAGTAGTATGATTAAAATTGTCTTTGTTTCTCTTTAAAATTTCCTTCTGCTTTACACAGAAATTGGACATCTCATCAATGGTAAATAATCGTGACTTTACCAATTGTTATGTCTTGTTTGCTCATTTTAAAAAAGCACAAATACTGGAGCATGTCTAACCATATAACCATAGAAGAAGAAAGAACAAACAAAATTATTTATCGTCCGCATCACTTTCTGAAGTTTCAGTAAGAATAAAATAAAGGCTTCAATAGACACTTAGGGAGGTGTGGAGTCGTCCACTAAACTTCTTGATTAGTTTCTCGACAGTGAAGACACAGCAAAGACTATTTCACAAGCAAATGTTAAATCATAAGGAAATTAATAACAAGGCTGATTATCAGTTTTGGTGGAAACAAACAAACAAAACAATGTCTCCGCTTGCAGAATCGCAAACTGAAGTTGGCTAAAAAAACAGAGAACAAAAAAAAAAAAAAAAAGAGAGAGAGAGAAGAAAATTAGAGGGCCAACATTTAAGCGCTGCAAGAATCCCACCCCGTTGGTCAGCAACATGTAGGCTGTTGAATGAATAAACCAAATTATTTACTTTTGTAAAATGCAGTTTTCTTTAAATATCAGACTATCATTTAAAGCAGGAAATGTGTAGCACATACACTTATCTGTTTGCTTGGATGAAAATGTTAATAATTAGCAGAACAAAGATCGACTTCCGATAGGCGCTAATAGAACACCAGAAAACATTCTGTGGAACAAAATTTATACTTATTAAAGTCTGACTAAGAACCTAGCAAACAAATGAGATTTGTTCTTTTACTATTATTTTATTTTTCTTTTTATGTTAGACACCTGGAAGGGAAAACAACTTCAGGTTTAAAAATATTAACATTCACATTTCAACAGCAGCTCAAGTTAAAGAAAACCAAAAACAAGAAAATTGGTAAATATTTGGAAGTAATTTCTTCACTTAACGGACTTGTGTAAACATGAAAATTACCTGTAGTTTTGGAGGTTAATGTAGAATGTAGCATGGTCGTTGGTTAAGCTAGAAACTGCGTCTGGATCCCCTGTGGGTCTGAGATATATCAATTAACCCTTTCTCACTGGCTTGTTCTATGCGGGGGGTTTTCCCAGGGTAGCTAAAGTTAGAGGACACTGCGCCATTGCACCGAACACTGTTTCTCGTGGCACATCACAAATCCCCCCCACATTTTCTTTTTTATTGCCCAACCAGCCAGTGTTTCTGGTCTGAACCCTAAAAAAACCAACGTATAATCTGAACTTGTGTCTGAGGCACCACCAGTCAGCCCCTACCATAACCTGTTTGAATCAGAGCCTGTGCTTACACAAGAGACCTATGAAGAAATCATTTCCCCACCTATTCACGCCCCAGCATGGACTTATAAATTCTTTAACAATAACACGTTTCCATTTTTAATTTCCACCAGCTAATCTCCCCATTAATGAAGAAAAGGGTTAAAGTTTCAACATTCCTTCAGACTTAAAATAAAAGTTTGGTTCTTGGGCTTTCAAAATAGATACAAAACACACCCAGGTGGCCCATAAACAGACTGACAAATGAAAATGTAAAAAAAGCATATAATTTTAAAAATGTTCATCAAAGATCCAAGCACGAATTTATTTAAAATATATTGTCATATATGCATATTTTTAAATCTTATATACATTGACAGTCAAAATTATTGCATCACCTTATCTTTAAACAAAATATAGACTTGGTTATGTTACAATATAAGACAATTAAGACTTGTTTTATGTTTATAAGACCTCTGAACTAAACTTTAAAGTGGTCATTTCTAGAAGAACAGCCATCAAACTTCAGGAAACACGTGCATTGGAATGTTATTTTAACAAAGAAATACAGATATGACAAATCAGAAATAATACAATTGCTTAAATACTGTAGTAGTCTAAACGGTATAACTTGAAAAGAAAATGCTGCTATTTCAGGTGATGCGATAATTTTTGACTACCACTGTACATTCAGCCATATGCTCTAATAAATGTATTATATAAAATAAATGAGATATTTCACTGATGAGTCACATTTAGGGCCACTGGTGTATGTTTTGAATTAGGTATCAAGAACCAGGCAACATAATACAGTAGGCTACAAATTTTTAGTCGACAACAACAACAACAATAATAATAATAATAATAAGAATAATAATAATAGTCTACAAAAATGCATGGAATGACCTAAGATTTTCTTAAGATCTTTAAATGAGAGCTATGTAGAGTGGGATAACAAGAGATAAAAAGCTTTCATATATAAAGGGTTAGCTGACTAAATACAAAAAAAAAAAAGGAATATCTAGCTGTAGCTACATTTTTTGCCAATATGAAGCGACTGCTTGAGGAGAGGGATGGTTATGCATACATAAATACATATCTGCTTACATTTGAATTTTTTTTAATAGAACTAAAAACTACGCTACACTGGTCTTGAAAAGTTGAGTTAAAGACCTTTCTCAGTTTCCTGCATGTCAGAGCAAACAAAAAACAAAAAAAAAAATAAGAGGGGAAAGAGGGGAAAACGGAAAGATTGACAGATGTGGAGAAAGAAAAAGAGGGTGTATATAGTGAATTATAGATATATATACAGTTCTCAGTTTCTGGTGCCTGAAGAATATAAATGATGAAGTGGTCAAGCTGCATAAAAGACAAAATCTGGTATCTTTTGGTGAGTCGCTAACCCAACAGAACTGTCAAAACGTCATGTCACTCCAGCCTGTTCGTTTAAACGTCAAAGGGTTATTTTCCTAATGCGATTGAGTTAACCCATATTGCTCATTTCAAAGAAATGCCAGTAAATTTAAACTTCAGAAACTTTTCAAATGTGCATAGATAACACAGACCTGACCTCTCACTTGTAGCCAAAAGTAACAATGAGATGCTTAAGTGTGGCCATGCATAGTATTCTCAGCATGGGCGATAACAGCGCTGCAACTCTCCTGTCAAAAAGACCAGAAACAATTTTGCACTCAGCATAGTTGTGCGAGTTCTTACTGCATAAATCTTTTAAATCCTCAGTTTAAGAGAGAAAGTAAGTAAGTAAGTAAAATTGTCGGTCTCCTCTTTAGAGTATTGATATGAAGCGATTTAATTACTTCTCATATGCATTAGATAATTTGTAAAGCCCGTCAGTTTTGTACTTAAATTTGAAACTTGAAAACATGCACCTGCAGTTTCCTAAAAAGATATACACAGGTAAATGACAGATATTACACTGGTAACCATAATTGTGAGCTTATTATAATGAAATATTCAAGGAGAATATTTTGATTATTAAAAAAACGAAACAAGAGAGTTACCAGTAAAATTTTACTAATCCCCCATGAACCTATTACTACGTCATTACTAAATGTATAAAATATCTCTAATATTTGTTATTAATTCTGAGACGTGGTAGCCTTGTGTGAAAGTTTAGCTCTAATGTTTCAATAAATGATATAGTTTAGCTTTAATAAATAAGGCATTAATGCTAATGAACGATGAAAATAGTTAATCTTTCAAATAATTGTTAAAACTATTTTTAAAAAATAGAAGGAAAGCTTAATTAATCACAGTAGCCGGTAGCTGGTCACACTAATAGTAGTAGAGACAGCTTGTTCATACTATTCTCAACCATGTTAAAACATGGCACCAGACTGCCATACAGCATACTGTTTTTGAGGTTTACCAAGTATATTTTCAATCCCTGAACTCAGGTGGATTATAGTTCCTTGGAATTTTTCAATTTCAAATTTTTTTTTTAAAACAAAGGTAACTGTGTATGCCAAGAGTTTGAATTATTCTCACTCACCCAGATATCAAAGGTAAGTTAAAATTCTGACTGGCAACAAAGAATAAACTATTTTACAGATACACACATGTGAGTTATGAAGACAAACCAAAGGAATTGGAGATAGAAATGGAAACATCCTATAAGTAGAGAGCAGCCATTTTGTGTATTATCAGTAGATAGTTTGGCCATATTTTAGTATGTGTTTACTTATTTAATGAATTAACCTTTAAAACTGTATAAAATTCATGTGTAAAGCAGATATTGGTAATTGTGTTGATCAACAGTGTAATCTGAGATCCCAAAGCCATAACTCAGGCCAGAAAAATCTATACACATTATTTTGTTTTGAGTGGCTAGACATCACTGATTTTAAAAATTAATTATATCAATAGTAATAGTTACCCATGATCCTTTGCACTGTGCATCTTGCATCTCTTTAATGGAGCAAGTATATTTGGGGTCTATGTACCCGTTGCATTGTTCTCGAAGCTACCTCATCCGCTGTTTTACCTTTCAGCTAACTTTTCTTCATTTTATTTTCCATGAATCTTTGTTTTTTTCCTCTTCGCATTCTAGTTGCAAGATATTCTACCTGGAGTCGTGAGGCAGCAGCTTATCCTGTGACACCTCTTTCAGTGACTCAAAGACCTGGAGGACTAGAGGGAAGCATTGCAGTATACTTGTTGTTGTTCTGCAATACTGTGCATTAGGCAAGAATCCCCAGCACGATGCCCCCATAGAGGAACCAGCTGAACCCATAATTGGTGCGGTACACAAAGTCCGTAATAGAGCTCTCTGTTTTTAAATGTGGGAGGAAACCCATGCCAAGAGACATCAAGCTAAGGTTGCCAAAAGCATGGACCAAACTCAGGCTCTCCGTCTAACCGCCAGGCTGTCAGTACACTCCATTACACTATACACTCTGCAGTAAAATAAAATCATGGTGGATTCTGAAATGCATTTTGGACTCGAAAAGACCCGTGATTCATTGAGCAATCACGAATAACTGGCTTACTTCAGTCCAAAGAAACGCTGACCTTGACCTGAGGGGGTCTCAAAATCAGCGTTGTACCTAAAACACCGTTGGAAAGGGATCACACCAGGTGGTTTGCATTTATTTTAACTTTTTCTTGGAAATGCCAAGTAAATCTGTGAACTTCACCTAAGATATCTATAACCTTTCATGATGTGGGCTGCATACCTAGCCAACTGTTTACTAAAAAAATAGGACCAACTAGAGGGATGTACAGCGACATAAGACCCATGGAAGGTTCAGCTTATAGTACAATCTAACACAGCTATGTCCGTTGCTGGCTTTGAGACATACTCTCCTCTGCCCACCACAAACCCTGCTTCTGACTTTTTAAGTTCTTTAAATATATAAATTCATTTTTCTTTTCTGCAGTGCATAGATAATATAAGTTATTTCAAACTAGGACTGACTAAAAGTGTTTTAGCTTAAAAAAAAAAAAAATTAATTAATTAAGTGAATCGGGGGAGGGGGAGGGGTTCTGCAACTTTATATATATTCCAGGACTGACATTCTTCAATTAATACTTCAAGACAATCGGAAAGGAAAGAATATGACGCTTTTATGGTTCCAGGCTCGGAAAAGCTTTGGTAGGAGTTAATTACATGTATTTGTGTTTAATGTGAAGAAGTGAAGAAATACGTTAACTATCAGGCTAATATAAGGAAAGAGCAAACTGATTTTTCAATGCATGTCTACCAAGTCACGTGCATAAATCAAAAGCATTTACATCAAAGGTCTTGGTGATGAGCAGAGAGATGAGGAGTTAAAAGTAACCCAGTAGGAAGGATCAATATCAAAAGTAATTTGTGAAATCCCTTAAAGAATTCTAATATTTAATATATACAAACCATAAAACAACAACCTAAATAAACTGTATTTGCAAACAGAAAATAGTACCTTACGCTCTAGCTAAAAATTAAAACATTTAGGAAAAAACTGTTTGTGATAATTATGCTTTATTAAATTATAAAAGAACGAATAACTTATTACCACGTAATTGGACAGATACAGAAATTAACTGTTCGCAGGTGAGAATAAGTCCAGCAGACCGGCCGGCCTGATTGCTGCTAACCAAGAAAGCCATTGATCTGGGAGTAAATGTTACCTCTAATTCAGCATATTGCATGATGTGACTACTAGCCACAGCAGACGCGTTTCTGAAGTTTCTCTGAATAATTTCAAGGCGGCTGAGATGCTTAACAGAGATCTCACACAACTGCAAACCACCCCTACACACCTGTGCACACTGGAAGGGCGTGGAAAAATGAGGTAAAATGAGCCAACACCAGCCGAGGATTGAAGCAGTGGCCCTCCATCATGGCAGCAGTCAGTCCAGTTCTTTGAATAATCTAACAGGTTTTAACCATTGTTATTTAGTTTACACCAAAACTTAATTTCGGCAGTGTTCTCGTAAATGTTAGCATTATTATATCTAAACCGAAGGTAAATATGCATGATGAAAAAAAAAAAAACAACAAAATGTTGTTCTTAAAGATTAACCACTTAAATTCTTCTAGTTACTCTTGTATTGATGCTATGGTAGTGATTGATTCAACCTGGGTAGTGATGTCAAAATGCCATCATTGACTACTGCCTTAAAAGGAAGTCTATGTCATTACCTCATGTTTGGAAAGTGTTAAAGAATATTCTGAGTGAGTGAAATTCCCTTAAAAGTAATTATACAGATTAGTTGGTATGCAAAATTGTTACAGAAAAAAAGTATAACAACGAATCAGGAGAGGGAAAATCTACTGGTAAGTCTCGAAAAGGGCGACATAATTCAACAAAACCTCTTATGGTGTCGGTAAATGTTTTGAGTAGAGAAACCTAAAACAAATGATTTAAACAGACTGAAATAGAAGAATTGAAGTTTTATAAAAGTACAACAAAATGTGTGCTGGAAAAATGTTTTTGATTGCAGATAGTGGCTCTAGCTGAAGATGAAAGCTCCAGAATTTCTCTCTTAAATGCACAAAATAGATCAAAACAAGCATTAAGGTTAGAGCGAGTGCACACATTTGACCCTGAAGTATGCAAATAAAATAAAGCATTTGTTCCCAAGCAGAATAGAAATGTTGCTGATCTTTATATTCCATAGTGACCTACATTATAACCTCAAACTTTCTAGCCAGTGAGGGCTAAATCTTACTTAATTCAGCAAGTGAACCTCAGTGGGTCATCTTAACATATATATATATATATAATAGTAAAGGCAGAGGAGAGATAGAGTAAGCAGTGTCCCCAGCAGATTGTTGTTTCAATTAGCCTGGGCAGAATGCATGAGAGAAAGAGAGAGCACCGGGAGAGAGAGAGAGAGATGGAGCAGCATTACAGTTCTTCAGAGAAGTGCTGCAACGCTGACCGAGTTGGCAGAGCTCCAAGAACTACAAGGAAGGGAGAAAAATTAGCAGTAAATGCGCCAGAAAATGAAAGGTCCTCCATGGATGGGTAGCTGAGGCTGGCAGGCAGGCTACTAGGCTGTAGAAATGAAATAAAGGATACCAGGCAACCTGGTCAGCTAGCAGCCATACCACTGAGAAAACCATTGAAGCAGCTGGCAGAGAGGCTAGAAATAAGCAAGAGTAGAGATGCTAGGTGATCCAGAACCATAATGTTTCCAGAACCACTAGCCATGTGTGACTGATGTGTCTGTAAATATATGTTATAACATTGTGCATAAAATGAAGTAAACTAAACAAAACCAATTTTTATCTGCAGAGGAAAGTGATGACTATAATAAATTAAGTAGAAGGGTTTATAAAATAACCTAATCAAGTCTTCTAGCACCAGAAGCGGGTATTATTCATCCAAAGAACAAATTAAGGTCAAAGGAAGGAAGGATGGGTAATTTAATGTCCCTCCCTCCCTCTGTCTCTCTCACACACACACACACACAAAAATCTAAATGTATCTGCACTGGCCAGATATCAGCATGCTGAATGGATGACTTAGGCAGCTCGGAACTTATTTGCATGTCTAGGGGCATGCTGGTCTTTTTAGCATGGCTACTTGCCCTCCACCATGGACACCAGCCAAGAGAGAAATTTAAATGTGGTGATGATCTTGCTTGATATGAAGAGGAGGAGGATTCTATGGAATCTTAGAGTGGCGTGTGTGTGCGCTCAATAAATCACTGTTCAATCTGTTTGTTAGTGGTATTTGTCTTTGGTAAAACAAAATAGATCTATCTCTCACTAAACTTATAAAATTTGTGCCCTCCCCCTGATTAGTTGAACAATAAATTTTAAAAAAGAATAAAGTTATTGTTTAGAAACATAACCAAACCATTTCTTCATCTTGACTACACAAAGTTAATAAGCCTCAATTTTTTTCAGTTTGTACAACATTCAAAAAACAACTTATTAGAACAAATTCCAAGATCATGAACAATCCATTATAAATAAGAGTTTCAGAGCAAGATAATGTCATGACTCTTTCTTTTAAGTACAGTGTAATTTGCAAAAGCAGCTGTTGTTTTATGCCGTCATTATTATTTTATATAAAAGTTTTATATTTAATTGACATTGATGATGTACATTAAGCGATATAATAACCACTTCTTAAGGAAATAATAATAAAGACATACATATAACTTAGTAATCAGTAAAGCTGCTTTAGCTGTGCATTACATAATATCACAACATATCTCAGCATTATACCAGGTGACCGTTAAGCTTCTACAGTTGATTGTTTATAACTCCCAGTGAGTGCGTGTACACACTTGGAGTTATGGGTGCTTTCCAAGAGTTTGCAAATTTTCCTACTGGAGGGCACCACTTGTGCTATATAATGTCACTTTGGAGGTTTTTGTCCTGCATATAAACTTACAGAACTTTCAGATGGGTTGGTCAGTTTGTTTGCAAGCAAAGTTTCTTTCCAGTGTTGCATACAAGAAGTTTTTACATAGCAATGAAAAATGAATGTAATGTAGGGGCAACTTCACACGCTTTTCGTCATGACAGAAGGGTTCACCGTAGGTTATCTCGTCCATAAAGTTGAGGTGGCAACCCGGGACAACCATCTACATCACCTGCGGAAGTTCAACAAGTGTAATCAGAAACCAGACAGGGAATACCCCGTGGCGACTGCAGCATCCGTTGAGTTTCCCCAGTCTACCTATCCCAGAAAAATTGCGTGGAAGGTGATGCACATTATGTGTTAGTACAAGACAAGAGGACTGCAAGAAATCCCTCCTGCGGGGGGACGACGACATCACAGGTGACATTGTATAAGTTAAGTTGCTTCCCTAAAAGGTAGCAGCACCCTGCAAACTGTGAATGCATTCCCATGACCTGCTGAGTATACACATTTACTTCCGTTGACATGTGCGTTACAGCTTTAAAATTATAAAATAAGCAGCTGGCTGCAAAAAAGTAACTTTACGATCACCGGGTAGACGCAGAAAATCAGAGGAAAGAAAGCTTTTTAATAAACACAAAACTGCTATTTCTAAAAAAAAGAAGAAGAAAAGATGCTACCTTATCAGGTTTGTTAAAGTGTTTGAGCAGGATTACAATGCAATTACTTTTAAAAAGTCCTATGACTGACAGAGAACATTATTTATGAGCCATGATGTGCTGCTAATATAAAAATTAAAAACAATAATAAAAAGCAAATTATGTTTTGAAGGAAAAAAAAATTGTATCTTATAATGGAGAAAATTAAAGTTGCTCAGGAAATACGGGCCAAAGTCATACAAAATTGTAACAGTAGAGAGACTGTAAGAAACGTGGGAGAACAGATGGTTGTGCCCCTGGCTCTGTTTTGCTCCCTCCAGAGCCATCGCAAATCATAGTCCTGACTGCATGTCCATTACGCAAGGGAGCTAACTACTGAATCAAATTAAATTATCCTGGAGTTTAATAGTGCTTCTGAAATCTTTTAACTAAACACAAGACCTGGCAGAAACATTAGTTTTCTCAGCTGCTACGTCCATATCAAAATCTTTAGTCAACTGGCAGACCAACAATAAATCTGTCTTGTTTATATTTTTGACTCACCATCTCAAGTCCCCAGTGAGACCCTCTCTTCAGAGACGCCTACCCTTTAAAACAACAATCAGTGGTTTCTTTTGTTTTTTTCAGAAAGGCATTAATATATGCAAGTACCAACAGCAATCTATTTGCATAATAGAAAATAAAATCTGTAAATTCTAATTACATAATAAATATACATTAAATGATCAATGAAAAAATTAGAGAACAAAATATATTTTCTGTGCAGTACTTTTGCTTTAAAGATGTCTCTACTCCAGTGAGAAATCCTCTAAAAAAAGTTTTTTTTGTTGATAAAATGTCCATACAATCCCACACATAGTGATTGATACTTATATCAGGATCCTGTGATGGCCAAGGCAGTCATTTTAAGAACTCTTTGAATTTTCTTACACTCCAGGTAAACAATTACAACACGTTGAGGAACACAGAACTGAAACCAATTAGATTACTTGGCATGATGAAGAAGAATTTGTTTGTAATTCTTAGCTTCCATTCTCCACCATTTTAAAACTAATTTACAAACTCCACTCATGGGCACACATACCTAACCCTATATTACCCCACCTCCACCCTTTATGAGTCTTTGCTTGCATCCAAAACAATTCAAATTTTTACATTCTAGTTCTTGTGATTTCTTGCCCATCACGTTATCTTCCTCTCATCAAGACCTTGCTTCTTTAGACCTTCCCTTTTTTTAAGTAGGAAAGAGCACTGACTTCTGCCCTCAACCTCTCTTCAAATGTCTTCCTCATATTTGGTTAAACATTTCTTTATTCCATGACCTTATTTTTAATTCTGCCTTCTTCCCAATATTTCTTCATGAGATGTGAAATTGTAATCATGGAAACTTAACATTTCATTGCAATATAGTCATATTAAAAAAATCAAATGCCCTTTTTTGGGGGATAATTCTTTGATGAACTACAGCAGTACAGGTAATCAGAGTTGGAATGCTCAAATTGCATTGGCTGTTAAATCAGGTGATTCTTGCCAATTGGTTATTATCTAGAGCAGGGGTTCTCAAAGTGGGCGATATTGCTCCCTGGGGACGAGAGAGATACAAGGGGGCGAAAAAAACATAGGGGGCGATGTTTAAATAAACATTATTTTAAATTTCCCCATATTAGATATGTATTTCTTATTTTATTTTGATTTTATTGCATTAATGATTTTCTTAAACTTTATATTATTTTCCAGCTCATTTTATTGCCTTATTCCTCTTGCTAAGTATAAAACTCATTTCTTTTGACAAGAGTGCTGCCTATTGATTGATTATAATTTGTGCTTTTAGAAGTCCTCAAAACATGCCCTCATCATCGGAAGATATTGGGTTGTGCCCACCACCTTCAGAGTTGCCAAAAATCCAGAAGATTAAAAGAGTGAAATTACGTCAATATGACAGTACTTATTTGAAATTTGGTTTTATAACTGCTCCACATGATGCTACTTGTCCAATGTGTCTTATCTGTGGTTCCATTTTCTCCAAGGAGGCAATGAAGCCGAGTCAGCTCAAAGATCATCTCAAAAGAATGCATCCAAATAAAATGGACAGTGACTTCAAGCAGCTCCGGTCTATCCATCGTTAAACGGGGTGACTTACAATTGTACCTAACAAAAATGTTCCTAAACATTAAAAAGCTTGTTGAAAGTCACCAAGCACACACATCCATCTCATTGAAGACCAAATGTTATTTATTTATTTAATTTAGTTGAAATAAAATTGTTTATAAAAAACTTGATTTATTTTTATACGATGCAGGAGTGCGATGATGATATGTAGAGTGCCATAAGGGGGCGATAGGACATAAAGGTTTGAGAAACTATGATCTAGAGCTTGGAGTCAATATAACAAACAAAAGCATGTAGAGCTATAGCCAAACTTTATAATAATGTATTAAAGTGAACACTGCTCTGTGATTTTCCACATACTCAAAGGAAAAATGACCAAAATTGAAAAATGTAACGATCTGAAATCTAAAAACCAAAAAGATCTTATAAATCATGACAAGTGTGGCTCAATTAGAAGTATTCCAAAGCAGACAGATATTTAGAAATGGTCATAGGTACAGTGAAGATAGATTTTATTGTTCTCCTAGAGTGATGCCAAACTTTTGGCCATGGCTATACAAATATGTCTTTAACAGGTTAAATGTCGCTATATAATTTAGTTTTTTCTAATTCATGTCCTATGTTGAGTAGAGGAACATTGCTTAGTAAAAAGACTACATACAAAACATAAATATGGACCTTCTAATTCCTTTGTTATTTTGTTTTGGCATTTTATATATGCTTACAAAATTAGCATTTACATATTGTTCCTGCTATGCAAATTAACTGTTTGTTAGTGAGCATTACAACTTGTTCCCAGAGATGTCTTGGTACCATGTATGTCATCATCATCAATAGTCTGCTTATGGGCAGATAGGCTCTGAATCCCTTGATCTATGTATATATAAGGTTTACATCAACAAACTAAAAAGTACATTTGACTCAGTGTTGGCTCTTAAGTTATCTGCTAGAATATAAATGCTAAGGTAAGAAGAGAAAAGACTTCCAGTCGTCTGTGATTTCATGAATGCTTCTCTCTGTTTATACAGTTGATAACATTTTATATGAAATAATGCCATCACAAGAACTTTCAAACTGTTTTTCATTCTAAAATTGCAGGGTTACTATTGGTGATGTTCAAACCCAACCAGATAGAAATGTGGTGATTCTCTTTTGTCCAGGTTTCGTTTAAATGTCCCTCGTAAGTTTGACAAGACCTCTAAGATTTCAGCACTTACTGATACAGATAAATCCTTAATAAAAGCAGATCAATGAAATAGATTCCAAATTGTAGAATTAAAACATTAAATCATAAAAGTAGGCATTGCTGAATTCTCCACAATACTCTTTAATATGACACTATAGGGCTTAATTTAAAAGAAAAAAAAAGACGTCTACTTATTTTGCTTCCTTTTCTGTAATTAACCCCCCCCCCTTTTGCCGAGTCTAGTGATATCACTTCTGCTGGATTCCATTCAGAACGGGAACAAAGCTTTGTTTTAATGCGACCATTTAGATTTTCATTGTTGTCAATGTGTGCTGGTCAGTATCTGAGAAAATCTGAAACCTGAAGACGACTCCAAGAATCCCTGCAGCAACAGTGGTGCACGATTTGGAAGCCCTAAGAGAAATGACAAGGCAACATCTCCTCATCGACTGCTACTTGAGATTTCAAATGCATTAACCAAAATAATTACGTTAATATTGCTTTGCTGAAACCTTTTCTTAGAAGTCTCTCATATTCGCTCACTCTTGTTTAATGGTTTTCCTTTTACCGTAAAATCACCAAGAACTGAGCAGAATTTCCATAAACTCTGCTTCCTTTGTTTTGGAGGTTTTCGCTGTGTCTATGCAAAAAAAAAAAAAAAAAAGAGAGGGAGGGCCGCTTAAATATCATTGCAACTTTTGATTTCACCAAAACTGACAATGCTGTGTTTGGAAAGATTACAACACCTTCATATAAAGGTGATTGTTTGTTTGGTCAATGCATCTTAAAAACCCTGGAGTCAAAGTATGACCCAAAATGGGTTTACTATTTTCTTTTAGAAATGTAATCTTGAACATCCAATCATAATGTTGTACTACGCACAACTATGACAATTACACAAAGCGGCTTGCCGTCTTCCTGCTAGAACTATATCTCTTGAATAATACTGAAAGTTAGTTTTAGAAGTAAATTAATGTCCTTATCGCAAACTTCCGATATATCACACGAAAGCATAAGTAGCTTTGGTCACGTAGAAATGTCATATAAGAAAGCTTAACAGTAATGCTTATAACATAATTATGACCTTAATGAGAAATTCAATATTTCATGTAGAATCAATTTACTGGTGAACACACAGTTACATGTGTAAAAGCACATGACTTTTAGAAAAAAATATTAGAGGCCATTTTTACAACAGCAATCCAACTAGTAAGTTGTCATTGTTATACACTTCTCTGGTCGTACAGTTCATAGATTCCTTTCGAGGTCTGTTTGTGACAGGCTTACTGAAGCTAATTTATCATGTATTTATGCCAATGACAGGAATATTAAATTGTCCAAACACACTTGGTGAAAGGAAAAAAAAATGTTTGTTGTTAAGGGTTAAATGGAATGGGAAGTGATTCCAACTGAGCATGGCAATAAGCATAAACAATCCCTCCCTCCTACTTCTGTCCCAGACAGTCAAGAGATATTATTGTTGATAAGGCCAAGACCAAAATAGCCACGTGTGTTATGTATTTACTCGAAACTACCAACTTCCCCATAATTTAAATTACAAGAATTATGTACATAAGAACTGCAGTTTGTTTAACTATGAAATTTTGTAAGGGAGATAATCTGAAAAAACACAATATGAAATCCACTTTTGGCCCAACATTCCTGGCCTTTATTCTCATGCTATAAGTCAAAGCAACCATCCATGCAACATATTTTAAAATCTGTTCACTTTCATTTTTTGTTGTTGCAATAAAAAAAGAAAAATAGCTCAAATTATCATGAATGAAAGCTTAGCAATTTGAAAATAGCAGAGTGTTTCTTCGTGCTCTCAGCATCTGTTAAAAAAACATTTCTGTCAACAAAAGCAAATACATTCTCTTAAAGTTGGCTGAGATTACTAGAGTAGGACTACCTCCTACAGTTAGGTCGTTAAAGGTTTACGTGCTATCAGAAAATGGAAAATTGAAAGGGTACTGATATAAACTTGGCAGGTTTTAATAAGCCTAAAATCAGAGTATTATATTAGATGAAGTGTAAACTGACCCCTTGGCATGAAGTCCAAAGAGTTACACACAAACACACACACACACACACACACAATGGGTAATTGTATTTGAGAGAGGTATATAATACATACACAATATTACAGGAAATATAAATAAACAAAATGAATATGTTGTACAGTGAATTAGTATTTGGTATGTGGGTCCTTTGCTTTATATAGAGTATAACACCTTGTTCTCCCACACAAGTCGTCAATGCATGACTGTGGAATGCTGTTCCAAATAGCCCGTAGCACTTTCCACAATTCATCCAAGGTGTTTGGTTGCCGTTTGAATTTCTCAGTAGCCATATAATCCCACGTGGCCTCAGTGATGTGAATTCATAGCAGGACTTTGTGCAGGCCAGGGCGTCTTTGAGAGTCTTCCATCAGTCTCTTTATGTTCCATGTGGGATTTTTTTTTTTTTTTTTAACCGCATTGGCTGTATGCTTCAGCCATTTTTATGATGGAAGACAAATCTCCCTTGCTCACTGAGATGTTTTCCTTATGAAATGGCACTGGTGTGCCAATTGAGAACCTACCTGTCTGTAACTGTTGACAGTCAGCAGTTTTAATTTCATGCAAATCTCCAAAACCCTTGGCTGATATGCAGCTGCCCCCAACTTGTATTAATCCACCCCTATGGTTTACTGTAGCTCTTGTACATTTACAATTATATCGCTACCTGTTCCACCTTTGAACAAACTGCCGTTGATTACTGCCAAACAGTTCAAACTTGGACTCCTCTGTAAAGAGTATCATCTTCCAGCATTGGTCATCTTACTGTTTCCTTTTGTTTCTTCTACCCATTCCAACCCTGCCATGTGGTTGCCTCTTTTCAGTAAAGGTTTTTGGGCAACTACATATCCATGAAAACCACTTTGTTCTAATGTGCATCCTACTGTTCTTGACAAAACGTTAACATCTGTACTTGCAGCTGGGGCATTTGCAAGAAGTACCATGAGGTAATTGACCTCACTTTTGGAAAGTTTGGGATTTCTGCCTTGACTGCCATATAGATTCCACATATCCTCCACAGAGTTTTGCATACAGTTCCTTCTGAAGCATACATCAGGCTACAATCTGCCAAATCAAGTAACGGTCACTAGATAAAGCAGATTTTTATACGCTTGCCATGCAAAATTCAATTTCCAGGAGCATAGTATTTACCACACTACAATGATACCAATGTCTATTCTTTTATAGTCTTTCTACAGGGGGCACTTTCTGATTGCTTGCATGACAAGACTGTTCTGTGAAGCATTTCATTATCACATGCTATTTGCATTTTATGCCAAATTTTTCCTTTTCCCATAATTATTTCCAATACTGTAAGCATTAAAATCAGCATATTTATAAATACCAGTAAAATGTGTTCTCATTTTAAAAGCCTAGAATCTACAAATTGTATGTAACTCGCTAGAAATTAATGAAATAATAGTTCTAAATTATCAAAACTTCACATTTATAATATCACACTAATTAGCAATATAGTTATAACCAGCAACAATTTAATTATTTTGCAAACAAACAAAGGCTGAATGTATAAGATATGGTAACAGATGCCTACATGTTATTTACAACTAGGCTGCCATCTTGATTTTGAAAAATGTTGCGTTTCTGGCATCAGAAAAATTCATCCTCAAAAAAATCAAGGAATTAAAAAGCATGTGAGACAATTGAGCGAAGTGTTACTGTGGTACAAAAAAATAATGTGATCCATGTAAACCAGCTCAAAGATACATGGCAGAATTATGCAAACTCAGATTCTGTTTTCCTGTACTCACAAATATCGTCTCTACTGGCAACCAATGTAAACTTGTCTGCCTCAAATAATATTCTTGTATTTTTTTTGCTAACTCATATATTCTCCTGTCTGCTGGATGGGAATTGTCTCTTCTTAGCAGACAGTAGTGGTAATTACACCTGACGATGTTACTTTTGCTGTTTGGTGTCTAAACTTTGTTTTACATCACACATCAACAATGAACAGCTCTGCTTCAAATGGTTGACATTAAAACTAGTTGTGAGAGAGCATTCTAGTCTTTATGTGGTTAATAGTTTATAACTTAGAAAATAAAAAAGTTGTACACAACCAGTTAGGCAGAATTAACATAAAAAAAATCAAAAAACCCAGCTCCCACCCCATGAGAGACTCGAAGAAGTTATTCTGGACACATGACTGCAAACTATAAAAATAAGTACAGGCCAGACAAAGCCCAATGTGCAGAAAAGCATGCTACTAATTGGAGGCTCAAAGGAACTGATACTTTTTTTTAAAGAATGTACATAGTTGGGCAATGGGACATTGGTATAAGCCAGCAGAAAATCTCAAGAGACCCCGGATAATTTTGCTGTCAATTTTAACAAGGAAAATGTTCAGTTCAAGAGAAGCCATAAGGCGAATATCCATATGCGACCTAGATGTCTAAAACCAAAAATAAAGGATCTTGATACTGTAAAGATGCGTGTAGAAGCTGAATTTCAACAATTGGTCACAAATTCCCAATGTAGCAGAACACAACCAGATATCCACAAGATGATGCAAATGACTTCTCATCTCACAAAATATTAGTCATCCAGGTTTTCACTTCTCAGACCTGGTCATTCATAAATGTGATATTGTCCAGCACTGGAATTTTCAGTGATCTATCTGTGTGCCATAACAAAATATGCTGGTCTGCAAAGGATTTGAAACTTCTGCCTGAAACACCAACATGCTGATGGAGATCTGTATGTATCTATGCTTATGGTAATCTATCTGAAGAGAACAGTATTTTTTATAGGAGATAGCTTACAGTGCCCATGCAACACAATGATGGACTGGGAGTCAAGGCATAACTTTGCCAGATCCTTGCAAAACACCCCCATAAATCAATTTCCTGTGTCTCTGCATTACAGATTACAAAAATGCTCTGCAATCCCACAGACTAGGATTGATATTGTGCACAGTGCCCGTGCAAAGGCATCCACCATAAAGTAGTAACTTCCACTTATGTTTTTCCAGTGTTCCGTATAGTTCCCAGATAAAAAGCGTTTCTCCAAAACCTAGGTAACATACTCTTGAATCATTGTGTATTATAAACACTAAATTTCAAAGATAGATGCCCTAAATCTAGCCACTCTAATTGCTTCAAAGTGAGACTGTACCAATTAAATATCACATACTTCAACAAATATAAATCAATTTACTGTTGCACATGTGTCAAATATGCTTCATTTATGTTATAAATTTAAAATATTTTAGGTATTACTATCATTGAAAAATTATTTAGTTATTTTGACTATTAAAGAAACAGTAGTTTTATTCAAAAAATGTTTTTACCATAGCACAACAAGGTGGTCTTATTAGAGGCAAAAAATGAGTGACTTTATATGTATTATGCTAATTAGAAGCATGTAAAGTAGGTTGTTTTTCTGCATTGAAAGTGGGCTTATCAAAGACGTGTAAAGTAAGTGACCATGCGTAAATGTGGGCTTATTGGAGACATGTGAAGCGGCTTCATTTGTGAACTTTGGCTTATCTGAAAATCAAAAAGCACATGTGATTTTATATAGCTCATCAGAGAGTAAAGCGCCCCTAAAATCAGGCTGACCATTTGATTTTTCCATTGTTAATACCATTTCTGCTTTACAAGATGAGGCAGATCTAACATCATTGGGAATGAGCCAATGCCGACCTAGCACAGAATAAAAATCTTTTCGGATATTTGAACACAATAAAAAGACGGGGTTTTTGCAAAACATGAAGTTTAAAATAAAATAAGAATTAAAATGCTAACTCAGTAAATCTTGACAGGCACAGAAGCACTTTATTTCAATTACGACAAGGCACGACAAACTGAGAACCCCTCACAAACAACAACAAAACTCGCATTTATCCACGCAAATTACAAACTGTTTTTCAAACTCTGGTAATTGACTTTAATAATAAAGCAACACGGTTCAGATATCATGCAGAGACAAAAACAAAGCCACAGTTATTGATTACGTAGTGAGCAATATTTCAGAGTTTAAAGCAGATTTCAGTGTTTACTCAATGAAAGTTAGGTTAGAGCTAAAGACTGTAATTATTAATTTGGGCAGTTTAACTTCGTTAGCAAATGTGAGCAAGTGTGGGTGTAGACACAAATGGTACCAAATGTAGGCGATGACTGAAATAAGAGGTGATAAATAATGCTAGAATAATTACTGGGTAATTACATCTCGAACTTAAGGTCAAATCTTTAATACTGTACCAATACCCTGATTTGGTATTAATTTCTATGAAGAGAGGGGGGGAATAAATGTTAACTGATTCTAAGACAAAAAGTCATAATGAATGCTTTTGTTCCTTTAATAAGAATTCATGATCTAATGTTTAACTTTAAGCAGATAAATGCCATATTGATTTAATTACTAGGCCATATATTTAGCTAAATAATAATAATTATGAGGCAAAAAAAAAAAATCTTTAATTTTATATATTTTCAAGAAAGGTAAAAATACAAGTGCAGAGTTAACTTCTCTTGTCATAATTTAAAATTAAAAAAAAAAATAATCTGGATTGGATATTAAGTATTTACATGCTAAAGAAAAACCAAAACAAACAAAAAACCTTATCCAAAAATTATTTTTAATCAATCATACACTTCTTACATCAATATCCGTATTTCAGTTGCTCATGAATATACGTAATTTGGCTCATCAGAAGCCCCAAAATTGAGTATTCTGGTAGCATAAATCTGGCGTAGAGCCAGCATCTACAAATTAACCTGGTACATTGCAACTCTCTACCTTTTAATTTCATAGGGAGTTAGTTTATTTACTGTACAATGAAAACAGCTAGAGCTTTTATGTCTTTATAAGTCGCTGAAACTACAAACTGGCATTTAACATTGTAAGCTTATTGCTCATTTTGAGGGTTAAATAGATTCCATGGTGGTTTGACTATTCAAGGTAAACTGAACCTGGCTTTCAGGAGATCTGGTGACACACATGAGGATACTATTAAGGGTAAGGTGAAGGCAGTTTTTAATCTGAGCTGACCAGTATTTATACAAATAGCATACTATTCATAACTGCCAAATAAAAACATTTCCAATCTGAAACATGCACGCACACACTCATATGCACAGATTCATGCATGCACAGACAGTTAGATATACAAACACACACTCATACACATAGATAGTTAGTTACACGCGCATGCACACACACACACACACATGCACAGACAGTTAGATATACAAACACACACTCATACACAGAGATAGTTAGTTACACGCGCATGCACACACAGACATGCACAGATACAGTTACAGACAAGAACATTAAAAATCAAAATTTTTATAAAACAAACAGTATATCTATCTACTAAGTTATTTGCTATTTTAAAGCCATTTCTGTGTAAAAATACCAATAAAATTACTACTAGTAAATCATATACTTAAAAGCACGCTGAATTTTAAGTGTGTAGACGTTGAAGGAGAAAAACAAAACAACTTAATAGAATTAGATGATTTATACCATCAGAGTATAAAGACTGCACAAAAATATTTCAGTCTAACCCAGTCAATCAAGCTAAAATTTAAAAAAGACAAACCCTAACCCTGCGCCGTCCACAAACAGGAGGGAGGAAGAGAGGGAGATGGAGGGAGGGAGGGAGAGAGATGGAGACAGAACGACACATTATGATTCTTCTTCTCATAATAAAACATTACATTTTTAAATTTGTAAAACCTTAAAGATGACACAATAAAAAAATGCTTAGTGTTTATTTTTTAAAATTAAAAAAGAAAAATGCAGATACAATTCTAAAGCAATACACTTTTAAAAGATAGCATTTTAGATGAGCTTTCTTTGATAAAGTTAATCTCTGAGCAAAATTTCATTACCAAGGTTACCAGAGTTCTCCACAGTTCTACAATATTTCTAGTGATTAATGATACAGAAGAGTTTTCTGAAACATTATCTATCCAGAAATAACAAAAACAAACTCAGCAATACACCCATGTTAAGGCTTCATCCCCAGCAGGATGATAACTAATGACACTGATCGATATTGTCAAAACATGCACGTTTTGATAATTGTACCACTGAGAGAGCCCCCCCCAAGTCACTCGACATAGCAGCCTAATCGGTCACATTCTATCCACTAAATCTCTTTTGCCTAGCACAAAAAACATGGGTTAGGATGCACTACATGAGAGAAAATAAAAATGCATCTGAAATCGCCATTAAGATGTGATCATAAAAGGCTCCTGGCTCATGCTTGAAAACTCTCTGACTACCAACCAAAACACTGTCAAATTTGGAACCATTTAAGTTTTCTCGCTTCTTTTCCCTTCCCAGGTTAGTAAACCCAAACTACCTGAATACATGCAACACAGGTATCCAGGTAGCAACATGGTAATTTAATCAGCTTAATGTTTCTGCTGTTCTGATTTGCTGGATTGGCTTAGCCATATCTCAGGATTTTCTCTTGATCAAACAAATAAAACAATATCTGGCAGGTGGCATGCTTTTCAAATCACACAGTTCCAGATGTGAAGGGCAACAATGAAACAGAGGCAGGTAAGAATAACACTGTTTTTGGAGCAAAGATTTTGTAAGCAATTAAATTTTCATGTTTGAGAAGAGCTAAAAGTGTCAATATCATCTTAAACTCTGCATAAGTAGACAAAAACACGAAGCAATATATAAAGCAAAAATGCTCTTGGTGAGACAATCTATAGTAAGCAGGTAAAGATCGGTGCTGGAATGACGGGTAGGAACCCGATGACATGAATAGCGAGAAGAAAATTCTTCAAGAAGTGGCAGATGCAATAGTTTTCCATAAGCACTGCCAGTCAGTGGCACAAATTAAGTTTCGAATACTACTGGAGCCACCTATTTATGTAGATTGGTTAATGATTCGGAACCATGTGACAAATAAGGGGGAACCCAGCTATTATTTAGTTAGTGGCAGAAATAAATGCAATAAAAGTTAAAAAAATAAAATAAAGAAAGTGCGCACGCCATGGAATAAAACGAGAGAAGCCAACATCTAAAAATGCACAAAGTTCAATGTATACATCCAAACAATTTTCTGAGTATCTGGTTTACTTCCCTACATCGTTATTGATTATAGTCTCAAATCATTCATGGCCATTTTGTTAAGGCATAACAAAATTAATTCTGTACGCACCAAGCTTTTCTGACTACATGTTTAAAAATAAGTATTTAAATATTAAAAAAATGTATGTTTTTTGTTTTTTTTTTTTTAGTTTTAAGAATTTCTGTAAAATTATCTTCAACGGTTCAGGGTGCACTGATGACAACTTACCATAAGATTGGTTAATTCAAGATATGAAATATTTTAGTTAAAGTGACAGTTCAAAAGTAGAAGAAAATCGCTGCATAGTAAGCGTGATTATTTAAACAGAATTTTCAGGGAAAAAACTATCTGGTTTAAATAGATTGAGATGAGCAAAAATTCTACTCATAGATCCTTCATATAGTTTCACTGAGAGACGGATGTGGCTCTAAATCAGGAAAAACACCTGCCAGACGAGTTTGGATTTCTGAAAATCCATTGATCCCTCCACTTCCAATCTACGCTGCCCGGTCTGATCTTTGAACAAGTTTTGCGGAAAAACCCAGTCTAAAAACCACCATTTTAAAACTGATGTAAAACTATGGGTTTGTTTATACCAAAAAATTACTACTTTAAATCCAACAAAATTTACGTAAATGATTGGGAGGATGCTACTACAAGCAACAATCTCTTCTCATGACCCTGAGATTAGGAATGATAGAGTTATCTGCTCTAACTGCTCTCCCTTCTGAATAGACCAACCAATGTGAGAGCGGTGCAGTATAATGATAAACTTGGATTCTTACAGAAGAAATATTTGCAAGGATTTTCTTTATGATTAAAGCCAACCATTATCTGGCACCAGTGCAGAGCTAAGTGCTTGAGCGAGAAGAGGATGAAAGAAAAGGCACAAACGATGCAATCAAGTAATATCAGCATATAGTCGGTTCGTGCATCTTGGTGAAAATCTGCCAAATACTGCACCGTTAAAAACTGAATGGGAAACTGTCACTAATCTTCTGAATTTTTCAGAAACTTTATTTATTTAAATTCTAAGTAGACATTAATGTTCCAATGAGGAGCCACTTGGTCCTCAATGGTAACTTAAAGCCACGCTACAAAGATGAACATTTTCCATAAAGTTAATGATATAAGTAGCCACTGCATCTTTAGGGACAGTTGCCCTCCTTCACTGCTGACAGGAAACTGTAGGTAACTTTGTGATATACTCTGCAAAGTGCAAATGCACTGCTGGGTAGGAACACATCTATTCTATTTTGGTTAGTCATATTTTCGTAGTCTTTGCTCGTGCAACACAACTCAAAATATTTGAGATATCAGTAACAGGCTTCGTGATCTAGCATACCTTGTAGCCTAGCAAAAAAAGCAAGCACATTTCCAATAATATACTGCAATTAATTACTGTTACCAATATCACTTAAACTACTGGTGGTAGTTACCTTTTATTAATATAAATTACAAAAATTTCAAAAGGAAATACTATATACTCTCTTTTTTGAACTAACAAATGACTCATGTTGTTGTGACATACACTGATGTTGACAAGGGAGACATGCACCATGGTTGTCCACTAGGAAATGTTGTCAATCTTACGCCGTTGGCAAAAACCATTGCTTGAGAGTTACTCCAAACCGATGGTTCCAAATGGGACGTAAACTCTGGCCCTTAACCTAACAGTCCAGTAATCTACCATTTGATGTTTAAAGTATTATCTCCACTAGAGTCAGTACTGCTCAACATGTAGTAGCGTTCACACGCCTTCCTCTCTCCCTCTCAGATAAACAGGTGCGTGCGCAAATTTTGGTTTAACTTGATAAACTGCACTTCCTAACGTCTGTTATTGATATTTGAAAATTTTCGAAATAATGACTCGTCATCAAACTAGGGGACAAAAAAAAAAAAAAAATAGAAGAGGGGGTGTAGAAAAGTATTAAAAAGGAAATGTAGGAACTGATTTCCTGATTAAACTAAATTATTCCCAAACACGCATTCTGAGTGATTCCTGTTGCAGGAAATTAGAACTTGGACTTTGTAGTAAAAACGACTGATAGTCTTGCCTGACAAGATATGAATGCTCCGCTTTTTTTTATCGCATACATAATTCTAAATTAAAGCACGCAACAACTTGTATGTAAATACAGAAATCAGATTCACTGCCACCAACATGCACACCAAGCATGTCTGAATCCAAATTTTAGCCCCTTGTGCCCAATTCATGTCCTCTTAAAAATTTATTTTGAAAATTCATACATTTGCCAAAAAATAAATGAATAAATTGAGTAAAAAAACATTCTTTTCATCAGAAATATTTCATAATTAAGGAAATACCTTGATAACATCTCTGATAACACGGGATAGACATCAAAAGGAGGAGAGAAAAAACAGTAATTTCTGGAAAACTATAAGCAATGTAGGCCATTTGGCTGAGGAGAGATTGCTGAAGCAAAAGTTCATTAGCTAGTTGTATTACTACTAAATTGACATGAACCCATCAATTAACCTTTTCAATTTTATTATTTGTTTGCACTTATTACATTTTTTATGGTTTCACTATGGCAATTTTATGACTGGTATATAGCTAAGTGCAACATAACTTATCTATATTACCTGCTCACCTGCAATCTAATTGTTTGACAGGACAAAAAAAAATGATAGAGTACTCATGCTAACTCTTTATATGTTAGTAAACATCATCTTTCTTTTGGGATGTCATTTTTAAATATAGGTAACCTAGCTGTCTAGCTCCTCATACACAGATGCATACAGATCAGCTTCAATTCCCTGGATAGTTCTTAATGTTTCTATTTGTCTAACCAAAGACAAGTTTAAATAAATTCAAAGAAAGATGTATGCTTCTGTACTTCTTTCACTGTTTACACTATAGATAAAAAGTGGGTAAAATACAGCTGTAGATCTCCAGCTTAGTTTATGTAATTAACTGTAAAACATCTAAAAGGAAAGATAGCTTAGAATTAATAAACATAATCAAAACCCTCATCACTCCTTAGCATCTTTGGCAAGAGAGTAAATTATCTTGCATTTGGCAAATGCTGATTGTAAGATGGACTCTTTTGGCATCTGGCCATATATCATAATGATAGAAAATTAGCACAATGTTTAAGGTGCTTGCTTTACGTGGTAGTAGGCCCATATCTACACCATGGTTTCTCTCACAGCCTTCTAATGTATGTGGGGTTTCAATGGGAACACTAGTTTTCCTTCACATAGAGTTCCAGTTCCTCTAAAGCAGTGGTTCCCAAATAGGGGTCACAAGAAGATAAAAGTTGAGAAACTGGCTGATATCTTCATTTATTTTCATATGACATCTAACCTTTTGACTGCTTTTGGTGGGTATAATTATTTTCTGTGGTGTAATCTGCAGTGTATTGCAAGCACAACACAAACACCTTGAGATACAGTTATTCCATGGCCTGGAATGCAGGAATTGCATTATTTCAGCCTGTTTTTCAAAATAATTTGGAGGATAGCAGGGCATGTGCCCACAGCTTGCACTGATGGTACTGGAAGTCTGGGCCACAAGAATTTGTCACTGTGCTAACAGGGTCACATTTAGAAGATTGAGAACCACTGCTCTGGGGTTTACCTGGATAGCTTAATTATTTTCCATGATGCAGCATTAATATCCTATGGTCAGTTTATCAGGCCACATATCCTGCTTTTGCAACAATCAATGTAGAAATATACAATATCCAAAAAATTTTACACACACAAAGAAATGTTCAGACGAGATCCAGCTGAAATAGCATCGCTGTAATGGTAGGCCAGGCTTCATTTGAACACCCACACTAGGGAAACCCTGGTGAGAAAGTAGAGAGCACTGCTGCCTACCATACACCACAGAGCTCAGCATGTCTGACTTTAACGGGGAAATCTCCACTAATAGTAGTCCTCGCTTTTGGAAGCGGGAGAAAATCTGAGTACTCCGAGAAAAACTAAGCCACGGCGGTATGCCAAACCAAGCCAACTCCGATCGAGAATTCAATTTGCCCATATCCTTGACTAACCATTGGCGGCTCTAAATGCATACTCAAAATTTCCTCTTTGCACGAATACATTTCTTGTCAAATCAGTCAGTAAAAACCAGAACTGCCGTTTTCATTAAAAGCAAAGAACACACATTTAAGTAAACTTCTTCAAGCGGTGTTTCTCTGGCTGGCTGGCTGGTGTCCATCAGTGTCCACATGCAATCACTCTTACTAAAGTTGAGCTAAGTGTCGCACTAACTAGAACGCTTACTGCAGGTTTAATGGAATGTTTTTGGGGAGCCATACAGCGACAAGTGGTGGGAGTGGGTGTTGGGTTATAGTCACAAAGCAGCAGTACCGATAAGACGGGTAGGGAAAACACCAGGCCACGACTGTAATGTTCAAGATGAACTATCCATCCATCCATCCACACTGTCAAAACAGAGTTATGTAGAAACGATATGATTTACAAAATCTGCTGTTGCTTTACAAATTTTTTCTTTTGCTATTTGCTATTCCTATTGTACTCACTGTTAAAAAGGAATTAAGACCTGTCTGTAAGTACTGAGCCCCATTACTATAATCTTGTTGTCCATCTCTTTGTGGTTCCAACAAATACATAAATAAATTCTTACTTTATATGCACTTTTAAATGTAAACGATCAATGCCCCTTACAACAATGCTGTCTTTTAATGCTTTCGTCTACAAAATCTTAAATTCTACATTAACTTAGTTATGAACTTTTTATGAAATTCTGGAAATATGTTAGATGAAATCTGAATATAAGATGCTGATCTACTTATTTTGTTTTACTATTTGACAACAACAGAAGTGTCAAAGATCAAGGCCTCTTACCACAGTGTTATCTTTTTTAAAAATTTATCAAATATTAAAATCTCACTTTCTGCTATTACTGTGTTATAGACAAAAAAATTAAAAAAAGTTTCATTTAAAATATACCTACAGTAGAAACGTGAATTTTGCTTATCAAAATTTTGTTTCTCTTTGTGGTTATGACAGCTTATAGGCAGAGCAGTATGTAAAATGGTGGGGTGGAGAGAAGAAGGGAGGGAATCATGTTCAGTTAAGTAAAGGTGAGGCTGATAATACATAAATTTAAACTGAATATATTTACAAAATCTGTGTCTGCATATGGCACTGGCCAATGAACTAGAATCCACCACCCCCCCCCAGGTCAGGACATCTGTAAACCAGATCCAATCTGTCAGAACAGGAGGTTACCAGCTTATACTGAATACTGATTAAATACACCACATTTAACCTGATCACAAACAAATCATTAACAACTCTGGTCTGTGTGTGTTGCTGCATCGCTATCAGTCAACAGAAATAGAAAGTAAACTTTCCTGGGCTAACAAGAAATTAACGTAAATTATTTCAACAACATTATTCGGATTCTAGGCCAAATGTTTTAAGCATTTATAAATTAAATAAGATTATGCTCTCACAAAGGTGGATTAAAGGACATAACTGCCAAAAATCTAGCAAAACAGCAACAAGCAATTCAAATAGATCTGAGATCATCCCTATCTGCACAAGTTGAAAATGTTTATTTCTTGTATTATTAATGTGCTTGCTTTTGTTAACCCTTTGTGCACTAGAAACGACCAAGAGAAGATGGCACTGCATGAGACAGAATCAATGTGAAAGAGGCAAATGGGAATAAGATTAACTACTGTGCATCATGACTAAGTAAGTAGACACCTGGGGTAGCTCCAATAAGAATTTATGAAAAATAGCAGAAACCGAAACTCAGTCTCCGTTATCTTGTCTTTAATTACTATTTATGAACAGTGTCAACTTGGCACAAAAAATAGCCTAATCTTTTATCTCTAAGATATAATGAATTAAATAAACACTGACCAATATGATGCTAGTATATCTAAGCAAACAACCTGCTAACTCTGAAATCAGAACAAATTTTCCGTGATTCAGTATTCTACTGTTCCATGTAGTCTCTTCTCAATGTGCAGTACCTACCCATTACATGTGAGACTTCCCTCCCACCACTAATCAAAAGCGCTCCCTTTTCCAGAGGTCTGCCATACTTGAGTTGCCTGTGACATCTTACCCATAGTAGTACACGAATGCTCTGTGCAGGCTTACAAAAGCATCCTCCTCGTCTTTTGGTTAATTCCAAGAGCGTGGTAGAATATCTGCATCTGCGTGACTTTTATGTTGACTGAGATTTCAGAAAGAACAAATTTTAGTGCAATGATTTTTGGCCATGTTCAGACCACTGACAGGTAATATGACAGGCATATAAAATTTCGTAGACTAGTATATTTAACACAGCAAGTGTTTTACGCTATCTTGCTCTTCAATGGATATTTAATAATGCAAAAATAGCAATAATTAGGGTTTTGTCTACAAATTTCCAGAGTCCAAAAAGAGACTGTGCATGCGCGCGCACACACATTGGCTAAGGCTTCCATAAAGAAAGTGATCTCATAACTATAAAATTGAAGAATAAGAACTATGCACAGTTTGAAAGAGAATAAAATTTATTGACAACACATCTTTTTTATACCCCTTTTCTCTGGATAAGAATTTAATCCCCACAGAAGACCAACTTTGTTTGAAATATTTATGGTTTCTTCAACAGCCAACCATAAAGAGTTCTAGTATGGCTTTTCCTGCCAGTGGTGGATAACTGCAACACCACACTCCCTCATATCCCCTTTGTAAACAAAGTTCACCATCCACTCCCCAAAGTATCTTTGAGCACTGGAGTCTTTATAGATAGCCCCTCTTTATATTGATGGTTGTTATATTTGAATAGTGTAATTTCACTCAGAGGGGATCATCTGTCTAAGAGATGGCATTTTTTTTTTTAGATATTTAACTTTTCCTATCAAGTTAAAGGGATTAGCATCAGTTACTGATCTCAACACTGGTTGCACTAATTCTTGCCAGATTATAGGGCCACTGGATTTACTGTTGCTTGTAATCCACAATGAAGCAGTCCATTTGACTTAGTGATCAAGTGACCATGCATGATCCACTAATGGATGACCTTTCCGAGCTGACCAAACCCACCTATTCAGGCTTTGGTGAGCTTCTCGTGGTTTTTTTTACCACTGCCAAACAGAGTAAATTTTAAGCCACTTAAACACACACACACACATCTGCTGCATAGATCGGCTAGAAAACAGTATGACTTCGGCTAACTTTTTAAATGATCAACTTTCAGAAACACCACAAACTCTGTGTGTGTGTGCTACACAGCTGAGCACATCATGGTTGTGTATAATAGTGCTTAGTATCCGAGCGGTACAGTTTGGTGTGCATCAGTGTTCAAATAGTGCGGGTGTAAGATCCGCTCCTTTTTTAAAGTTTCGTCTCAAGTATAAAAAGAAAAAGACTGCAGTTTCCAATAAAGTGTAGAATATCTAATTAACCATTACTTGTGCGTGTCTGATAATTTACGATTAGTACAACTTAAGCATCAAAAACTAGGGATCATAAGTAACAGCAATATACATAAAACTATGAAATATGGCATCTATATATACAAACAAAAACATTTACTGTCTTTCTTTTTCTATGGTAAAGAGCACATGACCAAAAATCTTTAGACAGCTGCAAAAAAAAAAAAAAAAGGCACTATCAAAGAGCAGTTAACTATTTTTTTCATACTTTTATTTGGTTTAGAGTAGACTTGTAATCAATAGAGTGAAACAAAGCTATGAGTGAAGGTTTTCTCTGGCCTGCTCTCCTATCCTGCTATGACAACCATGTGAAAGGCCAGCTGCGTGTTTCACGTTTTGGAATATCTACGTAAAGAAATTAACCTTTACTTCCATCAGTTTCAGACTGGCATTGTGCGCTAATATTAATCCAACATCCGTATTTGGTACAACTGCAGAGTTCAAAATCTCATTTTACAGGCAACAAAAACGAACTGACAAAATAGACGCGTGTTTGCCAGTTGTCCCTATTCAGTGACATTTACAGGACTGCTGGAATTAGCCCCATCTACAAAGGTGGCAAAATCAGTGCTGTTTAAACAGACACAACCATCAATATAAAGTAGGGCCGTGTATAAGGACAATGGTGGAAAAAAAAAGTTAAATTTATGCAAGGCAGGCCTTCCATTAATGTAGAAACTATGCTAATTTTACTTGGGTGCAGAACATCATAAGCAAGCAGAGAAAAATGAAACAGTATACCACTACAAAAATAATGAGGTTATTTTATACATGTGTCAAAATAATAAAACATTTTTAGCCTTAAATCTGTAATTTTCATCAATAAATGAAAAATATTTAAAAAATAAAAAAATGGTAGAACAGGAATGCTTTACCGAAAAGGAATAATGGATTTATCACTCTACTGAATGTGCACCTTTAAACAAGATACTTCTAGAACAGTTTTATTTCTGATACTTATTTCACTTTGGTTTGTCTGAAGTAGCAATTTAATCTTTCCTTTGATCGAGTGTCTACTATTGCTGTGCTTTTACTCACATGCTAATTTACTCTTAGAAAATTCTGATAAAGTAACAACAAGGGTCAGTGAGTTTTATTGGTCTTGTGAAATATTTTGTGTAGTCATCAGCTACTGCCTACAAGGGAGACAACTCTGGCAAGGAAGCATAGCGCTACAGTTGTCCGTTAAGAGGCATTGCCAACCCTGCTCTGCAAAAGATCCTGCCTATAACTCTCTGGTTTTTTTATTTTTTAGGCAGATATGGGAGAAAACTGGAGAATCAAGAAGAAATCCATGTAGTCAGATGGTTAAGGTCAAGGAAAAACTGAGCCAGGGAAGTACACCAAACAGAATTTGAAATCTGTCCCTGGACCCTGGCAGTCCATTAGTCGCTAGATCATTGCACCATCCTTTTGTGTAGGATAAAAATCATATTAACACCTACTATACATTGTGAACAAAGTACAAGGACATTTAACTTTCTTCAGAGCATATTTACAAAGAAAACAAGCAAATAAATGTATCCACACCTGATAGTCCGAGGAAAAACTTATCTTGAAACAATCACATGTTGTTGAAAGCAGGATTGTGTCAAGCATCCATAAGAAATAACACTGCACTGATATTCTCATGTGTAGTTATATAGAACTAATATAGTGAAAGTCCCCAATGGAGCTTTATTCTATTCTACCAAACCAGATGGTCAATAATACGTGAAGGATGTGCTAATTGAAAGCTAGCAACCATTAATACAAACTGGTTGTGGCATCACAATAGATTGTTTCAAATGAAGTTAAGTGAAAGGAAACTTGAATTCATTGGTGACTATGATATATTGTCACAATGTAATAATCTATATTCAGTACTATTTGGCATTCTGAGGCATCAAATGAAGAAGTTTCAAAATCAAACTATTTAAAATGTATTTCCTTTAAAACTAGCTCTTCTTCAAAACTTCATTTCATTTGGGCAGTACAGCAGTCCAGGAGTGGATGAGTGGACTGGCTCATCAATCTAGTGTCCCCTTGTGGCATGGTTTGCATTTTACTCCTTTTCACCAGCCAGCTACACGAGTTTCTTCTGGGTTCTGCAATTTCCTCTCATATCTAAAAATGACAGTCTTAGTACTAGAGACCTCTACTAGGTTTGTTATGTTGGCTTAAATCTGAATACATTGGACACTTTTGTGTTGACCCTAGTTTCCACCTGGGCTATTGTTCTGGGTTCCATCCTACATTAATTAAAGGATAAGTAACAAGAAGAAAAAAATATAATACAAATATCATGGACTTGTTATTGATGACTTCTGCTATTTTATTCATATTGAACTCTAGCAGCACAGAGCAGATGGAGTTTTCTATCATATCACCCAAACAAAGCAGATGAAGGCTGTTCCTCAACATGTAGAAGATAATGGATAGAGCTGCACAACAGGTGACACAAATCTGCTCTGTTTATCCATCTTGTTTCAGTACTTTTCAGGCTTCAAGAACTAATAAAATATTTGGATAAGAGAGAGAGAGTGGAAATGTTATTGTAAAGATGCAGATGTGCTGAACAGAACATATCTCAGATGTAACCTTTCTCGACTTGGATAGTTATAATCCAATAAATCAGTATTAATACAAAAGAAAAGGAATGCTAATATTTAAATTAATCCTTTAATTCTTAAGCTACTGCCACTCCTGCACTGAGGTTGAACCAAAAATATTAACAGTGCCATAACTAATTTTAAATAAATTATCTATCATCACTTAAGCAAAAGTAGATAAAGCTTGCACATCAATGTGATGTAATTTGGGACTGCTTCAGCAGGGTTAATCAGGTACAAGGAAGCTATCTATCCCTTTGAAACATTTCTAGTCTAAAGAAGTTCTAGATCTACATGGGTAATTGGTGTAAGAATCAATCATTTAAAAGAAAGAAAGAAAAGGGGCTAATTTTAGGAAGTTAACACGTCATATAGATAATGTCAAGAGTTGTTGTCTGCAAAACAAGTTTGTAAATCAAAAACAGGAATTAACTACGATTTTCATATAGGTAGTGTGTAGTTGTCTAAATAAAATCAGTGCAAAATGTTGACCAATCTACACACCAAGTTAATGTCAGACGCTATTAGGATATTGCCATATATACCTGCCCCTTTTTACTGCAATTTGTCCCTTTTCTAATTATAAGCATTTATTTCAGTAATTGTTTTTGTTAAACAATAGCCCTTTTAACCATGAAAACTGTCTGCACAAATTATGGAGAACAATAACACAAAATATGTCTTTTATTTATCAAACGATCTTAATGTGAATCTCTCCATACTCTCTCTAACTTAGTTCCTTGCCCTTTTCTTTCATCAAACTGAGACAGTATAGATGACTTCCCAAAGAGCTGAATTAAGACTCTGGATGGCCCTTATCTAATAGGTGGAGAAAATCCTGATATATAAATCACATCCCAAAAAGTGAATAAATAGAAATTTATATTAAATATTTTTTTTAAAAAATCCTTGTTTATCTAATCCACGCACCTAAATTAATTTAAAAAAAATCATTATTTAAACAACAAATAAACAGCATAAATAGAGGAAAAATTGTTTCATTAGCATTAGATTAAAACTTGGCAAATGGCTAGAAGCGATGATGATGTGAATGGATTTCTCTTCAACAAGATCGTTTAGCGAAAATGTTTGTGCAGTGAACTCTGTTTATAAATAATTGTGTTGAGAAAGCTAAAATGCTAGGCATGTTGCAGACCCATTAGGCCTCAAAATAGTTGCATTTTATAGCTTTAAAATGGCATCATGCATGTGGAGAGAGAGAGAGAGAGAGAGAGAGAGAGATTATGACAATTTTTCATGTGTGCAATAATTCTGAGCATAAGAACATCCATTTTAAGAAATAAGTATTCAATGAGAATGACAACTGCTGTACTCGACACAATTGGCTTTATAAACAAAAGGCATCTTCTCTGCTCTAAAAAGAATTTTTAAAAATCTTTGTTACACACTTGCAACCTAACAAAGCTTTTTAACAATAGAAGAAAAATTCTAAACCTACAGAAGATCCATCAAATTTGTGTGGCTAAGTCTTAATCCAATACCAACAGTCTATGCTATGGATTATCCTCTTTATCTAAATTCAGTGTTCCTTCATTCCACATAAACCTAGATTAATGCATTATATCAAAACCCTAATAATTTGGATTTTATATAGAAATCAAAATAGTTTTTTAATCTTCCTAAAGCAAAAAAAAACCCAACAACAACAACAACAACAAATTAAACACATGAAATGGTGGAGTCCAGAGGATAATAATAAAATAATCAGCACACAATCAGTGTATTGCTTGTCGATGCTGGACAGAAATACCACATCCACTAAAGCAGAGAGAAGTGGACTAATATGTAGTCATTCTTCATTAACATTGGATCAGGCACCGACCAGGAGTGCGCAGCGATGACTAATAACTGAACTAACAAACAGAGGTCAACGGGAATATGCTTCATCACTATGTGTCTGGCTAGCGCCAGGGAAGATTACAAACTATGGGAGCTTGCTCCTCACTCCCTCTCCCGGCTTCATTATATAAAAAGATTAACTACTATAGATATATATTTTGTTGGAGATCAGGGAGAACGACTAGACATGTGAGTGAGTGCATGAGAGAGAGTGGGGGGGGGGAGAGAGAACACATGTGCAATCTTTTTTCACTCTCTCTGTACATTCTGGAATTATCCATCACAAAGGATGACTGCAGAATCATTAACTAAAAAAGAAAAAAATATTCAGATTACGACAGAACTGTCAAAAAACATTTTAAATAATTGCAAAAAACAAACTCAAAAAACGCGATAAAGATTACTTGGAATATATACAGGGTGTACCCAAAAAACAACAAAAAGGCAAGTATACACACTTTGTTTACTAGTCTTATATGTGAAAAAACTATCAAGTTTAATGCTAAATTAAGCATGAACCCTAGCACCAGAGGCAGAGAGAGAGAGAGATGTAGAGAGATGTAGAGAGAGAGAGAGAAGAGAGAGAGAGAGAGAGAGAGAGATAGGAGGAGAGAGAGAGATGTAGAGAGAGAGAGAGAGATGTAGAGAGAGAGAGAGAGATGTAGAGAGAGAGAGAGATGTAGAGAGAGAGAGAGAGAGAGAGAGCGAGAGAGAGAGAGAGAGAGAGAGAGAGAGAGAGAGAGAGAGAGAGAGAGAGATTATGACAATTTTTCATGTGTGCAATAATTCTGAGCATAAGAACATCCATTTTAAGAAATAAGTATTCAATGAGAATGACAACTGCTGTACTCGACACAATTGGCTTTATAAACAAAAGGCATCTTCTCTGCTCTAAAAAGAATTTTTAAAAATCTTTGTTACACACTTGCAACCTAACAAAGCTTTTTAACAATAGAAGAAAAATTCTAAACCTACAGAAGATCCATCAAATTTGTGTGGCTAAGTCTTAATCCAATACCAACAGTCTATGCTATGGATTATCCTCTTTATCTAAATTCAGTGTTCCTTCATTCCACATAAACCTAGATTAATGCATTATATCAAAACCCTAATAATTTGGATTTTATATAGAAATCAAAATAGTTTTTTAATCTTCCTAAAGCAAAAAAAAACCCAACAACAACAACAACAACAAATTAAACACATGAAATGGTGGAGTCCAGAGGATAATAATAAAATAATCAGCACACAATCAGTGTATTGCTTGTCGATGCTGGACAGAAATACCACATCCACTAAAGCAGAGAGAAGTGGACTAATATGTAGTCATTCTTCATTAACATTGGATCAGGCACCGACCAGGAGTGCGCAGCGATGACTAATAACTGAACTAACAAACAGAGGTCAACGGGAATATGCTTCATCACTATGTGTCTGGCTAGCGCCAGGGAAGATTACAAACTATGGGAGCTTGCTCCTCACTCCCTCTCCCGGCTTCATTATATAAAAAGATTAACTACTATAGATATATATTTTGTTGGAGATCAGGGAGAACGACTAGACATGTGAGTGAGTGCATGAGAGAGAGTGGGGGGGGAGAGAGAACACATGTGCAATCTTTTTTCACTCTCTCTGTACATTCTGGAATTATCCATCACAAAGGATGACTGCAGAATCATTAACTAAAAAAGAAAAAAATATTCAGATTACGACAGAACTGTCAAAAAACATTTTAAATAATTGCAAAAAACAAACTCAAAAAACGTGATAAAGATTACTTGGAATATATACAGGGTGTACCCAAAAAAACAACAAAAAAGCAAGTATACACACTTTGTTTACTAGTCTTATATGTGAAAAAACTATCAAGTTTAATGCTAAATTAAGCATGACAAATGATACCCTAGCACCAGAGGCAGAGAGAGAGAGAGATGTAGGAGGAGAGAGAGAGAGATGTAGAGAGAGAGAGAGAGATGTAGAGAGAGAGAGATGGAAAGAGAGATGTAGAGAGAGAAAGAGAGCCGTAATATATATTTTATTCCATACAATCTGTCTGCTAATCATCACATGTATATCATTATACTGTTACACCAGGAGCAATCTACAAAGCAGTACACAGAAATCAGATATCAAGACAAGTGAAAACAGTCTATCGTTATTGTCAATTCAAAATATTCCATTTTTATTTTACCAAGAACCATTTCAGAAATGTTATTGCTAAGTCAAACTAAGTTATCACTCATCGGTCTCCAATCTTTTCCAAGTGAAGTATAGTTGGCAGCATCCCCAAAGTCACAATCATGTAATAAGTAGCAGAAAGTCCATAACACCTACTGAAAATACACTGCAAAAAATATTTTACATAAAGATACCCCACCCCCCTAGTATCATAAGAGCAGATGTCGTATATGATATAGATAAATACTGAACATCAAATCAGTCAGTGTGCATGTTACTAATAATAGGTCACAGTCCATCTGTCAAAATGAAATTATTCTCGTAAGACTGACTTAGTTTTTTTTTTTGTATTCCTAATATTGGAGTTTTACATTAGTTATGTAATACAGTACACACAGCTATGATGATAATGTGGCACAAAACATCTGATCTCAGCAGTCTAGCTGATAGTAATCTAATTGTTCTAATAAGATAATACTTGCGCAATATCAAACATGAAACTTTCCAGCAACAGCAAATTCAGATTTTTCAACATGACCTTGATCGTCTCATTTTTCAAGTCTTCTTTCAGCAATTGAACATTTATGGCATACTGTCTGTAATTTGTAACCTTATCCACAAACAACAACCCCTCCCTTGCTTGCTATGTTTTCTTTACACACACACAAAGTTATAAAAAAAGCTGAAGATATGTCTTAAGGGAAAACTACAACCCAATTTCCAAAGCACATCTAGAAAAACTAAAGCAGAAAGCAGTTCTGAAGAGACAGTGCACAACGTGGGATAAGTCAACAAAGGGTTAAAAATCCAAAAACCAATTCCCACCTGGAAAGATTCTCACGTCTCCTTTGTCCACTTAAAAAGAAAAAAAAAAGGGGGGGGGATAGTAAAAACCAATGAATTAATTGAAGTTACATATTGTGTGGAATGTCAAGACTGTTAGTATAAAATCAAAAATACAATCTGTCTAGGTATAAATACTAAATAAATATGATTAATTAAGGACAATATTAAAATTCATTATGCATTTTGGCTACACTGGAACAGTTTTCCTGGTCTTAAAAAGTCAACAGGCTTATCTGTAATATATATATTTTGGCTTCTGTAAATAAAATGGTACTTGAGGCAACAGAAAAAAGAAGAGTTTAAACTTTAACTTGCAGTAAAGAAAAAATATTTAAAATATCAGTGGAGGAAAGTAGGTGGTTGTTATTCATCTTACTTCATATGGAGAAAATCTTTTAACTGTGGAAAATAATGAGTTGTTACACCCAGACTCTTTTAATCCTGACATCCTCACCTGTTCTTTTTAAATATGACTATCTGATATTGTTTGGGTAAAACAAGCTTGAAAAATAGATAAAACAACATTCTGACGACTGAACTTGTACACCTTAACAGGAGCTACTAGTGAACGTGTTGACTACAGTTGGAAGATGGGAAGCCATTACTACCTTTATCCACAGTTACCTCTTTATTTGTAATCCAGTCGCATCATTCCTTTATTTAGTGATGTCTCAAAAAGCATTTTTTTTTTTTTGTGAATTTACTCAAAAATGAGCCAATCCTGTTCTTTAATGTATTTACTGAACTTGGTTCCAGATTATTCTCTTTAGATACATAAAGTGGAAAAAGACCAAATGGGAGAGAGGAGATCCAACAAATTGGCGTATATCATGTTCTCCTATATTACTCAAAAGATTATTTCAATTTTGCAAAGATTAATTATCGTTGCCATGTAAATAGAACCATTTTGCTCAGAGATATGCAATCTATAGTTGCAAATTGATAAAAAGATTTTTAAAGGAACAATGAACATACTTCATTTTGAAGTAATTTTTATACAAATGCCTACCTGTACATTTTTGAGACTTCTTGCACAATAATAACCAGACGTGTAGCATACATATCCTTTATGCACATACAAACAGAAACAATAAAATAAAATGAAGAATTATATTGGTCAGCAAGAAGGGCTCCCACACTACATTAAACTGACTTTTCTTCTGAACTAAACTTTTGCACGCTAACGAGCCAGCTTCATTTGCCAAAGGTGGGGTGGTGAGACCAGGTAAGATGGGCTAGACTTAAAGCAAATCCGGTTCATTCTGGTGATAGTTCGGGTTTTTGGCCTATATTTATGAGAGAAGACAGACAAGCAGACAGTTTTTTAATGTTTTTGTTGTTGTTGTTGACAGATCCGTCTTCTTCCGGATTAGGTAGCCCAGTGGCCCCTTATATATATTTGTAAAATAACATTTCTCTGCTTGAATGAGTTGCAGTACCCTGAAAACACAACAACAACATTTTACAAAGAGAAGAAAAACGGTCTGGATACTTTTGCTAGAGACGATACAAGACAGACAGAATTTCAAGATCGGCATTTAGCCAAAGAAAGCAACGCTCAAGCGGTCAGTGGAATGAAATTGCAGAATTGGTAGAAAGATCCCTAAACAGAAGCTCATTTATAATAAAAGGGATGATGATCTTGCTAATCTAAGACTGAAGAGTTTCCACTCGTTAAATACTATACATGGCTTTGATTGTGCCCCAGTGCTTGTGTTAAATAGAGAAAGATACTTCACTTGCATGGATGTGTGATGCTGTTTAAATTTAAAATTTCAGAAGAAATTTCTTTTTATCGAAATATAAAGTTTGAGGTCTGCGTGGTGAGTGGGGGGCCCCTATTCTACCCTTTCTGCATCCCCAATTTCAGTCTCCATTTCTTTCTACGATATGCTTATTTAACTAAGTATAAATAGTTTTCGAATACTATCTGCAAAACAACAAAAAAACTGGGTATTTCTTAAAATTTTTTTTCTTTTTAAAATCAATTTTAGAAAAGTTTAATCTCACTGCACAAGCCGTCACACATCTCACTGGCTCTTCCAGCTTATATGCTGTGACATGTCTTTCCTCAATCCCTTTAAAGACTTCAGCTGAAACTTCTCCGTCACACGATAGGATCTGCTTCTACCTAATGGAGTTGTTCTCCTGTAACCGTCCGTGACAATGTCTACATTGTCGTGTTACACGACTGACATCCAGAAAAAAAGATCTCAAAACATTTCTTTCATTCTCTCTCTCTGTGGGGCAGAGATCTGCTTTACGCAAGTGCTTTAGTCTTTTTTAGATATAACTCGAAAAGAGAGAGATAGTAGCCGCAACGCTGATTTGCATAGATTTACAAAAGCATCACTCAAAGTCTCTCCTTAATACAGGAATATATATATATGCAGGTTAGAAATTATCCTACCACATCCAAACAGAACCAGAAAACCGACCTTCATTTTGCTAAGTTCATACCCGTCACTAATCTGTAAACAACTAGGCGCAAAAATCCGAATCAAATACACAAACGTTTGACAAAGTCGACTTGAAACGCTATCATGTTTTCGTATTATTTTCTTATCTGACCTTAGGGAGAAATCAATGGTGAATGCAGGGCTCCCCACACGTGGGTGTTTTTTCTGTTGGTTCAGGAAGACACTTCTGGCTATGGATAGGGACAGACAAAAGTCTTGGTGAGGCAGATATCGGCTTTTAATTTTTTTTTTTAGAAATTGGTTAATTCAAAAAATAAAATAATGCAAAAACCACTAACTCAACAAACTCCATTACCTATAAATGTGAATAAAATAACAAAAACAGTTTTTTATTTAAAGGATTTTAATTCATAAAACTAAAACTATCCTGAATTCCTGGATGCTAAGTTAGCAACAGCAGCAGTCTACCAACCCGACCAACACTTTCTATGTAGTGGATGCCCGTCTGTGCAATCAAAATAAGGAAATGCTCCGTGCCTTACGTTCTCATGGCAACCAGATCCAGAAAACAGGTACCCTCCAAAAATAATGGGTGAGAATAGCAACCTATTTTACTTTATTATGGAAAATAAATTCTATTTCTTAACTTGAATTAGCATCTTATAGAACAAAAAAAAAAGAAGGAAGGGGAAACAAGAGAGAGGAATACTTTGAACAAAAACCACTGAACATAAACCCGGGCTTTATCAAGCATGAAACGAGATTGGGCTGATGTCTATTCTTATTAAGAAAGTAATTCAGTAGCAACAAAACAAAGAGGAGACAGTGGAGGGCGTTTTCCCAATGCTAGTTTATCGTCCAACCTAATCGCTAACACTGATGATTTTTCAATCATCTTCATCTCTGATTTGCGCTGACAGCAACTGGAATGTAGTTTTCATTAAAATGCAAATATCTCGTTACTCGTACTTCATTTAAACAGTGTAAATTAAAACTGCAGGTCTCCGTTTGGATACATACGTTGCACCCCTCCCATTTTTTTTAAAAAAAAAGAATTCCATTTCAAAATAAACACTTTCTGACAGCAGCGACAAATTAGTGAGCAGAAAGCTGGAAATGCCGGCAAGTAAAAAGCGAGAGTTTATCCGACAAAAGCACATTCGATACTTTAACTCTCTGCAGACCGGAAGGATAGATGACTTCGGAGATTTAATGTGTTCGTAAATCCCATTTTTTTTTAATGGATCCAAAGTTCTGTATGGAAAAGGCTTTTAGCGCCTTGTATGGCAATTTATATAAACAATTTAAAAAAAAAACAAAAAACCATTTTAAAGACCTATTCTTTCTTTGATTAAATACCACCACCTCAAAAAACTAAAAACCTACACACACACACACACACACACACACACATACCTTTTTTGCAACAATTAGAATATTCCTGTTTTATAGATGCTATCCAATTCCTGCAATCCTAGGACGAACAGGTTGAACACCGAATGGCCAGGCTTAACAGAACAATAATGATGTTAAGAACAAATTGTATGATGCTAATATTCCATTATCTTCTTCTGCCCCATTTGTTGTTTAAAATAAAATTTTTTTTTAAAGAATTTTAAAAAATTAAAATCTTGTCTGTTTACAATTTTTTCTCAGCAACGTAATTGGAACCCGGAATTTTTAATTTTTTAAATGTAAAATTTTCATTTTCAGTGCTGAAATATTACAGAAAAACATTATTAAAACAGTTTTACTAAACTAGATTTTGTTGTACTTGTCTAAAATGCAATTTAAAAAATAATAATAGCGCTACTGATAAAATGAGTGTTTTATTTAAAGCCATCGTAGAAACCTGTAATCATTTGACATACAAGAACTAGAGCTGGATGCTGCCTAACTTGAGAAAGACCAGAAATGGTTGTCATGGGGATGCAGCGTGCATGCCACTTTAAAAATCATGCACATGGATAAAGCATTTGGTAATTAATGTGAGGGTTGTGGAGACCCTGTGCTAACATACTCCGTACTGTCGGACCAATGGAGATTATTATTACTCCTGTCACCTGAGATTTGTAGAAAAACATTCATTCATCCCAATCTCTCCGCTCAGTACAGACTCTGCCTTACCCTGCATGAAGCAGTAGCCAAAGTTGCTGATACTGCAACAGAGCCTGGTTTCTTCCATCCCAATGAGAAAGAAAAACAAATAATAAAAGTTAATGTGAAAGCAGAACATAACAGTGATGGGGACTCGTGCTAAGAAAGCAACATTTCTTTCTGGCGTGCACAGCTTATTTCACATTCCAGTTAAGTACACCCTTGCTTAACCTCTTGCTCCAGTTCCATAAAAACACGATGTGCAATGCCTATCTTTCGTAACAATGCTCGCAGTAATTGTTCTGTAATTGAAAAGGATTTGTCCTGCTTAACTGAAGGTAATTAAAACGACTTCAAGTCATCACATCCAACACTTGTATATTGTTTATTGGTATTATTACCCTGGTTGGGAAATAATTACATCAGTGCAGTCTGCTGGCTTAATCAATGGGAGAGAAGGCTACTCAGCACACATTCATCAAGCAAATACAAACCGCTCCACAATAGGAGGGAGTATGTGAAAAATTATGTATGCATATCTACTTGCAAAGAGATGAACAATAAGAATGTCAAGAGAATGAAAAACGTAATGATAAAGAGACAAAAAATGTCTTTTCTAAAGTTAAAGATATTACATTGGCAAGATAAAGAGAAAAGAGAAGAGGAGAAAAAAATGAGAGTAACTGAAGAAGTATAGCAAGTGAAGCCGAGTATATACTGGATGGCCGTGCTGCAGTCAGATGGTTATAACTCGTGGATCCTGACATGCGTATGGCGATGAGAAAGGCCATGGAATGAGCACATTCTAGAGGTTTGCGGATTTTGCCGCCCAATAAGCTCTCTATATTAACTTTATAAAGGAAATATAATGGTTAGGAAGAGAATTTAAGTAAAATTATTGAAAAAAAAATAAAATAATGTAAACATAAGAGGAATAGAAAACAAAGATAGGAAAGATGATTTAAAAGGGGGAATTACAAATGGAGAGTAGACAGAGAAGATCATCTACCTACTGCATTGATGTGATCAGGAAAATGCAGCAGCAAGAACAACAACAACAAAGTTGGTGAAAAGAAACAACTAAAAAAGTTCCAACAAACAAAAATGTGCTCTAGAACAGGGCATCAACAAATTAAATAAATTTTAAAAAGATTATTTAAATGAAGTATTGTTTTGCTAAAGGCTCATTTTACTAAGAACAGGGTATGGAATGGTCTCGGTTTTCGTATGGCTTAAGCAAATGAAGAAAGAGATGGAGGGGGAAAGAGAGACAGAGGAAGGAGGAGACAGACAGACAGACAGACAGAATTTTTTTAAATGCGACTTTGAAAAAAAAAAAAAACAGTAGTAGAATTTTGTATCACATTAATGCTATCCTTGCTTCTATTTGTTTAATAAAACCCTCATCCAAACAAAGCAATACTAATGGAAGCATTCTTTCTCACAGGAATACTGGATGCGCTACCACTGCTATGTTGCCTAACATCACCAGACAGTCACTAAAAGGCAAGCGTGCTACTACACCGGAACAAACACTAACTGTCTACGCTTGCTCCAGTACAGCATAAGCCCAGAATTAATATTTTCCTTTCCGTTTTGGGGGAGGTTAGTACTGTCTGGACATTTGGCAACGCTGCAAAGCTAAGCATGACACATTTCCCGCGTTTGCGGCAGCAGTACAATATCCAAATCTGATAAGGTGCTCTGGGGGGTTGTGAATACATAACACTACCGCTACAGTAGCTAGCTAGCTAGCCACACTACTGGGGAATCTTTTTTTTTTTTAAACATGACAGCCGGCTTGCTGTAAATCAACAACACTAGCCAACTTCTCGCTATATTTAGCCTGTGCGTGTTGGGTCGTATAATTTCTAACGTTTATCATGAGATGCTTGGGAGCAAACGTACATGCAAAGAAGGCAGTAAGTATGTAGTTCTTTTGACAAGTTAACCATATCAAAATAATAAATAAATAAAATAATTAAATGGTTTGTTCACTATTTTTAATAAAACCAATGTAGGCTCTGTTTATTAAAGGGGGGAGGGGAGTCGGTTTCCCTGAGATGGCTTTGCACTTTCAACATAATTCTTTCCAGTGTGTAGAACGCTAAATCATACAAACACAAGGAAATGAACAGTGGGTTCATGAATATGTATAACCCTGTACTAAGCAATGCGGCTACACTATGCAACATAAGGTTGTCGTTTTTGTTCCGTATTGCCCGACACACTTGTACACAGAGCAGACAATGCGCCCATTGTGGCAAAACAATGCCAGAATTGCTGGAGCAATTGTTTACGTTCCCGGGGTGCCGAGAATATGGGCAACATCAGAGAAGAACTGAAAACCCAGCCGTGATGGTGGTGAATAGGGGCTGGTCTGACAACAATCAACCTGCCAGAGCTGACGTCGTTAGTAAAGGCGAGTGGAAAAATGCACACACTCAACTACCATCTCTAATCGTTGTTGTATTCCTTGCTCCTTCATAATTAATACGTGACCTCTGGTTGCCATGGCGAGAGCTAAAAAGAGAGAGAGGGGGGGGGGGGCAACGGCAAAATTAACATTTCACACTCTGGTGCCAGCTTTTATCTTTCTCATGCTTTTAATTTTAAAGGGACTGAGCATGTTGGCGGCATCACATCAGCCACGCTTGTTTTAGCGGCAGCGAGGGCTAGCGCTAAAGACCAAAGAACGATCTCCCTCCATAGAAATGAATTAGGTCATACAAGAGGTGCGTGAAATTTATGTCTACAACTGGATAAGTGGGAACCACCCAAATGGATTCAAAATTTCACAAACAAATAAATAAGCACAAAGCAGGATGAATTAATTTATCCTAATGCAGCATATTAATTTAGTTTTCACATTAAAAAAAAGTTTGTATTTTGATGGAATCATTGATGAGAAAAATTAGTTTTTTTTTTTTAAAAATGGTAATGTAGAAAAAAAAGTAGATATTAACTATCAAACAACACAGTAAATAGCAACAAAGAGTCAGAAAGATATGGATTATTCTACACGTGCTGAACCGGGCCGAATAAATAGCAATCATCTAATATAGGACTTCTTAAAATCTGTTTTGGGTGAGTGGGGTGTGAACAGCTTTCCTCTCTGTTCCATGTATTACTAAATATTGACTTTTTCCAGTGTGTCAAAGGTCAAGTTAACGTGTGGAGGGTTAACAAAAAAGAAGGGAAGACACTTTATTAAACACAAATCTTTAAAAAAAAAAAATAAATAAAAATAAATTACTTGAAGATTTTGGCAAAATTCCTACATGCTCCAAGCAGGTCTCTTTATCGTCACTTGTTTTTTGTTTTTTTTTTAACCATGATGCTGTCTCCTCCTAGTCCACAATTCCACCCAGACCCCGAGGATGTGCAGAGAATGCTCATAGCTACTTTAACTTGGGATGTGGTCTAATAACACGACCGTTGCTTATGAAGCAGTTTGTTTGTCGGACAAACCCCAGTGGACAGGGTCAGATGACCAGTGTTCGGTGAATTTCGAGAGAGCTTCAGTCTAGTCAGTTCTGGCTGCTCTGCAACAGAGGAATGTCAACTCAAGCTAACACTGTTATATATTTCCTGTTATAGTGCAACTAAGACCGCCACCTAAGAAGAAGTGTCCAAGTTTAAATTAAAAACAGAAAACTGAATGTTGTTCATCCTTTTTTTTTTAAAAATGGTAATGTAGAAAAAAAAGTAGATATTAACTATCAAACAACACAGTAAATAGCAACAAAGAGTCAGAAAGATATGGATTATTCTACACGTGCTGAACCGGGCCGAATAAATAGCAATCATCTAATATAGGACTTCTTAAAATCTGTTTTGGGTGAGTGGGGTGTGAACAGCTTTCCTCTCTGTTCCATGTATTACTAAATATTGACTTTTTCCAGTGTGTCAAAGGTCAAGTTAACGTGTGGAGGGTTAACAAAAAAGAAGGGAAGACACTTTATTAAACACAAATCTTTAAAAAAAAAAAATAAATAAAAATAAATTACTTGAAGATTTTGGCAAAATTCCTACATGCTCCAAGCAGGTCTCTTTATCGTCACTTGTTTTTTGTTTTTTTTTTAACCATGATGCTGTCTCCTCCTAGTCCACGATTCCACCCAGACCCCGAGGATGTGCAGAGAATGCTCATAGCTACTTTAACTTGGGATGTGGTCTAATAACACGACCGTTGCTTATGAAGCAGTTTGTTTGTCGGACAAACCCCAGTGGACAGGGTCAGATGACCAGTGTTCGGTGAATTTCGAGAGAGCTTCAGTCTAGTCAGTTCTGGCTGCTCTGCAACAGAGGAATGTCAACTCAAGCTAACACTGTTATATATTTCCTGTTATAGTGCAACTAAGACCGCCACCTAAGAAGAAGTGTCCAAGTTTAAATTAAAAACAGAAAACTGAATGTTGTTCATCCTTTTTTTTTTAAAATTTTTTTAAAAGGATCATTCAAGTGGAAGAGCAGGACTCTATCCATCAGAATTTCTAAGCATTTTCTGGATGGAGCCTTAACCCTAACCCTGACAACTGGCACAACTTAGTCAAAGTAAGGCCCACCATGGCTTAAAAAGGGCAGGGTAAAAAAAATGTGTGCTAGGGCATAAAAAAAAGAAAAGGGCAGGATACAGAACTCCCCTAAGAATATCTAAATGGCATTGTGAAAACATCTAAAATAAACCAACAGATATGGAAATTCATTCATTAATATCCTACTTGATAAGAAATGAAATAACAAATATCAGTGTAGCGTTAACTTGCAACTCCTGTCTGAAATCTGTAAGTATTTGCTGTAGAGAGACTCCGCTATCAACCTTTCCTGTTGTAAGGATGTAAAAGTGAAAGGATTACTGTGATAGGAAAGGGGGAGAAAGGAGAAATGCCACATGGCGAGGCATGTTACAATGAAGAGCGATGCACGCATCTTCTTCCACAGCGAACCAGTGAAAGACAAGTATCTTTTGTCACTGAGTGGCCCTAGGTTTAAGATGTCCGCCTCCTGCACACGAGTCGTGGCCAATGCCAGCGAGCGTGATGCTACCTACTGTATTGGACATGGATTGGAGCTTTTATTATTGTCAGAAAACGATCTTCTACTGATGTTTATGGTAATGCTATTAGAAGACCATTTTCAGATGATAAAACCCAGATACATTAATTTATATAATTAGTGGGGGGCATAATGTAAGTATTAGGCTTCTGGGGTAGGCTAAGAGCATTTAGTATCTGCTACCATCAGCTGCTAGAGATGGGTGCTGCTGTCAAAAGGTTCACATAAGATCTACAAAGAAAAATTTATTTCTGACAAACATTTTATTTCAATGGCTCAGATGAAGCTGTATACTACATTCATTAAAACAAACAAACAATAAGAATACTGACACAAGTCTCTCCCATATCGTGCTGCTCCATATTCTGATTAAAAAAAAAATTGTGCAAACCTGCCTATTACAGGAACAAACTTAGGAGTATAGCTCTTAGCAAAATGACTGAATACATTTGTAGAGCGTGGGGCCTGTGAAAGAGTGGAGTGGAAAACGTGTCAGGATAAAATGTCGCACCATCTGTTGAGCACAGCACCGTGCACAGACAGCCAACCACATACTGGCCACAGAGTTTGCAACAGGCAAAGCGGATGACGTGATAAAGCTTTAAATATAACAAGCTAAATGGCAAAAGTTGTCAATGCGAGGTTCCAGAGTTGCAGGAGCTCGAGTGTTTCTTTACGGTGCATTATGGGGAATGTGAAGTGACGAGACACGTCTAGATATTCGTGGAGCGGGCTCTAAGACCTCTCCAAAAACAAACAAAGCTGCCACGTTTTAGAGAGAAGAGATTAAACCATGCGGATGCTCTTTGATTTAACTCACAACAGTCAACGATTGCACAAGTGGCCCGATCAAGCTGGTCTTGAACCCACAGCTTATTGGTTATTCATTTTTTGTATGGTTTTAAAAGAAACGTTTCAGCCTGATATACCATTGCTGAAACTAAGGTCATTCAATTAGTTCACCCACTATTAATAGTACAAAGGGAAATGCCTGAACTTACCCTGTAAAGATACTGTCCAAAGACCCCTCCTCCTCTTATGCTTAGACCTGCCAATCATACAAAGTTAAAATGCTGACCCAGGTACCCTAAAGAATGCTAATCAAGATGGATCTATTCTTATTGGAAACAGTTTGAGATTATATGCTGATAAGGAAATTTGGTCAATGGGCAGATTTTACCAATGCAATTAATTAAAGATAATGTTTGAATCAGGTTGTAGATACATTTCAAAATTATTACAGAAATAATTCATATCTACATACAGTGTGCTCCAAAAAAAATGGATACATACTTTTGTATGTTGTCATACAAAGGTAATGGTACTGTGCAAGAGAATAGCAGATCTCTGGCATCATGCGTCTTCAGTACCAGTATGTGGCAAAAACATACAAACAACTTTGAAAGAATAGTTTACTTGGAGGTGGGAAGGAAGGCACAGACCAGTCGAATACCCGCCATGCTCTGCATATCTCATGCTGCCAGATTTTTTTCCTGGTGGGGTGTGCGTGCGTGCGTGCACGGAAAGACCAACTGTACACCACAAAAACAGCTACCATCCATTAATTTGCTGTCATTTGTTGCCATGCTTGCATGGATGATGATGGTAGACATTTTAAATACATACTGTATTGTATCACATTAAGGTGCCTGATGTATAAAGCAAAATGTCTTTGTTTACTAAGCTATAAGAAAAAAGTGAGGTGTACACATCCTTTTGGGGGCACCCTATATATATATAATATGAAATGTCAAGTGAAAATAAAATTTAAAAACAGAGCTGCAGTAAACCTAAAAATTAGTTAGACATCAAAATTATTCAAAACCATAGCAACAGAATGTTAGATGGTCTCAAATTTTTTCTTTTAACTTATACCTGAAAATATTGATTATTTTTCTTGAAATTCATTTAATTATATAAGCGCTGTGTGTGTGTGTGTGTGCATGCGTTTATTAATTTACTATTTAAAATATAAGCAGAGATTTTCTTTTTTAAAAAATCCCATTAAACCCGAGGAAAGAGATCTCAAGGTCCGAAGGGAAAAAAACGTGGAAAGCGCAGACAAATTACCAGTTAGAACTACACTTTGTCTGCTGATCCTCACCTCATTCCGACCATGAAGTCAGCGGTATTGGTCTTTAACATATCTTCAGGTTAGTTGCTCGTCCGAAATCGAGCTTGCGGAAAGAACTTGGAAACAACTGCCAGGTAGATAGATCGAAAGGGAAGCATAGCTGCAGCGGTAATGAACAACATATAGACACTCAAACAAAAAAAAAAATAACCTTTGGGAACTAGAATAGGAGAGTGAGCGAGAGAGAACTTGGAACCAATCCACCGCAGTAGCAGCGCAGTCTGTAGCCAGCCGGTGAGGAACCAGAACTGTAACTGTAGCGTACTGGCTCTTCTCGATCTGTTTAAACGTATTAAGGTGACAACGCTCTCACACTTCTCCATAAAAAGATGGATAACCTACCAACCATTCCCAGCAAGCATCTTTAACTAAACACAATGAAATGTGTGGCGACCCAGTGGGATATATAATATAAACTTCATAACTCCAGATACATAAATAAAATTCTCTGTTTATTCTTGATTAACTAAACATCACAGCGACATAAGTTCTAGCAGGAGCACCACAAGAAGAAACTATCGAATCTACGAAGTCTGAACGCAGACACACAGTAGTGTACTCGCAGCAGATGAAGCAATTACTTTAAACATTGTACAGCAGGAATCTTTCTTTACTTCTAAATTGTTGTCAAGCACAGAAATAAGCCTACAAGAGTTTAAAAAAAAAAACAAAAAAAAACAGGGTAAAAGTTTCAAAGGTTGCACAATTTTCCAAGCTGGTATTAAACTGAACTTTCGAATTCCACTTGTATTCTGTTTGTTTGTAGATCAATGTATGGCAGGTCTGAACTTACAGATTTGATGACATTTGTAGCGATTTTTTATTTTTGGAAATATACGTCTCAGCATGCTTTTAAAAATGTAAAGGTAAAACAGTTTTAAAAAAGCCATAAACAAACAAATAAAGGTACCCTATCAATCATGTATGAATAGTAGAATTACTAACTTTAGTATGCAGAAATATCAAACCACGTTTTTTTTTATCGGAAAAAGAGAATAAATCTAATCTGACCTTCTGACAAAACACACGGGCTTAATATTTGGTAATTAATGTACAAGCAAAATTATACTGCAGAGCACTGAAAATCACGGATTATCTCTAATTATTTTAAATGTGTGCTTCCTTGTAACCATGCCTCCATGAAAAAGAACATACTAAAACCAAAGATAAAGAAAATAAACAAGAAATAGATTAAATCAACTGCCAGGTGATCTAGATAAAGATACATTTTATAAAAGTTGTTTTGCGCGCACCAAGGATGAGGAGCTATTTCAAAGCTTTCGACAACTTTCAAGTGTGCATATATATATATATATGCACAGACATTATTGGAAATAATTATGGAAACACCATAAGGTGAGTGACTGCAACCGAGGTGTATATTATTCATACACAATATAATAGAAAATATACCAAAAAAACAGAAAGAAAGAAAGAAAATGTTGTATAGTACATTAGTATTTGTTATGTGGGGGCCCTTTGCTTTATATAGAGCGTGATACCTTGTTCTCCCATACAGGTTATCAATGCATGACTGTGGAATGTTGTTCCAAATATCCCATGGCACTTTCCACAATTCATCAAAGGTGTTTGGCTGCCTCTGAATTTCTCCGTGGCCGTATAACCCCATGTGGCCTCAGTGATGTGAATTCATAGCAGGACTTTGTGCAGGCCAGGGCATCTTTGAGAGTCTTCCATCAGTCTTTTTACATCAAGATGATTTTTTTTACCACATTGGCTGTATGTATCCTTGGGGTCATTGTCATGTTTGGAGATGAATCCCCACCCAATAAGATATCTTCTTGAGGAAATGGCAGGATGGAAAAGAATTGGCCTCTTCTTGTTGGCATTCAGTATACCTTTGATTTTATGCAAATTTCCAAAACTTTTAGCTGATATGCAGACCCACATGTGTATTGATCCACCCCAGTGCTTTACCGTAGCTATAGCTGTAGTACATTTATTATTATGATACCTTCTGCGGGTGTGACACTTTCTGATTGCTAAGATGACAACCAATGACAGTGTACCATGGAGCATTTTATAACTACACATAAAATGTGATCCTGTTATGTAATTTCCATTTTATACTTAGTTTTTCTTAATTTCAACTTCTGAAGTCTCTTGGTGGTAAAAAATTAACATGCTAATCTTAAAGCTGTTCAGTATACAAGGAGCATTTCTTACGCAAGCAAACATTTACTAGATATTTAACCCTTTTTGCTTATTTCAGAAGTTGCTTTATCACAGCAACTTTCTACTTAGCATCTTGCCATGCTTGTGAACACCATATCAGTTACGTATGCGAATTTACCTCTCTTCTCGCCCACTGTTCACAAACACCAGGCCAGCTAATAATGAACTGTGTTTGATACCCTTGGCAAACTTAATGAAAACAAATATGGTAGATTGTGTGGAGCTGGATGTTTGTTTGTCACGGCAATTTGCACTTAAACTAAAAATGGGCGAAGGCTGACCGTTTTACATCATAGCTGTGAACTTGGTGATAAAACTCATCTGCATGTTCTAGGAATATTGGGGCATTAAAAATTGTTTTTTTTGTTTTTTTGTTGCATATATTAAAAAAAAAAGAAGAAGCAACTATCCTCACATCCGTTTCTAACCTCGAGTCATTCTGAGAAATGATGGAAAGCAACCCCTCAACACAGTAATCTGGTTATTTTGCTTCATTGCTTTTAATGGAAAAGCCTAACATAATCAGCTTTTTTCGCTCTGCTCATACCAGTAAAGCAGGAATCACAACATTGTTTTGGAAATAGACTTTATTTAGGTTTAGCCAAGATTTGATTTTAAATTAAAACAAAAAAAAAGAAAAGAAAAGAAATGAAAAGGAGAATAATAAGCCAAAGCAAAGCAAAAAAATAGTCACTTAAGAGTACTTAGCAGTACTTGTGCAGTTTATTTCTACATAATAAAGGGGGGCGTTGTTTGTTGCTAAGTAGATGTTACTGTATTGTACATCACTGTCCATGCAGGAGACAGCAATGAAGGCGTGTAGTGCCACAATTGTCCGATAAGAAAATTTAACCAGAATTCTTCATTTTCAAATGTGGGATGAAACTGTGAGGAGTCAAAGGAAACTTGTTGGACCAACTGGTGAAAAAAGAGAACAAAACAAACAACCACACCGCCATCATCATTCCAGGAAGACGTAGCGAAGTGAGTGGGTCCTGATCGGGATTTTTGAACCTGGGCCCCTCAATGTACCAGTCTCTGCCGCTGGACCTGAGAGCACCACCCCGAACTCCTGGTAACGACGCTTCATCTGTTCTCTAGCTTACCACCATTTTTGTTTACCGCACTCAGAAGCTATGGCTTCTTGATTTTGTTTATTTACTTAAATTAATCATCAGAGATTGCTCCAAACACGAACAAAGGACCGGTTGCCGCAAATTTTTACCAAAACAGCACTCAGCTGGTAGATCTGTGACAACAATCACATTGTCCACCCAGCAGATCACCAGTTAAAACCAATTATATCATAGCACTAGTCCATAATCAAATTCAAATCTTATTTTCATATATTTTTTTAAAAGTTATCATACAGGTGTAATCTTTTAGCAGTTTATTGTAGTTTATGCTCAAAATTTGATTATTTCAGGCCATTTTCATATAATTACATATTTTAATTATTCTTCCCTAACCTTATCTTTTAGACCAACTCTCTCTCTCTCTCCCCCATTAATATATTACAATTTAAATCTGCCTTAAATCAATAATATAGTTTATCTCTCTCTCTCTCTCTTGTACTCAGACATTCCTATGTTATTGTATAAGTTGCTTCTATAACACAAATGGTTATTACTACTAATGCTTAAATCTTCAATAAGAGAGAAGGAAAGGACAAAAAACTATTCTTGTTTAAAATGACTCAAATAGTCATAATCCTCTCAGAACATTAAAAAAGATATTAATAGTATGCTATTTACAAATTGCATTATGAGCGTAGTCTCGACTAAATATACAGCCAGGTCAACACTAATACTGACTAGTACTCCGTGGCATATGGATTTAACACCAAAAAAATGGCAGCTGCTGACCTTCTACACAGTTGTGGTTATAGTGCACTGTCCATTAAGATTTTTAATTAAACTGAATAACAGTAAAAAATAAAACAACAGAATCACTTTTGTAAATGTAACTTCACAAGAAACTACTACATTAAGGGTGCTTAGCGCAGAGACCCGTGAATACCGAAACAATGCTAATTATCTTCTTGTTGTTAAAAACATTTTTGTATTTAATGTATTATGGACAACAGGTCTCAATACATTACTTAAAAACAAAGGTGGTGCAATAATTTTGACAGCTACAGTGCATCTTCAACAGTCAATAAAGGCAAAAATGTACTTAAAAACTGAAGTATTCGTATGTGGAAACGAAGAAAAATCCATTCAAAATGTGACACAGCCTTCCATCTGTTGTTTCCCCTTCTTTTCTTTTGCCAAGCAAACATCACAACGCTTTGCATTGTGGTTGGTACCAGACAAGCATTTCAATTGTTTCTAATAATTGTCATTTGTATTTAATAAATATTGATTTTTAAAAAAAAAAAGAGTTTGAGAAAACGCGCACTTGCTTCCCGAAGCTAGATGAGGATGATGATTCGGTAAAATAACGCCTGTTGGGCATGCAAATTCTCATTTCAAATTTATTTTTTTTTTTTAAAAAAATCCAGACTAGGAAATAAACTCCAACCCACTAGCACCGACTTGGTATGGAGCATTCTGAATTGTTGTTGGTGAAGAATGGCAAATTGCCTCTTTACAAATTAACAAAGATCTGCTTAAACGGAATAAAAATAAATTGGCGACCCAGTCACAACATCGTTCAGAGGAGACTTACAAAACGTTCCATCATAAAGAGGGGTTTACATTAAATGACCTCTTAAAATCCACCAGAGTTTCCGTGTACCTATATATTGCCTGGCCGACGTTTTTCTTCTGAAGGCACCCACGCGAAAAAAAAAAAGAATCAAAGAATCTAACCACTGACGGCAAAACTACCTTCAATCCAATGAACTCATCCAGGTCTTTGTTAGAGTTTTTGTCCCGTGATACATGTTTCTCCGAAATACGCATTAGGTTTAGTTCAGGTTTCCTGTTGTCTAGAACTTCAAACAAAAGATTAAGAAACAAAAACAGAAAATGAACTGAACTCTTTCCAGTTTTTGATTAGAATTTTTTTTTTTTTTTTATATATATATAAAAGCCATGGGATTCTAATCAATCCAGTTAAAATTCTAAAAATTTCTTCAAGACTTCAATTATTTTCTAAATCTATTTTGTTTTATCCATTTAGGACAAAAAAATCAAGATGGTTGAAGATAGCAGCAGCAGCAGCAGCAGCCAGCCCCTCTCCGTTCCCAGAACAGGCCAGTTTTTCTGATAGTTCTCTCGTAATAATGTGGTCTCTGGCTTCGCTGGGGAAGATCTAAAGATAATCCCGCTTCACTGAATTATTATTCTCCCTCCACTATCACAAAATTCTCTGGAGCACAACAACAACAACAACAAAATAACTTTAAAAAGTTCGTTAAACGTAGTTGCATTTGAATAGATAACAGGTAATCAAGGAGAGGCTGTGACAGCAAAAGAAACAAAACAATTAGAACAACAATCTAATTTTGAGAGGTCAGCGAATCCAGATTTCGCCAAATGCAATCTGGGTTTTTAAAATTTTTTTTATTCACATTTAAGTTAATTCGATTCTTATTATATTTTTTTCTTTAATGCACGACACCAGAATCTGTGTTTCATGTTTATTAGCTGGAACAACAGGCTTGTGCGGCCCCCCCCCCCAGGCGAAAGCTATATTTTGTCGGACAAGCTGTTTGGTATCAGCTGTTGAAATTATATTAAAAATTCTAAATAAAACCACTGCTGATAATGCAGGCAGAAGATTAGTGCAATAATTAGTACCCTTCACTGCTCCTGGCAGTAGCATTAGTATTAATGGTGATCCAGTTCCCACCAGTTCTGAGCCAGCCAGGTGTCTGATGCTATAATTTTTGTATTGCACTTCTTTTCCGGCTTCATTCCATGTGGGTTTCTTCTGGGTACTCCAGTTCCCCCCCACCCTTACCACTAGTGATTACAATAGTTCTGGTAGATTCCTTCCCTGCTAGAGCCAGAAACTGGAATTTTATGGGTTAGAAAATCGTTTATATAAGCATTTTTATGATTCAGAATGTTAAAAAAAAAAAAAAGGTCACCGTAATATCATAAATAAAGAAATTCCTGTTTTTCTAACTGGCCAAAATGGAGCCAACTAGTTAAAGACAAAAATACTAAACAAATATTTTCCTTTTATTTTTATGTAGACAATCCTCAGCATACATTTCTAAGATGCATCGGTGATAGCAGCAGCAGCAGCCAAGCAAGGTTTGATAATATTGTAATGAGATCCCACATTTGAGTTAGTGTCAGCAGGGAAACCTCTCCCGCCATTATTTGTGAAGATTTCTGAGCGTAAATGCCAATCTTGCAAGTTTTCCCTGAGACCAGCCAGAATATTTCTAAATGAATGAACAAGCCAAAGCCTTAAATAAAATGATGATTTTTACGATGTAAAAAAAATGAGTAAATGAGAGAAATTATTGTAAAAAATAAAAAATGCAGGCTTCTATCTTGAGACCGCCATGTTCGCAAAGTATGCCTTACAAAGATACAACCAGCATTTTTCCAAAGGGCATTTATTTAAATTTAATTTTATATTACATTTGTCAGTTTAGATCTAAGTGCTACAAAGCAAACCTATGCCTTTAACCCTTTTGAGGAAGCATTTTCCTATATTTATGAGGGAGTGGGTACTGATTCTGATAGAGTAACCCGGTAAACACACGTTTCCATGGTTTCACGGACTGTAGTAAGCCTATACAACTACTATACAGCCTGTGAAAACTTGGAAATATGTCAGAATCAATACCCACCCACCCCATAAATATAAGGACCTACTCTGTAAAGGGTTAATTATTCTTTTACTGTTGAAGTACTCACTTTTGTTCCTAAACCCTAGGCACCTAAATTACGGGGAAGGCGAGAGGAAAGGAGATTCTCATTTGCCTATGTTTTTTCCTTTTAGTTTTTTAAACTGGAAAGTAATGGAAAAACAACAACAACAACAAAAATTCCATTATCGAAACCACAGGACAGATATGGAGATCCTTTATTTAACCAGCAAGAAAGCTTTTTCTAAAGGCTAAATAAAACAAAAATAAAAGTTTTAAAATCTACATTAGAATGAGACAGACAGATATGAGGATTTTTGGAAATTCCTCTTGTCCTAGCTCATACAGTTACAAGCATACATACATTTTAAAAATATATATAGATACGGAAGATGAATCTGGCTTAGGTTGGCCATTGATATCCTTTGTACCATGTAAAATCGCTAGCATTTTGCTTCTCAAAATACAGGCAGCCATTTTTTTTGTTTTATTTTTAAAAATTGCATATTTAGCCTACATGACCATTATCTTACATAGATTTGCAGTATTGCCATTTTCTGGATTTGGTCTGAAAGTGTCTGACTCCTACATAGCCCCAAAATCAACTTAAATGAAGCAAAAGCCAAAAAAGAGCATGCAATCTAATCCAGGATCATATAAAGTCAGACTACTTAGAATCCAAAGACCTGCAAGCTGAATAACAATGTTGTTTGTTGTTTTTATTTCTTATATACACCATTATCTAGGGTCAACCAGAACCAGAGATAAGATCAATGGTCTGATGAGAAGGCCCAATGATTAGAAAAGGGAGGGGGGTTGCTTTGAGAGCCCTCCTTACTCTTTTATCAAGGGAGGTGGACCCCCCCTCTACATTTTACAGCTGGGGATAAAGTTAGAATAAAACCAGATAAATGTAATATCGGGTAAAAGGCTTGCTCATCTAATCACAGGGAAAAAATTATCAACAAATTCATATAAGAAATAATTAATTAAATATTCTCGATATTGAAAGTTGGGGGAGAGAGCAATCTTGTGTTTTTGAGCTTTTCTCTCTCCCTTTTTTAAGTGTGAGAGCAGAAGTAGTAGATGCATTAAAACCAATAGCTGTCGGCACTTCAGAAACTGCTCTTGTGTTCTGGAGGAGCTCTTTTGAAGCGAAGGCAAAAAGAGTAATAACAGCAAAGCAGATACCAGCTCCAGTGCTACACAGTAATTTGCACAACTTTGATGTACCCAAAAGCTGTTTAGTCTTCTGGACGCAAGTGCTATGGTGTCCCGCCATCTACATCCGCAAATTTGAGTTTTTGAAAATCTCCAAAAGCACTCATTTAATCCAAATTGTATTAAAGTTTAACGATATAGGTTAGCAGTTTTAAAAAAAAAAAAAAAAACAATTCTAATTAGGGGAAGAGCCCAGTGCATGTTTGGGTGGCAGATGGCTAAGTGTGTAGCATACCCTCCTTTTGCGCTGAAGGCTAGTTTGATCCCCACTGGGAAACAACTTTGTTTGGTGAACTTCCAATAGCAAGGCTTCCTCTTGCTCTCTTGTAATAACACGAGTTTCTCTCCGAGCAGCCCCGTTTCCTTCCAAAACTAAACAGAGGAGCTCTAGTAGGGATTTTCCATTTCCTACTGAAGATAGAAATGCCAAACCCTATGAGAGACAGAAATGGCAATACTTGTTAGCAATAACTACAGGGGAAGGCAACCGCATTGGGTATGGAGGTGAAGTGAGCCATTAAAAAGAAATATCAGTGCACACATACTCTCTCTTTCTTGGGTACTTAAGCAATCTACTTTCAAATCTTAAAAAAAAAAAAAGTCTGTGATTCTGCTCTAATAGTAAAAACTTTATTATTATCCATAAAAATAAAACGTTTCCCTTGTTTTAACTTTAGTTCTTTTTAACATCTTTCCATAATATTATGTTTCTTCTTCAGTTTATAATTACCAATGAGAAGAACAAATCATCATAGTCAGGCTGTGGCAATTAACGGGTATTTTCTCCCTGTCCTAAAGGAACTAACGCAAACTCCTGGAAAGGTGATCTTTCCGGATTTACACCTTAACGCACGTGTGTTGTTTAATGAGTACAAACCTAGATGCATTTTCAGCTTTCTTGTTTAAACCAAGCAGAACAAAAGTAAAAGTGGTCAGACATATAATGAACCAAATAAACATGTGTTTGGGAATCACATGCAATAGTAAGGAATCGGACAGCTGGGCTAAAGTCTACGAATGCACAGGATTTTGTTCAGCCCCATTGTTTCCCCTGTTCAAAGGTTTTCCAAGCAGAGCTTCTGATCTTAACAGAAGTTAGGAAGTACTAATTCCACTGGTGACAAGTACATTTACCAATGCTGTCTGATAAGTAAAATGAAGTCAATAATAAATATTGTAAGTAAAAGCAGCAAAAGAAATTCTCAACAATCTTCAGTGTTGACTTTTCAAGGATGTACTGATTGCCAATCTAGTAACATAACAATGGAACGAGGTTCTTGTACTCTACTAGACAGGTATATTTATTTGTACTTAAACCGAACAAGGATTTAAATTGCAACGAATACAAAGATATAAATAACATTTCTGTAGCATTTTATTAGAGTGTGTGTGCGTGTGTGTGTGTGTGAGAGAGAGAGTAATTCTATTAATAAGGAATCTATTTTCTGTAAATAGCATATCAGAAGTGAGTGTTTAAAGAACAAGTTCTGTCATTAATATATAATTAATACAGAAAACAAGATGGAAAATCAATTTAAGTGAGTGTTACTCCTCTAACATCTATTTCTACTCGAAATCTGATACAACTAATAAGCAGCATTTTACACACTTATATCCAATGATATTCATCTTTTTTTTTTAAATTTGAAATAATGGATATATAAGTATATAAGGGGGCACTGCCTTCTTAGAATGATTTATATCAAGCATAAGAAAGTGTAATATGATTGAAAAAGAAATTTCTAAATTTCAAGCAAGAATGCCATATTATGACTGTATCTTTAGTTTGGCATGATCTTTAACTTCGATAAATAGTTTTTTTTCAGCTAACTCTTATCTGACCATATCTGTATTTTTTGGGAATTTTGTAATAGCCAAATGAATGAAGAATTCAACTGTATTCACTAGAGTTTCAGTCACTGGTCTTTTCTTTTAAACATGCTAAAATGGCTACAACACTTCTGGACTGCCAGTGGTTTTGAACACACGAGATATCCAATTCCCGTTGCCTTACCAGAACCTATCACTGACAGCTAAATAACCCTGACTTTACAAAAATTGTATGGCAGGCATTTCGAATGCTGCAAGTCCTGTACTTCATTGCACCACCGGATTCATCTTGGTAAAACCAGGAAGATTCTAACAACTATCTAGAAGACTTTTTGGATGATATAGATTTTTTTAAAAAATATTCTTTCCAGGACCAGGAGTCCTTTTCTCATCTGAGAATAGATCTTGTAGAACCAAGGAATAGTGGTGAAACCATGTCCCTGGTGAGACTTGATACTCTCCCAGATATGACATAACTTTCCTGGATGTTGACCTTGAGCAGGTGATTGGGCAATCAACATGGCTATTGATAGCTTAGAGATACAAGGCCAGAGGATCAAAAATTGACTTTCATTATAAACATAATAACATAAAATGCTTATCAGGCACATTTTGTCAAATTAATGAAAGGTAAGTGACTGAGAGAGAAGAAAAACCACTCACTATATTAACCCTTTTGTTGCAAAATCAATACATGATAAGACCTCATGATGGGAAACGTGATGCACAGTTTTCAATGCCAATATGTGATTTACCCCATGTTTATGTGACATGAAATGCTGTTAAGTATACAAAAATAACCTGAGTATTAATAAGTTTGGGAGTTATCAAGAAATATTAGCAACCATAATCAGTTAAACCACAAACAGAAAATATATTAGAAGACATTTTTGGTAGCAGAACCGTAGAGTGGAATAAACCGCCAGCTAGTACCTAAATGGCAGAACAGTGACAGCCTTGCCAGTTCAGAAATTACTTACCTCACTCTTTACCTGATGAATTAAGCTAGTTTAAACCATAATAGGTCCTGACTTTAACCTAGCTAAGTATTTAGTGGAGAAATTTGAAAAGAAAAAAATTTTTATCACCTCCGGATCTTTTAAACATTCATTCCACTCAAAATGGAAAAAAATAAACAAAAATTTAAACAGAGAAACTGAAATTTAGATAGAACTTTTCAATTAGCAGTCACTATTTTAAACAGATCTTGCAAAATTATTTGATGAAAGTCACTCTTTTGTTTTGACATGAAAAGTCCAGTTGACAAATATAAACAATTCTGGAAAGTAATTCATTCAGATATCTCTGTGCTAATGTAATTTGTAGTGCACCTTCATTGTTGTGATTGAATGCCATATTATGGTACTATGGAGAAAAAAACAACAACATATGCATCATTTTGAAAAGTCTGATGCAACTTGGAAAACAATAACAAACAAGTATACATTACGTTGTTATAAAATACCGAAATACCTTTCAAATCCACCTTCACATTTTTTTTTTTTTTTTGGTGCGAGGAAGTTTCTACAAGATTCATAGTCATAGAGATCACCAGCTGCCACCCTCTCAACGGTTTCTTTCTTCATCTAAAGATGGAAACTTCTAGTAGGGCCTTTGTACCACAGGTGAAAAAGCAGGATGGTACAAGACATGCCATCACTTCTCTGAATAATTCATAAGCAAGTTCTGCTGTCAAAACAGCAATGTCACATTGTTACTGAAGATGGCACTAAGACAGATGACCGAAACGATAACATATGCCAACCCGTTTTCATATTGACGGAAATAAAATCATAATTAGTTAGTCTGAACAAAACTGTAAACTCGTAAAAACAAGAAATTTCCATACCAAAATTATTTTCTTTAAAATTCAGTAAACACGAAACGTTTAAGACAACTCTAATACCTTGGTACAAAAAATGAGATATCATGGACACTCACAGAAACCGTACCTCTATTTACTATGTATTGGCAGATAAGCAACATTCAAATCACGTGTTGGGGAAATGCATCGAGCAAATTCACAACCTATCGGCCTGTTTCAGTCCATAAATAATACTAAGTGCAAGTCCGTGCAACCTTAAGCAGTAAACAGGGCTTCCTTGCCTGATAATTTGGCCCGCCATTTATACAGCCGCTGATAGCAGTTTGTTGATGGCAAAGTCCGTTTTTCCTTTTAAGGCAAAAAAGAAAAGAGAATTCAGTTCAACTCTGTTACTTTCCTGCCAATCCTTTCTGTCACTAACCCATTTGGTTAACAACAATACTTAACAATTCAAAATAATAATGGAAGAACTTCTTTCTTATTAATTAAGTTAAGTTGTAAGCCAGCCTCCGCCTTTTCTTCTAGACCTGGATTTTTTTTAAAGTTTTTAAATAAATTAATTTTTTGAATTAAAACAAACAAAGGGAAAAAAAAATCGATTGAGGTTATGCTTACCTACTAATTCAAAGGCTCCGAGGCATTTTTTAGGCTCAGTTTCATTTATTTTAAAAAAAAAAAACAATAAACTCAAAACATCGCCGACTGTTAGAGCAAATGCTTTCTCAAAATGTCATTTTTAAGTGAGATGATTGAAATCTTTCCAGCAAATCTCGAAAACTTAAGTGCACGTCTGAGCAGAACACCGCTGTAGCATCCACATTTTTTGCAAGATGACTGCATTTCAGCAACGTTAAAAAAAAGAAGAGTCTCTCCGTGTAGGTGATAGTGCAACGACGGCTCGAAACACTAAGTGAACTGCCACAATCTAATCCCCCCCCCCCCGGCCTATCTATGCGTTTTTGCAGAACCCTCAATCATCATCCATTGCTGAAAACACCACAAACAAAGAGCAGCCTTGCGTTGATGTTTTTAGATTATCTTCTTACATCTCCATTTTTGCATATTTATATATTAAATCCATTTGAAAAGACAAAAAGATTACTTTACGCCCTCCCCCCCTTTTTTCTAAGGAGGTTCTGGAAGCATTCTTTTAAAAATGAAATTAAAAAAATCAGGGTTGATAAATAGGTAATCTCCCCTTTTTCTCACTACTTTTGTGTTTTGTAGAACATATTCAATAATTTTATTTTAAATCCAATTTATCTTTTTTGATAAGAGCTTGAAATAGGAACATAAACACAGTATGATTTTGACCATTTAAGACTGTATTTTGTCCCTTTTAAATATTTTGATATATAATGAGACAACATCAAACACCTGTGTCTGCCATTTTTGTTTTGTATTTACTCTCATAAATGTATTAAATATGCATGGACTCTTGATCAGATGTATAAACTGTCACACTTAAAAACCGATTGCAATAATATAATGTTTTGACTACCAATCAATAACACATGGATTTACAGAAACTAAAAAAACACAAAAGGTACACTGTAATAATAATTTTTTTTAAAAAAAAATTGGCAGTTGCCATCTAAAATCAGGGTTAAAGGTCTGACCAGAACCATAAAAGTTAGCTTCCCAAACCTTATTTTACATTTTTAAAAATCTATTTTCTGAGTAAAACAAATAAAGTTTTTTCCTACGACAAGTGTATTTAAAGACAAAAATAAGTGTTATTTATTAGATCCATAACCCCCCAACGCCATAACAGATGTGGGGCCTGAAAAGATTAAATTAATTATCTTTCTAGTTAAGATTAATTGACTAGGACCAACTGGCCAAAATACTTACGCCATAAAATACTAATAATCAGGATGGTGAAATTTTGCTATCAACGATTTTTTTTCGACATTAACATCAGAGTATTAATGCTTTAATATTTTGTGCCACCCACCCCTTCAATGACGCTTTTCTATAAAAATTTAGAATCGCCAACACAAATTCATTCTTATATGTATTACTTTGGACAAAAACAGAATTTAACATCTGGTACATAGTGGACTTGATCCATTTCCAAAAACCAAGACCAAAGATGCAAGGCCAAATTTCCACCAACGCATTAACGTTTTCCCAAGAATTCTTCTACTGGACGACAGGTATTAAAAAATTACAGGAATAATGATCACTTTTGTGCTGGATTTTTAAAATTCCCTATAGTGAGATACAACTAAACATTTTTTGTATTCTGACTCAGTTTTCTGGTATGTGGACATTCAAAAATCCTTGTTGCATGACATAAAAAGATTTCTAATCATGAACCATGACCAGAATCTGCTTACATTTTAAGCTGTTCTTTAAAATTAAGAGAAATGTTAGGCTTTACCTTAATATTATGTAGGTATAATGTACGTATTTGTATCTAATATTAAAAATCTTGCATGCATTATTCTGCACTGATTTCACAACCATGAGATCAACGCATGTGACCTTTACGTTTTATGATCAATGTTATTTATGAGTGCCAAACCAACTTTAAAAGGTTGGTGGTTTTATGACGTTGTTCTAAGTGCTGCAACTTCTGTTAAACGAAAGTTTCCAAATCACCATATTTATTGCCAATTCTCGCATTTCCCAATCTCTAAATTCAGTTTTAGTCGAGCAACTCTTTCAGCAGTATTGTTGGATATGGCACATCACATGGTGAACAAGTGCATGCAAGTGATACAAAGATCGTTTGGTGTGTTTCTTTCATGTCTCTACCATGGCTGAACTTAGACACACTCTACTGACAAAAATCACTACATGCTTCCATTTATAGGACATCTTCAGAATTTCTATTTGAAACTACAGATATATTCCTTGAATGAAACCAATATTAGCCTCAAAATTTTCAGGTGTTTACAGTCAGTGCTTGGTGCCAAGTACCATAATTCACCGGCTCAGAACTGAAAGGCCATATAATTACACAAATTTGACATAAGAAAATTAATTTAACATTATCATTCTGACACATTTGAGTTAGAGCTAAGGCTTCTATAAAAATGTCATAATAAAAACAGAAAACTTGTAATGTCCAATTGCTGGACAGTTTCCACAACTCCAGCCTTGAACTACAACGTTGCTAGGCAACGTATGCCATAGTCTGGAGTTCCCATGAGCATTGTTCCCCTGTACTTCTATCTGTTTAGCTAATAGGTGACAATGCTCCATGTTAATATTTATGATGAAAAACAGAATAGATGTTTCCATGACACGAATTAATCAGTCAACTTTATTTGGACTCAGTTTTAATTCTTTTATAAAAAGCAGCAAAGGAGGCATCTTTTTTTCTCTTCTTGAATACAATACATCAAAAAATATCTGACTACCAAGTCTTTCAATCTTTAGCGTAATGCATAAAGTAAAACAAAAAAAGTGTTACTAAGCATTCATAAAAAAGAAATTGCTGCATCTCAACTCCTTTTTAAAAAAAAAAAAAAAGAAGGGAAGGTTCCATAACCGGATGAAAATATTACTGAGAGGCATGTGGATGATATTAGATGTTTCCAACTTAGATACACTGCCTTATTACCACCATCAAATAAAGAAATACAAAATTATTGATTATGTGGTGCTTCTTTCTATAAATCCGTATCTAATGTATGCATACCAGCCAAATTTCGCATCCCTTCAGAATTCAGACCATCAAATGCATGCATATCTTCAAAGTGGAGCAAATCTGCATTTTTAATTCACCCACACATCTCTCTTCTGGAAATGCTTCCTAACAAAATAGCTTTGGGTTTATTTCTAATATCCTCCCACCCATACATAACTACCACTGCCAGTAATTTAGTTTACTCAGTTATAAGCCATAGGCTTAGCGAAAGAAGAGTACTTGGGACTGTTCCACTACTCACTCACCATGCCTGTTTGTCCTCTCTCTCACACATCATGTAAGCTAAGTAAACCAAGATTGAAAACTGAACAACAGTTCTAAAGTGAAATACAAACAAATCTATCACCAAAACTTTGTATCAGTGACTTTCATAGACAAGTTTTCCACCTGTAACCCATTTTATATAATCACTTTATGTGGAGAATTTCAAAATGCCAATAAGACCAAAACAGATATAAATCCAGTTTATCATAATGAATATTAACTAAAAACAGATGAAAACCATACTCTTCAATGACAGGTATTGATGTTTTTGAGTGGTAGGAAATATTTCAATCTTTTATGAGAAGCAGTTAGTTTATGTAAAGGTTGAATGACCAATGACATGTTGATGTAAAATGCATCTTGGAAATCAGCCACATATTCTAAATTAAGCATGTACAGTAATTTTAGCTGGATGTGTATATAACGTTTAAATTAGCTCCTGGCAGGAACAAGCTGAAATAAGGCAGAATATCTGTCTAAAGAATGTTCATCTATAAATGCAGCTTCTTTTCTTACCGAGAATTTCAAACAAGCGGACAACATGTTAACTTCTCTTTGTTTCTGACTGTGTTATTATGGTGGAGCTAAAATTCTGTCGGATCCACTTCTTTACCCCTTCAGAAGTCACCAATTCAAAGAGTAGTAACAAAAACCAGCTTTAGTAGACAGATGAGCCGAGTTCACAGGATGAACCAGGTGTTGACTGACAAGACTTGTTAAAATCTTAATACCGATGGCTTACAAATGAAAAGATTCTTGTAAGTTTAAGTTTTCTTCTTCCAACAGTTATAACGCCATAAATTTAAATCTCTGTGTCAAAGCAAGATGAGGATGATAAAGGTAAAAACTCATTTTTTAAACCTTCAATACTTTACACGAACAAATGATAATAGGTCACTTGTGATGCAAAATGGCATCTTGATGAACAATCAGCTACACAGATATTTGCGCTACAAATATTTAATTTTTGGAAAAAACCCCGAGCAAGTGATTTCCCATCATCCTTCACAGGTTCCTGAGTGAAAAAATATGAAGTAACATTAACAGTTGCATGGCTTCTTCTTCACCAGGTGATTGGTGTTTTTTCCCCCTGGGCTCTCCAATTTCCTACCACACAGGTGGAGCCCCCTCCTTATCTTAAAGTAGGATTACACTCCAACAGGTAAATACACCCTCCTGTCGAGACAGGCGAATAAAAATAATATTTTACTTGTTAAATGAACAAACTGGGCTACTTCCAGTTGGTGCCTGGCTAGTAGATTGTTTTGAGAGGAGGAAACTTTAAATGAATAAACATGGTCAGAACTCCACAATTCTCTGAATATGCATATTATTTTCCTGGTGTACGTACATTGATCGTACCTACACAATGGAATTAGTGCACTTGCCTCCATTATTATTAATGGCTACTACTAATAAAAGCAGCGCCATAACCCCCTCATATTTTATTACTTTGTTTCACATCCATATACCTTTCAAATATTGTCTACTTTTTTCAACACTCTGGCGTAAGGACAGAGTGAACGGGGCTAATAATGTCCTTATCAAACTAAGCCTACTTTACTGGTTGATAAGAAGAAGAAAAAGGGGCATTCAATCTCCCTTCTCCAACCAATCAGGATAAAGGTTTCAAATAAGTGCGACCCAAGCAATAAGGTAAACATGTCACAGCTGTAGATGGGCTTAGCTATAGATGGCTTAAAAAAAAAGAAAGAAAGAAAAGGGCAAGATAAACTAAAGTTAATAACTAACTTAGAACTTGTTTGGAAAACACCTGGCAAAATGCATTCTTCACACGAACCTCAAACAGATATACACCAGCGGGCTGCTGCATGGATTTTCTCTGAGCACTCTGCTTTCCTCCACATCTAAACAAACGGAAAGTTCTAGGCACAGATTTTGGGTAAACTGGTGATGTGCAGTCAGCCAATGTTGGAGAACTCCAGACACTTTTGAGCCAACCGTAGTTTCCAGTATCGTGCAGCCAGCCCCTTTCTCCTTCCAGAAGAGGGACACAAACATCTGTGTGTGTGTGTGTGTGTGTGTGTGCGCGTGTGCATGCCTAGTCTAATTACCTGATATTTTATATTTAAAAGACAAAAAAAAGGAGACATATATATAAATTAGATGGAGTTTATTGATATTTAAAGTAAAGTAAACAAACAAAAGTAAAAGCTAATATTTCAGCTGGCTGGTTTTTAAAACCTTCTATTATATTCCCTTTGAGCAAATTAATTCATCAAACGTACCTTATTTTATCTCTGCAATACCCAAAGACCTTATTGCAAAAGACTTCGTAAAAGGGGCAGATGCAGAAAGAGCAAAAGGAATTTCCCAATATACAGTTATTAACAAAATTAGTGTCTGCTTTAATATATAGGTCAGAAAGTCAAATCAAATTTTGTGTAGTACATAGCAGCCATTTCAAGGGTCAGAGAGAATCCTGCAGAAAAACCACGACGACGTGGTGGTAATCAAGTCTCCATAGCGCGTGAACTAACTGCTGTTTGGATATCAAAGCTATTTCTTAAAAAAACAAAAACAAACCACTTTTTCCTTTTTTTTTCTTAAAAATCCAGTGTTTTGTAGTTTTTTTCCTCCTGCCCTGTTAATGATATGGCTATTTCAAACACCCTACCCAGGTACACTTAGAAAGCCATCTTTTACCTGGGCAATGAAGGAGCTCTGCCGTATATCCACTTGGTTTTGTCTGTCTGTTGGTGGATTTCTTTAAACACAAACAGAATAATTTTATAAATAACTTCTTTACAAGCCGGTTCTGTTGACACAGCAAGGAATATCAAGTGACATGGTACCAATAATGTCTTTTAAATGTCCTTGCAATAACAATAACACAGTAAACTAAGTGGCTGTCTCCACTATAATGATGCGTTCCATCTCTAATCACTTTATCAGTTACCATTTCGCATCCCTGAGGTAGTTGTACATAAGGTGTCTTGGAATGAAATTCCTCTTGCATTCTATGGTTAAATAAAAATCTATAGCAATGCTTTTCAGCTTCTATTCCACGTGTACAAGGGCGTAAAGTTGTGTGAGTGTAACCCAGAGTCCATGAGCTATTGATATTTCCTCACTTTTGTTTACAACGCAAGGCTAAATAATGGCCGACAACACTTTCTGCTTAATAGACCGCTGCTGAATTCTTTTGGTATTTACACGCCTGATGACTTCTACTGTCTAAATATAAACAAAGGGATTATATCATTTAAATAGTCGGCATTTCCCTCCCATCAGATCAATTTTCACTAGTGGTCAAACACAGTTAACTTTATTAATTAAAACCATGCAAAAAAACAAAAACATAGAACAAATCTGGTTATCTTTCCTTGGCAGAGGAAGACGGTTAAAATTAACCTTATGGCCAACAACAGCCACCGCCTTCTTATGTAAACGCTGGAATTTTGTTATACAACCAAAATAAAAGAACATTAAAAAAAAAAAAAAGCTTTAAGGAATGGACGGTGTTAATTATGCACATCTTGATAATACTTGATTTTAAAAAAAAAAACCCAGATAAGAAAACCAACCTAAAACTACAATGTTTCCAGATCTGTTGCCCTTAAGACAGTAGGAAATTTTAAAAGTAAAAAAAAAAATTCAACAACTATTGTTCACAAACTAGCTTACGGATTAATCTGAAATTAAATCCACTTAATTCTGGATCAACAGCAAGAAGAGGTAGATTTAGATCATTGATGTTATTCGCTGCTGGACATGAAGGAATCGAAATATCAAAATGTTGATATTATAAACTAAAATAATAACCTACTTTTTTTTTTTTTGACATTTCCAACTTAAAACATATATTTCTAAATCTGAGAATACAAGACAGCACATTATAATATTCAAGATCTCTTTATCAATTTATGCAAATTTAAACACCCCATGTATAAAAGTAACCAAGTTTATTTATTAAGAATGATACGTCAGCAACTGCAGCGTGCCAGCCTCTGCCTCTCTCTCTCTCTCTCTCTGTGTGTGTGTGTGTGTGTATCATCACCATTGTTGTTGTATACATAACTCAAAATTAAAATCAATTATTTAAGCCCCGGTGATGGTGGGGGTTTAATAAACCTATTTAGAAATAAACCCAGCTAGAAAAAGTAAACAGGCTAATGAAAATAAGATAGGATTTGTATTAGTGACAATTACTTTTCGATTATGCCAGTGTTATCAACAAGAATATATGGAAAGCCAGCCATGACATTTATCTTCCAGGACCAACAGCTAGTACAAAGGAAGATAAAAATAGACTGCCTGCCAATATAATTGTAGGCTTCTGGTTCGCTCCACTTCCACCGAGATATCAGCACCGCTCGGCCATTTATTATTTACACGGTCTCCTCTCTCCCCACCCACCCACCCACCCGGATTCTGCTGTTTTCCCTCTCTCTCTCTCTCTCTCTTAATTACCGTCTTGTTGTTGTTGTTTTTTTGGTCCAGCCAGGTCTCTTGTCTTGTTTGTGTCTTCCAGGAGGAGAGAGAGAGAGAGAGAGACCTGACAATTGGTGCTAACACAGAGTTAACTTTCATCACCAGCTGAGCCGGTTGGCTTCATCACCAGGAAGCATTTCTTCCCTATTGCTGGTGACAACAATGAGGCAGGGGAGGATGGAGATGATAATACTGCGAAGATGAAGATGGTGACCTAAATAAACGGTTGGCGGCACACATCCGGCGAAGAGAGGGGTTGGAGATGGGGGCAGGAAATAAATATAAGGTGGAGAAAATAAGAGAAGAGCAGCAAGAGGGGGGGATATATAACGCAAAGCTAACAGGCAAATTAAGACAGTAATAATTAACACAATAGCAATATAAAAACAATTTTAACAAGCAACAAGATATCTGTAAAATACCAGATCGAATTTATCTACATGTGGGGCAGATTAATATTATGCAATTCCCTTTAATACGCAAACACCTAATTTTCATATTCTAATTTAGCCTTTAAAAATGGAAACAGCGCGAGAGAGTACAGGGTGGGGGGAGGCTTTAGTGCGGCTGGTGGGGGGAGGGTGACGAATATTAGTCGGGGGGGGCGACAAAATCGTACCAACAACAACAACAACAAACATTGTGTCGGCAGTGTACCCGCTGACTTAGCAGGGGGAGAACTTGTCTGTGTTTATAAAAGCATATTGATCAATTGTTCCTTCATTTAGACCCCGGGCCATAAATAAAGGCTCCCATTTCATTGGTGATCTCCCCGACTCCATTAGCGTCGTGTGCGCCGAAAAGGATTAGAAAAAAGGGGGTGACGAAGTTATTTTATAATATCAAACAAAGGTTCGGGCTACAGACCCTCGGAAACCCCTATCTAGAGAGAATGGTGGACGGGACCCCCGGTCCTGTTGTTGTTCAAAGCCACCACCTGCTCCGGTGATCGCTGATATTCCAGTTTTGATGGAGCCGGTGAAGAAGACAAGTGGAAGAGCCCCCGACCCCTACCCCTACCCCCCCACCGCAATTACCCCTTATTTTCTGTGCTTTTATTCTGAATGTATTCTCTCCGTCTCCCCTAACCCTGGACTGGGTTTCAGTTCGGAAAGAGAGAAGCTAACACGGGGTGGGGGGGGGGAGATCTTCAGGTGCTCTGTTTATTGCAGCCTGCCAGGGGTAGCGAAATTAAAACGCCGAGTTAACTCCTTAGGGAGCGCGGAGAAACATCAGAGGACCTAATAACTGGTTCGGGGTTTAATCTACTCATTAGAGTCTCGTTTGGTTGGCTCATCGGCCCAGTTCATCTCTCGGCCATTGTTCCTCTGCCATTCACATCCACCAACCCCCTCGTCCCCGCTGTCAATTCGCCACTGGCTTTTGTTTAATCTGGGCCCCTCGGACAGCGAACCCATGCATGCACACCACCATCCATCCCCCAGCCGAGCCGGGAAGCTATTTTTAGATAAATGCGCTGCCTTATTTGGTTTCCCTACTATGGAATAATGGGAATCGAATCTTCTGGTTTATTTATTTATTTATTTATTTAACTACTTCTCCAAAACAACAACAACAAGGGGGGGAGGTGTCGTCGTTTGTGAAGTACACAAGGGTACAAAGGGTTAGGTTTACAGCTGGTACCCACACGGGGTAAACACCGGCCTGACTGATTAGTTAAACAGGTTAGCTAGCTAACGAGCAGGAAGTAATGGTTAGATTAGGTGGCAAAAAAAGGAGAGACGACCCCCCCCCCAAAAAAAAAAACAAACAGACAGAAACACGAGAGAGAGAGAGAGAGAGAGAGGGGGAGTGGGGGTGTGGATGAAATAAACAGGGGGGGTGGGGAAAGTCGGTCTTACCTGCGAGTCTGAGTGCAGACATCCTCTGAAACTCCGGCTCCTGTAACCATTTCCACATCCTTCGGAAAGTTTCCCTCCCCGACTTAAGTTTGCTCCAAGGTTTGGGATTTCTCAGCAAATCGCTCAGAGTCCCCTGGCTACGGCACAGCACCCTCTGCGCAAACACGGCCTGGGGGATGCTGTACCGTTTCAACTCGCTGCTGATCTTCTGTGCTAACTCTTTCGTGTTAATCTCTTCCAGCTCCTTGCTCGACTGCTGCGACTCGGACGAGCTGGACGTGGATGGCCGCTCCCTCTGCGGGCTCATGCTGTGGCTGTGCGGGGACGAGGTGGCGGCCGTCGACATGCCGTTGATGCCCGTCGACATCATTGCGTTCGGCGAGGGCAGCCGTGTGGACGCCGGCGGGGCCGCGAGGGTCCGCGCGTACGTTTCGTAGGTGTTCGGGGGCACCATCTTCGGCTCCTGCTTGGGGGACGGCAGCCCGTTCTGGCTGTACCCGTACGACCCCGTCAGGCCCTGCTGGTACCCGTTGGTGCTCATCATCGACATCGGGCTCGGCCCCAGGGCGGTGCCCATGCTCATCCCCATGGCGGCGATCTTGTCGTAGCGGTAGTTCATGTCCATGCCCAGGCCGTTGTTCTGCATCAGCGTAAAGCTCCCGCTCACGTTGGACGTGGGGACATGGCTGAACTTGTCGGAGACCGTGGAGATGGGCGGCAGGGGCTGCAATGGCGTCAGCGTGGCGTAGCTGTTGTTCGGACTGTAACCGGGGCTCATCCGCCCGTTCAGCGTCTGGTAGGTAGCGTCTCCCATCTGGGAGCGGAACTCGTTGCTGTCGATCATGGTGCTCACGCTGACCGGGATCGCCTCCGAGCGGGATATGTTGGGCGAGAGGTCGTGCGGGCTCACGTACTCGGCTGCATGGCTGGCGGCGGCGGCGGCCGCGGCTGCTGCTGCTGCTGCTGCTGCTGATGATGATGCTGATGCTGGCACAGACGAGTCGTTGATTTGCTGATCCGGCAGCTCGCCCATGTTTTCCATCGTCATTCCTACAAGCAACAACGATCGAAGAATATGGGATGATAAACTGTCACTTACGGTAACCTTTGGTAGCTATTTGCTGGTTGGTTCGCTAGGCTGAGAGAGAGAGAGGGGGGGGAGGAGGGGGGGGGGGAGAGAGAGAGAGAGCGAGCTCCGGGGGGGAGGGGGGGAGGAAGGCTATTACGTACGCCTGGGAACCGACAGTCTGCACCGTAGCTGTACCTCCATGTTTGGACAGCTGTAACCCAGCGACCTGCGCACTGACTACTGCGCAGCGGACAGCGCCCCCTCGCCGCGCATGCGCCGGGGGGGAGGGGGGAGGGGAGGGAAGGCAGGGCGAAAAAATAATAATGAACAGAAAAGAAAAACAACAACAACAACAACAACAACCAATAAAGATGATGATGATGATGATGGAGATGACGGGGATCCCCGAGAAATCTCAGCCGGCCTCGCTTGCTGTCTCTCTCAGGAAACGTAAATAAGTCGAACTTTTCCCGGCTGTTACTCCTAAAAGGTCGGAAAGTGTCCCCCCCCCACCTCCCCCACATGTCCCCCGTTCCTAGCAGGGGTTTGGTTTGTTTTTAGTTGTCTCTCCGTCATCTTTGTTGTCCTCATCGTCGGGGGGGGGGGAAGGGAGTCGGAAACAAAAGGGGATTAAGTTCGCTTCGAGTAACTAACCCCGACTTTAGTCCGCTGTTCAGTTCTAACTGTTTGTTGTTGTGCGTGCCCCCCCGCGGGGGGGGGGGAGGCGGCCCTGCTGCCGGAACAGCCAGTAATCGAACCCCGACGAGAAAACTTTCTATTTAAAACAAAAGGTTTATTTTAATTTTTTTTTTCCTTTTAAAAAAACAAAAAAATATAAAACAATAGCCATTCTGATACTCCCCTCCTCCTCCTCCCACCCCCCGTCTGCTTAAAACAACTTTTTGTCTTTTTTCCTTTTCTTGACATTACATGCGAAAAAGTCGGGTGAGCGCGTCCAGGAACCGTACCCATCATCAGCAGCAGCAGCAGCACCTTCCTGCTAACTTCGCTGTCGGGCGGCCCTGGTTCTCAGGTGCGAACCAGTTTAGAGCGGAGAGAAATATCGCATCCCCCCCTCACACGGCGAAATATATATAAAAAAAGAAGAAAATGAAAGCGAAAAAATATATATTGAATTCGGTTAATCCGCACGTTCCAGTAGATGTCATCGTCTCTTGTGGAAGGGAGAGAGAGAGAGAGGGAGAGGAAGGGATGGAGAGGAGAATACATACTTAAAAAAAAAACAAACAGTTTCTTTTATTATTAGACGGCATCAGATCGCAACCTGAAGAAGTTGACTTTTCGCTTGACATTTCTTAAAAGTAGCTGCTATCAGTCAGGTTGTTATTATCATCTGTAAAGTGCATGAAAAGGAAAGTAGGAAGAGAGAGAGATGGGGGTAATCGGGAAAAGAATCTTCCCAGAAAAGCGCTCCGTCTCTGTCTCTCACACCCATCTTCCTCTCTCTCTCACACCCATCTTCCTCTCTCTCACACCCATCTCATCCCCCCTCTCTCCTCTCTCTCTCACACACACACCCATCTCATCCCCCCTCTCTCTCTCTCTCTCTCTCACACACACCCATCTCATCCCCCTCTCCCTCTCTCTCTCACACCCATCATCCCCCCTCTCTCTCTCATACCCATCTTCCTCTCTCTCTCTCACACACACCCATCTCATCCCCCTCTCCCTCTCTCTTTCTCTCTCACACCCATCTCATCCCCCTCTCCTCTCTCTCACACCCATCATCCCCCCTCTCTCTCTCACACCCATCTTCCTCTCTCTCCTCTCACACACACCCATCTCATCCCCCTCTCCCCCTCTCTCTCTCCCACACCCCTCTCTCTCTCTCTATCTCTCACACCCATCTTCCTCTCTCTCACACACCCATCTCATCCCCCCTCTCTCTCTCTCACACACCCCTCTCTCTCCAGAGAACATTTCGCACACGCATCACCGAAAAAACACCCCAAGAAATACAAAAGGCAAACAAATGCAAATCACTAACCCATATATTTCACTACCGCCTCCCGTGTCATGTAAAACCTTTCCATGTCAGTAGAATGGTCCCGAACAAACACAGCCAGCTGTCACAAGTTAGTTCATTGCAGCCCGGTGGCTGAAAGTAGTTGTTTTCATTTCACCCGATGCTAAGTACCTATTTATTATGTATGACCGTATGATAAACACAGCTTCCGCCCCATTGGTCAGCGCCAACCACTTACGACTTACCCGACATCGCCCAGCTACAACAACCGCCGAATCGCCCTCGGGCGCGCGAAAAACCCCGAACCCGAACCCGAACCCGGCGGACACCCCCCCCCCCCCGGGAGGGAGGGAGGGAGGGGCCACTTCTCGGTTTTTAATAAAAAAAAAAAAAGATTTATTATTTAAACTTTTCGCGTCTCCGGTCCCGAGGGGGGGGGGGGAGGATGGGAGGCAACGGTTGGTCTCTCGCTCGCTCGGTTCGCTTCTCTCCCTCCCTCCCCCCCCCCCGACACCCTCTCTCTCGTTCAATTTCCTAAGCGGCCCCCCGTGACCTCAGCAATGGCGGCGGTACGATGCGCGAGCGGGAGTGCGGCCGTGTACGGCGGACGGCGGGCGAAGGTTTTTAATTTACGGTAAAACTGCTTTCGGTTCTTGAGGGGGAAGGGGAAGGGGAAGGGGGAGGGGGGAGGGGGGACTGGTGTCTGTCTGTCTGTCTGTCTGTAACCGTCCGGGGGGGGGGTGGGGGAGTCTCTGTTTATGTCGAGCACGTGGTCGGTAGACCCCGGCGGTGAGGGGTTAGGGAAACAGGGGTGAAGGGACCGCCGCCGACTCCCTCCCCCCGGGTACGCCGGCCCCAGAGCCCGAAGAGGGCTGCTGCCATTGAGGTTTATCGATCTACGGCGCGAGATCAATCGATGGCCGTTATCAATGGCGAGTACTTCAGGGATTCCCATTTGTGCTGGAATTTTTACTACAGGGGAGGGGAGGGGAGGGGTTGTTTTCCCTACTACTACGGAGGTGGCTGGACTGGACTGGTGGGGAAGGGGAGGGGAGGGGAGGGGGACCTGGCCCCTGTCTTAGATCTAGGAGTCGCAGGCCCGACTAACGGTCGCAGACAGAACCGCCCATCTAATAATAATAATAATAATCTCCTCCCCCCCTCCGGGAGAACGTGGCGCTGCCAGACAGCATTCGGGGGGAGAAGACGGTGGTATACCGGAACTGTCCCCTCTAAACAAAAGGAACAGCCAACCCCTCGAGTGCACCTGTTGACATGGCGGAACACTCACCCAAGCTACAGGTGTAAGGACAATGTGGTCGTTTCGTGGTGGTCCCTTGTCTCTCCCCCCCCCCCACCACCACCACCTGTAGCTAGGCTAACTGTTGGTTGATGTCAGCTTGGGAGGAAAAACTAAAAGCTTCAGGTGCCCGTTTTGCTCCTTTTTTTGGAGAGGGGGGTGGGTGGTGGTGGTGAGAAATGCATGCAGAAAAATAGCGATAATACATTATTAGTGCGTGTGGTGTACACAAGAAATGATCTGGAGTAGATGTTAGGGAACTGTGATTGTGTTGGCATCTGCCTGGAATGCCAGATTATGAAAGCAGAAATTGTATGTAAACGGTTTACAGAATAGATTAGGTTATGCACTTTTTGTTGAGAGGAGATTTATACGAGTCTTAAGAATCTCTATATCTGTTTATCTCTCTCTTTTTTTTTAAACAAAAAGTGAACCTTGACAACTCAACTGCCAAGATTCGAAAACTTGGCTTTCGCTATTAACTTACATCTAAAATATTCATAGAAGGCTTGTCACCAAAGGAAGAAAAAAAAAAGGGGGGGGTTGTACAACAGAAATGCACTAAATGACTGCAACCATAAGCACAGACCAAAATTTCTGCTAAACAGAAGCTTAAACATTGCTACCACCAGACAGGCGGACAGACACGCATGTATGCATATCTCTCTCAAGGAGAGGTGTGCTAACATTTCCTGTCACATTGGTGCACAGAACTCACTCTCTCTATGTTCACTGTTGATTTTCAACTCTGGAAATGTCTAAGAAGTTTGGAACTAAATTACTGATGTTTGCATCTCTAAACTAAAATGTTTTGTTTTTTGTTGTTGTTGTTGTTGCATTCTTGAATTAACAGTTTAAATTACGTCTGTAAGTCATTATTTATTAGACAGGGAAACTGTCTGTTGATTATAGTGTCCAGTTTGAATAAATCCATGTTTGAATGCATTTGACAGATGCTATGAGTTCACAGGATTATCAACTTACTCCCTCTTTCCAACTATGTCGGATGATGGTTATGTGATGGCATTTTACAAGTTAGTTAGAATTGTGGTCATTAGCCAAGTTCTGTGAATATTAACTTAATAATATTTATTTGAAGAATATATATTTTTAGATGTAAAGTGGAGTGGAGTGATATCCAGATATAATAATGGAGAACTTTTCAATGTTTTTTTTTTCTTAACCTTGTATTTTTAATATGAAACTAGATATTTACTTATTTTTTAAAAACATATCACATCCAAGGCTGCTTTGTTTATCTTTTGAATTTGCTAAATAGTTCTCATTACAGAGTAGGCGTAGTGCAGTGTGAATTAAAATGTTAAAGCAATCATTTTATTAAATATCATGGATTTTGATATAGGTTAAAAGAAAAATCAGGAATGTGGCTTCTTGAATAAGTGAAAGCATAAGACAACCATTTTTTTTGTCAAATTGTATTTGCCTTTAGGCGAATTGTGGCCGCCCTCTTATTATTTCAGACAGGTTGTAATTCTGTGACTCTCATTCTAGACTTGCAGGACTCCCCCATAGATCTGAATTCTTTTTTTGCTGATTCCATGGTGTCCTGTCTGCCTTGTATGACTTAGAGTTCCTGTCTCTCTGTGTTACTGCACCACTATTTAAATGGTAGAATAATGACGTTAACTGAGAGTAGATCACCATGTGGAAAATAGAATCAGAATGAAAGTAAGTAAGTAAAAGAAGATGGTATGCACTGGTACAAGTGGGAGAATGGACAGTAGGTTCTTTGACAGAAAAGCTTTTAAAATAATAAACAATTCTAATCCTGTATTATTATTATTATTATTATTATTATTATTATTATTATTATTATTATTATTATTATTATTATCATCATCATCTTTGTTACTTTTTTGCATTAGTGGAGCTCTACTAGGTTTTATCTGGTTAGAGGATAACTTTTATGGAAATTAATGTGAAGTAGAACATGTTTACCTGTTTTGATACTAATAGGATTATTGAACAGTATGTTTAGATAATGATTCCATGATGAAAGGGATGCAACTCCTGATTTCCTCATCTGCTTTCTAAACAAACAGAGTGGATAAATAGTTACTATGCATGCTGTAGCATTGCCAGATCATGCTCAGAGTAGAAAGAGTAAGTGACTGAATTATACTAATTATCTGAGTTGCATTCTGGGGTGAAGGGGAGGCTTCCTGGAAGTTATTGGAGAAAGGTTTAAGATGTAGTGCCTAGCATTAAAAATTATAAAATGCATATTACTGTTAGGTTATTTATCTTGAACTAAAGCTGTACAAGGGATAATTATTTATGCAAGATGCTGCATAATTAACTTTAAAAATACCAGCTCAGTTGGCCTGTTTGATGGTAGTCTGTATCTAAGGAGGTGCTTTGCCGTCGTTTTCAGAAATGTGTGGTTGTACAGTACGTGCGCTCGTGTACCATCTTTGATAGATGTCAACAGCAGTTAGTTTTAATCGTTTTTCTGTAAAATCTGAATAACTGATGAACTGCCAGACCTATGACATTTTGAAAAGAGATTGTATTCGTGCTCAAAAATGTAATTACTGCAACGATTCACTGTCCTCCTCTCCACCCCTACTATTGTTGCTGTCATCATCCAAGGTGGGATGTGACAACAGGTAAGCTGATATCAGTTGAACTCAGTTGGAATTGTTTCCTCAATTTGCTGTTATCTGTTATAAGCAACATCAAGTGCTGCCAATGTAAACGCAGGTTCTTCTAGCTCTTATGCGTTATTTTGCAGGTCTATAAAAATTTTGGTATGCAAGAGTTAATATATTATTTTGGCCCTTTTGAGTGTGAGATGGCAGACACTAGATCTTTAAGAAGCCTAGCTTATCATACTGGGAGTAAGAGATTTTCTGCAATTCCCCACTATTGCTGTCAGACTGAGAATCAAATCATTTGGAGTCCTTACTATTAGAATTATTATCTTCAGGTAGCATCTTACAAATAAAATGCTTTTTTAGACATTGTTGCATTAGCTAGTAGTTTTTAGAATTGTATCAAAATAGCATTTTATTTAAACTTGTTGTTGTTGCTCTTCAGGGCTGTGGGATCTCTCTTTGCTGCCAGGTTCAGCGTTAGTAGCTCTTCCATTCCTGGCCGTGATAAAGCACAGATATTAAAGATGATTAATTTAGTGGATGGCACCACACAACTACGGTTAAAATCCGAGCTGCTGCTGCTGCTCTCTCTCTCTCTCGGGACTCCAGGTGTCTCCATAAATGTTGATAAAACCCTTTATGAGATGCTGTATTCATATATTATATATGGAAATATTACAGTTCTTGGTTGGTAGAAAAGTGTGCTAGTTGGCAGGGAGTTTAAGCTGTTTTGTTACAGGTTACACCTCTCCTCTAATTTTCCATACGCCCCTCCCCCAAAAGGCTGAAGAATGTCCAGCTATCGCTCAAAGAGACACCTTTGGGAATGGGGGTACATTTTTTTTTTTTTTTTTTAATTGATTCTTTTGTGCCCTTTGAAGTAGCCAGATGTTGTGTGTCTGGCCTCAGTCCTGCTTCTAAGTTTAGGATAGCTGAAAAAAAAAATACAGACTCGTGACGATGTGTGGTCTTCAATTTTTCACCATGCAAAGCTGTAAATCTAATATAGGTATTGTTTATCTGGAGTAGAGTTTACTGATTTTCCTTATTGTTAACTTCTGAGACAGTGATTGTCTGGCCCCTGTTGATGATTGTCAGTAGCCCTCTCGTCCATGTAGCCCACCCCTGCCTAGAAGTAATTAACAGTATTCAGCTTCACTACTAACTCGCTGCGTATACTCATTGATAGTTGCCACTACAAAAATTTGGAAGGTGGGTTCTTGTGCTAATGAAGAAAAGGGGGCATTGTCAAGGTAGTTGGACCTCTTGACACCTCTCTCATTCCTCTGCCCAGAATCACTGGCAGGGTCCACTGCAGGCCATCTTACTTGAAGCTTCACTGAACTACCATGGTACCTGCTCTCGGGTTTGCTTTTGCTCGCTTCATATCCAGGCCGTGAGTGTGTGTGCCTCGTCTGACAAAGCATGCTGTCTGTTTTATACCGACAGAAAGATGGCTAGAAGTCTGCTGGTTGCATCATCTGCAGATGGGCAATGTTGGTATGTGTCTGTGCGATTCATCGACTAATCCTTTTGATAAATAAAATAGGAGTAAAGGAATTAAAGGGCTGCTATTTTTAGAGGAAGGCAGTTTTCGTCATTCTGATCAGTTTTTCTTCTTGGTAGATACTGGCCCCCTCTGATAACCCATGATTTAGCAACTGGTGAAATTCTGTCCACGCATTCACTACCAGACATCAATGACTTGGCAGAGGGTCAGACAAAATTCTGGAGACCCGATGGGGGTTCAGTATATTCTCTAAATAAGGATAAAAGGAAGCTCTCTAAACAGAAAATTTTCTTTCTTATAAACTTTGTAAGTCCACTGTTGTATTTAATTTGAATGCAGTGCGCTATGTGGTGTCTGTTAGATTTATTTGTGGTTAAAGAAAAGGAAAATTAAGGGCCTGCCGTACTGTTTTTATTTTTTTTAAAATTTATTTAGGACAACAGAAACACATCTATCATCGGTAATTCTACTATTTTCCTGCCTGTCCTTCCATCTACCATGTTTAAATTTTCAACTGTTTCAAAGTCATTAAGGCTCTGCAGCCTTAAAACTTTTGGCCTTGTGGTGAAAAAAAATATATATTATATATATAAAATATTTATTGATCTGATGGATGTTATCACTTTTAACAACAAGAAATTGCAAGTTACTTCACTTATATAACTTGGGCTGGTTAGTGTAGCCTACTTGGTTGCCATGGTGGCAGCTCCCTCTTGGTTCTGACTAGCTTGGGCCATAGCCTTGGTTGCTTTTCCTCGCTCTTCTGTGCCAGTACCTGTGGGGAAAACTTTCGTTTTTCCTTCCACTGCTAATCAGATAGGAGACTTTTGATGGACTCTTTGCTTACTGAACTCACTAGTGTTTAGCCTGCTTGTAAGGCAGCCATATTAACTGTGAAACCATGCGTTTCTTTTGCATATTACATAATTGTTTTGCGAGTGAGCAATGGGGGCTACATCTCTTGACCAAATTGCCTGTGCTTTCTAGAAAGACGGCTGGCTCTTCGTGTCGCATGTTTTACCTTGTGGGCTCTCAGCCACATCACTTATGAAACTGCTGATGTTTTTGGACTTGTGTGTGTTTGACGAGGATGACTTTTGTTAATCTCTACCTTGTTGATGATGCTTCTGAAGCTAGTTAGAAACTTTGATATTTTAACTTTACTCTGAACGTGTCCTGTGAGGTTTGAAATAATGTGGACATGGTCTTGGCAATGCGATGTAATTAATATTTCAATCAGGATGGTGTGGATGAACGTTGCTTGTAATGGCACGAGGCCCTTGCAGCATCCACAGCCAGATATGATGACCATGGGATGTGGGACAGATGGTACATTTTAACAACAGATGAGGCTATCCATTGGGAAATGGAGAGGATGAAATTGTGTACTACACAATCTCAATAGCTTTATTTTAATTGCATATATGTTGGTGCAAGGATGCCAGTATCTTTCCAGTTGCAATAATTCAAAAAGTTGTTTCTTAGAATATGAGAAATAAGTGAGGTAAAAAAATAGGCTTTTTTTATTAAAAAAAAAATAAAACAGATCCACTCTCTCTCTCATAAACACACACACACACACACACACACACACACACACACAGGCTTTCATCATACACAAATGCTAAGAAGGTTATGACTGCAAAATATTTTTATTGCAAGGAATTTCTTAATAACCAACTGCTCAGCCTGTTGAACTGCTGGACATAAACATTTTGGTAAATAAAAACAAATTGCTGGATAACTTAGCAAACCAACAGGTTGGAAGCTCAGAGATTCACTTGTGCCACTAAATATTAACTGCTGGTGAATTCAACATTTGCATGCTGACAGTAGACCTCAGGACTAACCCTGATGATGATAGAGAGTGGCTGTCGAAATGTAGGTGTTTAGTTTTATTTCTGATAAGTTGCTTGTGATGTGGAAAAGACAAGTAATAATTTTATTTCTTTCTTTAACGCATCACCAAAAAAAAAACCAAACAAACTTGCTGAAACAAATATGTAGATGTGAAAAATGAGACTTAGAACTGAATTTTGGCTTATCCACTACAAACAGGTAACATCAACCAGTTTTTATATCAGCCGTTATATGTTCCTACTTATTACATTTTCTCTGTTTGGTTGGAAACTTGTTAACTTTCACCTGAATTAAAGCATCTTCTATCTACCTGAAACCTCGTTTAGTTTCAGTTACTCCAGTTAAATTTAGAAGAAGTGAAAATATTCATCCTTCACGTTTCATGTATTTTAATAAATGTCCAGGCAGAACAATTACAGTGGTGTATGATGAAAACACTTATAAGTATGGTGTTAAATATTTAATTTTCTATTGTTTTACCTGGAATTAAAGTGTATGAATCAAGCAAATTCTACTCAAGCTTAGATTTGTTGAAATCAAAGCTAAGATGGTCTCTTTCTATTTACAAATCAGCTGTCCACATTTAACAATCAATAATCTAGTGATATGAGCAGCTTTAACATATATTGGCTTCATTTTAGAGTGGGCTAATCTTTATATTTACTTGGAAATAAGAAAAGCTTTAAGTGATGAAAATGAGTTTCTTTTTTTGTGCCATTCAAAAAATATTTTCACCTGTGACCAGGTGTCTGTTGCAGTATCACTTTTAGCAGTTAGATCTTTTGGCTATTTAAATCTACTTTCAGCGGTCGGATTCCTTCAATGTTTTTGATCATATTAGTATTGGTTAATAATAATATTAACAAAACTGTAAATTTTCATTTAAAAGTTAGGAATGTCTATAGTTCAGTATTTAAGTTTAGCTGTGGGTATTAATTAGCTGGCTCGTCAGAAAGTTCACAACTTTGTATTCTGTTCCTGGGTAACAACCCTGCGAACTTTAGTTCCACGGATTCTCTGTGGGTTCGAACCTGTCATTGTGGCACGACCCCGACCCCCCCCACCTGAATAAAGTTCAGGTCAAGACGAGAATGGTAGAACTGAGCGGTTAGCGATTTATAAAGAAAACTGAAAAAGAACCAACAAAAAAAGCCGACGACGATAAATATTAAATTGGCGAGAAGGAGAGCATTCAGTGCTTTAAATTGCACCTTCCAACAGGTAATCATGCTTAATACACTTTTTTCTTCCTGTATAACAACCGTGGTTGCTCAGGACAGTTAAAAGGTTTGCAGATATTCCTTAAACCCCCCCTCTAAGAGAAAAGCTTTATTCTAGAGAGCAGCTTGGTTATCTTACCTGACACAGCTAGGTCGTGGTTCCTTCTCTTTGCAGCAGTTGGAGCATAAGATAACGTTATTGTGTGCTATTGGCTGGTGAAAAGGCCTCTGTGTAAACGAGACTCCAATGAAGGCTGTCCCCACAACATGCAATATTACACAATCAGTGGGACCATCCTATCCATTTCTTACTACTAATAGAAAGTTGATGATGGCTTTTGGCATCTCCCATTAGTTTACAACTGATGAGGTTATGGGAGAATTCTGAAGTAGCCCTCATTTCCTGTGAATAATAACATGTGGCCAATAACTCCATTCTTGCCACTGCTGCTACCTTTGGAGACAAGTAAATCTGTCCATTGGAACTTCATGTGCATCTCTACAGTGCAGTCTGAATGAACTCTGCCGAGTGACTGACATTTGCTTTTCATAATCACAAGATTTACTCTCTCTCTCTCTCTCTTTTTGTTTTATTGCAACTGTCATTGCCTTATTAAGTCGGCCGAGTTGAAACTGTCGCTTTCAGAAGTAGTCTGGGACGACTGTTGCAACTCCGACACCTGCATTACTGCAGATGGCATGGCATCCTCTGTTTCTTCTCTGCACAGCATCCTCAGGCACGAAGAGGTTTTTATTTTTGGAAGAGGAAGAAAAAAAACACGTGGTCTAATTGGCCGACATCTCCGCTGCATTTGTACTCATTAAGACAATTCTTTTTATGCACACACACACAAAAAAAAGAGAAGAGAAGAAAAATATTTTGTTTATTGTGCACCAGTGGCTGACCTGGAATAATCTCTTGGAGAAACAGATCTTTTAAAAATTCTTAATAGGCTTCCAGTGCTCTACAAAAAAAAAACAACTAATTACCAAGACTGGTAATGAAAACAGAAATTGGATAGCGGTTTATTAAATTTACTTTGGTCTCTCTGTTATGTGCATATATATTTTTAAAAATTTTTTAAATAAAACCAATAAAATCAATACATAAAATATGAGAAAATTAATAATTCTTTTGAGAACTATAAATAAGGTTTACATAAGCATTGACATCATTTATAGTTTTATGCTGAAGATAAACCTTCCCCCCAGTTAAAATTTTGGAGATGTTATTTCAGTTGGGCGTTATTTGAACATCCCTAGCATTACTATTATTATTTATTATTATCTGGACAACTAAGGAAAACCCCGCTAACATTAGGCGTGAAAAGTAAGATTATTTACCTTATCCTGTAAGTGTGGAGATGTATTTTAGCTACATACTCGTCTAGGTTTTACTTCTGTGCCCTGTTATGAAAAGCCAGCTTTGGTTCACCTGGGAACGAATTTTGATGTTGTGGGGGGGGGATTCTTTTCTCCTTTTGGAATTGATTAAAGCCTGGCCCCACCAACATGTAGTGAAAGGGTTTTTCTTCTTTTTTTTCTTAAACTTAATTAAAGAGAATAGTATTCAACATCGGAGGCTTTTAAAAATCAAGATGTTGATACCTTTATCTATGATGTATTTTACTTTTTTCAAAAATCGTACTTCTGTGTTGTGTGTATGGATAACTCGCAGTGGGTGAGTGGTGGGAACGCGGCTCTTTAGTTCCCTTTGAGGACTGCATACCTAGTTATATTAGTTTGGAAACCCAGGGGAAACTTTGTGATGGTGGGTCCAGCTGACTTAGTACGCAGCTACCAAGAAGATGTTTTGGTGGTAGAGGCACCGCCAATTGCGGTTAACCGCGTTCTTGCGGCCTGGTAGAATTGAAGTTGGCCACCACTGTGAAACTTTGCCGAAGGAATCCACCATCCAACAACTCCACCAGGTGCACGATGGAGAGGTTTAAAGGGGCTCAATTAATGATGGAGTGAAAGTGCATTTTTGTTTTTCCAAGCAGCCTGCAGAATTCCTTTAATGTGCTTTACGGCAAACTGAACGCTCAAGTTCATAGATCACTGAGAAAACGAGGATGCATCAGCAAAAGGCATGAACTGAAGCCATCATCAGTCACATTGAACACCCTAATGGCTGGAGAATGTTTAAAAGGTCCGGCAAAAAAAAAAAAAAAAGTTGAATTGGGCATCACTGAAGACGGTGGCTGCGTGGAAATTAGAGACTCATCTTCGCTGCATCATTCAAAACCTCTAGACAAATGGCTTGGTAATAAAGTTTAATCCATTAACCTATCTGGTGTGGGTAAACATTGAAACACCCCAAGGATTTTATAGATGGCCCCTGTATATTGTCATATTTGAAGATATGGTGGTGCAGGCCAGTTTAAAAAAGGGGACGCATAGGCAAGATATGGATATATACACATGAGTGAACATGAACCGCATTATTGTTGTTGTTTAGTTTACCACTACAGCCGCGTTACAAGTCTGAGATACACACACAAGGATTTTGTATCTTTCCTGTAAACTAATACTATCTTCTTTGTCATGTCAATGCACAGAGAACTGATGGCACCTTCTAATGCATCCAGTTTTCTTTAAAAAGGATACCCGTCCATGGAGCAACCAGACAGTGCGACTTAAGGCTACAACTTGTATCCTGTCCCCTCTTTTCTTCCTTCAGAATATCGTCATTTTATTTTCTCTCATTCTCACCATTATTTTTTTCCATAGGTTCAATTTTTGTAATTATCTTCATAGAAAAGCTTAAGATGGAAATAATCCTAACATTTGTTCTTACCTTGTAATTAGATGTCAAGCATCTCTCTCTCTCTCTTTAAAGTTTGGCACCTCATATTATTTATTTTCACCTTTTGGTGTTTACTTTATTTAACAAGAAAAAAGAAAGGTTAGAAAGATGAACTTTGTTGGCTTTAAAATGTGCTTGGTCTTCCCTGTACACTGGCTTTTTGTACAGACTCTTTAAACTGATTCCGTTTTCTTGATTGCTTTGTCTTTGATGACACTTGTACGTGTTTTATCTCCCTTGTTCCAGTTACACCGTCTTGGTGCTAGTGTGGCGATGCGCAAGCATCCACTTGGTATCGAGGTGATTGAGGAAGTCAGATGGATTTCAAAAGCTTTGTACACCACAACTTATCCATTGACTGGTCTACAAAAAAATCCGTTCTCTCTGTCTTCACTGTTTAAGAGTTTGTGTTTTATTGCTTTAAATGGGTATTAGTGGAGGTGGCTCGATGAATCATCTGAACTGGCTGTAAGAAGGCATGAAAAACCAACAAAGTTCTGGCTTAAGAATACTTGCTGAGAGATACTGGTACTTTCCAGAAATGTAGTGGCAATACCCTGGAGCTGTGGCTGGATCTCATTGGCCCGTGTTTCTGAGCATTAAGACCAAACCAAACTCATTGGGAAGGACAATTTCCTGACTTATGACACAAGATGCAAGATGACTCTGTATGCTGTTGTCTAGACTATTTGGTAGTATGGCTTTCTTTTTTTTTTTTGTTCCTTTGTACCATCCTCTTCAGCATGTACTTCTTGCTAATCAGGGAGTTTTAGACAATTCTTTACCTGTGGAAATCTATAATATTTGACTGACTTGTGAGCAGATGTGGGGCATCTCATCTGGAATATCACTCTTGAATGCTCATCTTGCTACTCTGTGCCTATGAAAGAACAATGACACTATTACTGGTAAATACAACTGCTTATGCTATGGTTATTCGAATAAAATCCATGACTGAATTAGGATCATTGCAGATTGTGGAATGGGTTTATGGTCACAAATCTGCAGAGTTTGTATCACTGATTAAAAGAAAAATCTGTACAGAAGTACGAGTTTTTCATATTTGCATAAAGTATAATAAATACTTGCTTTGACTCTGACCTTTAGTTTTTCAGTGTCCATACTGCAACTTAGATGCTCGCTACATCATCACACTAACCTTTTCAGCAGCAGCTGTGTACAGACTTCCTTGTTTGTCACTGGATCCTCCGGTTGGCAGGCGGTGAGGAGACGAGCTGATGCTTTGAACTGTAGCAGAGAAATTACCACTGTGTGTAGAAATTCAAAAGAAAATTATCCGGAAAAGCAAAATTTTTTTTTAAAAATGTCAAAGGGAAGAAGTTCCTATAAGGTTGAAATATGCCATTATTTATCAGGGTGTGTGTTATTGGCGGGGAGGAGGAGGTGGGTGCTGCTGCTGCTTTGATATTCAAGCAGTAGAATACAGGTATACTGTTGTGTTGATTGTGTTGAAAAGGTTAGGTGTTTGCAGTTTGTATGTGATATAATGTTAAGCCTAGATTTTCATGTTCCGCATTAGGGAGCGTGGATTTTTAAAGGCTGTCAGAAAATAGGGAGCCAATGGATTGCGTTGTTGAAATAAAATGTCTGGTTAAAAGAGACAGACAGACAGAAATGAAAATTGTCCTGTCTTTGATACTTAATATCAATGATTAAACATTAAAACAGCCTGAAGGACACTGAAGCCCCCCCCACGTTTTTTTTAAACGAGTATTTCTCCTAATTATTATCTGATTTTAATACTAAAATTACTAACAACAAGCTATCAAACGGATATAGAGGAAATGATCAAATATCACGTCACGCCTCGAAGACTGCCACTTAGAGCTTTCTTTCAGAGAGAGGGGATGGATGGGCTGTCTGACTTGTGTGGGTGTCCAACATCACGGCAACCTGCGGGGTCACGGTGCACGACCAAAAGGTACGCATAGTTGTGGTGATTGCTCAGGAGGGAGGGAGAGAGAGAGAGAGAGCTGTGGCGTTGTGTGTGTGTGCTTGGAATTCCGTGTCGTCCGCCACGCCGAAGAAAGCTCGGCGGAATGTCCAGCTCGTGGCAGAAACGATGTACTGCCTGGTCGGCCAGGATGTGCGGGTGGTGATGTGGGTGTGATGGTAATGCACCAGTTCATCGAAAAATTTGACTGGTGCAGAAATTATTGGCGTGATGGATCCACTTTTGGTAGGGAGTGAAGTACGAGTGATGGTGATGATGACGATGAAGGGGTCACAGCCACCATAGGAGGGGGGGGAGGGGATTAAAAAAATAAACAAAAATGACTTAGGATGTAAAGGTGGGGGTAGCTCTAGCAGATTGTTTAATTTGTTTTCTTGAGTGAAAATTTACGACCCAAGCGAGAAATGATGTGGACTCTACAGCACTCGGTATAGCTCTCCTTTTTTAAAGAAAGCATCGAGAGATTGTGTCCAGCGTTCTTCTGTTACTCCAAGCCCTGGCCCTGGCCACCGGCCCATTACTTTTATGTTGCAAAGCTGGAATTACTCTCCCTCTGTGCATCAAGTGACCCAGATGGTTGCCCTTTTCGTGATCCTTGGTCCTACACCTGATGAAATGCTTCTCTTACAGTCTCCTGTAGCCTTTACTTCTGCCACCCCCTGATTCTGCTATGTACTGTCGTTCTGTTGCCCCTACATCATCTGCTGCCCCAGGTGCCACTGTTCACTCGTCTGCTCGCATCCTTCACTGTGTAAGTGGCGATGTAAAAGATTTTTTGGTAAATAAAAATCACTTTTTCTTTAAAAAAAAAAAAAAAGTTTGATTTTATTGATTTTTATTTATGTGAATTAATTCAGTTTATTTTGTTGGTACTTGTGTGATATGCACATTTTTTGGGAGGGTATGAATAGGGAGAGGGACAAAAAAGGGGGGGGCGAGGTAAAAATTCCAGCTTATGTGATAACTGATTAATGGAAAAACTAGTTACTCAGTATTCCCCTGGTTCCCATCATTTTGGATAAGTGGGATTCCTTGGTAGAAATCAACACTAAAGCCCTTTAATATATTAAGGGTCTCTGAATACTGAGTTCGTCTCTGGGAGGAGCAGTTACCTTAAATCTGCATGTCGGGCAAAAATGGCAGCTGAATCCAGGAAGCAAACTGGTGAAGTCAGAGAATCTCTTCTCATTTTCTTAGACGATCCCGTTACTATGAGAAACTGCAGCCTATGAACCGATGATGGATGTGTTGTGTTCTTTATTTCAGCACGAAACAAAAATTGCGTAGTGGGGGCTATGACAAGTTCCAACATGTATATTTTGAATATTTTTTTTTACTGTTGTTCTATTAATTTTCTTATTACATTGAAGAAACTTAATACAGAACCACTGAAACCCCTGGTTTTGTCCGTAACCAGTATAATATTTGTTGTGGCTTTGTTTGTCTGTCTGCAGTGGAGGAAAAAACTCTGGTAAGGAAGTGTAGTAGTGCCACAGTTATCCACTGGGAGGGTTCTATCCCCTGCTGGAGCTGTTCTTTTTCATATGCGGGGAGAAACCATGCTCGCCCCGAATCTTATTGCCAGCAGATCTAACCCTCCAGACTTACTGTTCCTGCCCATCCTTAACGCTGTTGGAAACCAGGCCCTGTTATCTGGAACTGCACGGTTTGTTGTAGTAATCAACATCACGCGTGCACACTCACACTCACACACACACACACTCACTCACTCACTCACACACACACTCACTCACTCACTCACACACACACACACACACTCACACAGACAGACGCGTGCACACTCACACAGACACACACACACCTCGTGTGATATACTTTTTAATGTGTGAATGTATGCGTTGGGATTCCAGGCAGGTACGACTTGCGAGATGTGCGAAAATCCCGTATTTGAATATCTCTTTATTAGGCCATTGGATGGAAATTACGACTGCAGTTCAGGTGAGATTAACTGCATTTAGCTTGTGTCAGTTCTAATCCGGGTTAATCCCAGCCTTGATGTCCGTAGCATGTTTTTGTTGTTCTTTTTCTCTCTTAAGTGTAAAAGAGTTTAACACCTTGCATTTTCAAGCGTTCATGGGAGAAAACTTTATAAAAATGTGTCTTACTAGTACAGTTCGCTTCAAGAGTGGATGGATGCCTATATTTCAAAATAACATTTTGCTGCAATGCTGAAAGGAGTGACAGGGTGCACAGATTCTCTCTCTCCATCTCTCTCTCAACTTTGACCAAGCTGCAACAGGCTAATATTTTAATTCTGTTTATTCTAAAGCCTATAAATCATTGTGTGATATAACTTTTTTTTTTTTTTTGGTTCTTTTTTTATCTAATAATGATACCTTTAAAAATATTTCTCACCTTTCCTGCACGGCCTTTGTCCATTTTTGGGTTTATCGTTATGTGGTACTTAGTCAGGGCGATCAGACAGAGGATGGAATTCTAGGTGACAACAGAAAAGTGCTTGATTTGTCAGTATGACGCGTCTAAAAACTATGGTGAAATATTTGCAGTTCTTCACACAACTGTGACGCCGTTTTACCTGAATAATTATTTCTCTTTTGTTTTGTCCACATTTATTGTTCTCCATTATCTTTGCATCGTAAATCCCCCCCCGCTTTTTTTTAAAAAAAAAATTTTTTTTAAAGATACAAAATCTGTCACTGAGAAATCAATTAGTGCTGCTATAGAAATATCTTGCTTGTATACCTGCTATTCTGTTATCACTTGAAGATGCATAGGATTACTTCACTTGACTTGTCCCATGACCCATAGGTCGTCGGGGCACCTTGAGAGAACCCCGTGGAGTTTAAACTCACTACATGCAAATAGCTAACTACGTCCATCTGACAGGAATAAATAAGCTGTTGTTTTGCTTTTAGCCTTTATTTATTTACTTATTATTATTTTATTTAGTTATGTTCCAAAGTTTTCATGTATATTTAATTAGAACGTCATTTAGATTTATCTAAAATGTTAATACATTTCCTTCTCTCTCTGTCTCTCTCAACACTAAGATGGCATACTATGAAATAGACGTGTTCTGGGAAGCAAATGCTTTTAGCATATATGTAAGATATTTTAAATTAATTTATCGTTGCCTTTATGATTGGTTGTGATTTATAAAGTTTAATGATGAAGAAGTGGCTGGTGGTAGACTATTGGAATGCTGACATTGGAGACCCAAGACCAAATCTCAGAACTGTTTGGCTTGGCATAACACCTAAGCAGTGTTTCCATCTCCTGCAACTGGCTATGTGGGTATCCTTCAGGAACTCCAGTTTCCTCTCCACACACACGCGCACACACGAACACGTGTGTGCGCACTAAAAAATGAGTAGTTATAGTAGGATTTTCCAGGTACAATGTGGTAGGCATTCCACAAGTAATTCTTGACTCCAACTACACCCAGGAAAGTTGCTTGGTCACCAAGGCTGGATACCTCTTCTCACCTTCCCTCTTTTAGTGCATTGCTGTGAGAAATCCACAGACCCTGAAAATTAGGACAGGTTTTGCCAAGATGTTTGATGATTGGGTTTACCCAGATAAATTGAATATAGTCAGTCATATATATATATATATACACACACAACAATATTGGAAATCATTATGGAAAACTCTCAGGACATACACAATGCATTATTATAGAAAATATAAATAAACAAAATGAATATGTTGTACGATGAATTAGTATTTGTTATGTGGGGCCCTTTGCTTTATATAGAGCATAACACCTTGTTCTCCCACACAAGTCGTCAATGCATGATTGGAATGCTGTTCCAAATAGCCCGTAGCACCTTCCACAATTCATCCAAGGTGTTTGGTTGCCGTTTGAATTTCTCAGTAGCCATATAATCCCACGTGGCCTCAGTGATGTGAATTCATAGCAGGACTTTGTGCAGGCCAGGGCGTCTTTGAGAGTCTTCCATCAGTCTCTTTATGTTCCATGTGGGATTTTTTTTTTTTTTTTTTAACCGCATTGGCTGTATGCTTCAGCCATTTTTATGATGGAAGACAAATCTCCCTTGCTCACTGAGATGCTTTCCTTATGAAATGGCACTGGTGTAACAATTGAGAACCTACCTGTCTGTAGCTGTCGACAGTCAGCAGTTTTAATTTCATGCAAATCTCCAAAACCCTTGGCTGATATGCAGCTGCCCCCAACTTGTATTAATCCACCCCTATGGTTTACTGTAGCTCTTGTACATTTACAATTATATCGCTACCTGTTCCACCTTTGAACAAACTGCCGTTGATTACTGCCAAACAGTTCAAACTTGGACTCCTCTGTAAAGAGTATCATCTTCCAGCATTGGTCATCTTCTGTTTCCTTTTGTTTCTTCTACCCATTCCAACCCTGCCATGTGGTTGCCTCTTTTCAGTAAAGGTTTTTGGGCAACTACATATCCATGAAAACCACTTTGTTCTAATGTGCACCCTACTGTTCTCGACAAAACGTTAACATCTGTACTTGCAGCTGGGGCATTTGCAAGAAATTATACTGGCTCTCTATCTGTCCTGTAGAGAGCGTACCATGAGGTAATTGCCCTCACTTTTGGAAAGTTTGGGATTTCTGCCTTGACCGTATCTGTTGTTAGCATTAACAGTTTTGTGTATCCTCAATGCCTTTGATACAGAAACGCGAAGTCAGGATTCAATCTGCTGCATCCTTCATTAGATAAGACTTTGATCTCTATACCCTTTTCAAGAGAGATTTCCTTCCCAGGAGCCACAGTATTCACCTCACTACAATGATACCAGTGCCTCTACTTTTATAGTTCTGTAGGTACGGCACTTATTGATTGTTTGCATGACAATCATTGACTGTATACTATATCAACACATGGCTGTACTATTGAGCATTTCATTGTTACTCATTGATGTGAATTTTATCATGTGTTATTTTCATTCTATACCAAGTTCACTTTGTTTCCATAATTATTTCTAATACTGTATGTATGTATTTTTATATTGGTGAGAGGGCTGAAAGGTGGAATAGAGGAGGGCTTTTGACTAGGTTCCGCCTCGTTGGAAAACTGCATCAAAATCAGTGGCCTGGCCCATCTGATTCTTAGAGCACCCTAATATAAAGGGTTGGTATTCCCATTTTTTTCCTTTTTCCGAATTTTCTGTCAACTTCTATATAAAAGGAAAAAAAAAAGTGTAGAAGCAACGTTCTCATAAGCGGTGGGCTACATTTTGGGAAAACCTTTAACGAAGTACTTGGACACAAGGCTGCCCCTAATCAGTTTTGTTGTTATTCCAATTAATCAGAACTGCCCTACTCCATGTTGTATACTCTCAGTATTGCGCATTCTTAATTTAATGGTCTGAACAATATAATATTGAAACAAAAAAAATTAAAAGGAATATTTTGAACAATTGTGAAATCAAGTGCTACAAATGAAAACCAAATGAGCAGATTAGGGTTTGAAATATTTTCTTACATTTAAAAAGAAAAAAAAAATGCCAGCTTGAATTTTTTTGTTTTTCTTTTAACAGAATTTTCAGGGGAGACAATTCATTTTTTAAGGACAATTCTTTTAGTAATTATTGATTCTATGCTATGTTTTCTGTTGACAGTGTTGTTGTGCGTGCACGCTGTAAGACAAAAATTATCGGTTATCTCTCCTTATGACTGGCATTTCAGTTTCACACTTTTCAGTTTGCCTGGAAAGATGATGGGAAGTAAAAAACCTAACGTAAATCTATTTTGTTACATGACATTGGTGTTTTTAGGCATGATGGAACGAACGTAATCTACACACGAACCTGCTGAAAGACCTTAACCTGACATCTCTGCCAAAACGGCAACAAAAATGAAAAACAAATGAAAATGTTTTGTTGAATGACGTTTATTAATAGGACATACCAGAAAAGAGCTGAATGCTGCCAGTTATTGCTTCTCTCTTCACTGTCACCATGTGTTTTAGAGCACTCCCCTTTTCATTTTAGGATAGTGTGTTCTGCTAGACAGGTGGCAGGTTAGCACTTTGGTTTCCAAAATCTCTCTATTTCAGCAAAATGAGCATTTTATTGTACTGCTTACAGAATCATCTTAAGTTCTCTCCCTTTTTTTTTCTTGCAATCACCCAGGCAAGTAGAAAAGAAAGGAAGGAAAGTTAGTTTGCCTTAAGATCTATACCTGAACTAGACAGGTACAAAATAAAGCAAGGAGGAGACAAGAAATTTTTAAATTTTATTTTGGAATCAGTTAACTGTCAAACATTGGATGCAGGCTGGTCTATAGGAACATAGTTTTGCTGGCCAAACAGTACCTTGGAAGTTAATATGCCATTTAAAAATAATAATTGCAATTTTATTAACATTGGGTGTGCAGTGGTTTGACTATTGGTCTGCTGAGGTTAATAGCCTGGTTTGGTTTCTGTGTTATCCTCTTGGCACTTCAGTCTTCCTCCTCTGTCTGAAAGTGAAAATTTCTAGTAGTAGGTACTTTTGGTATGCTTGTTTACCATGTTGGCAACAACAATTGCCATCTTGAAAGAAGCTGGCCTCCCACCAGGTGTTACTTTGGTTAAGACTAATTGCGAGATATCTTGTCAGTTCTCCCTCTCTTTGATGACCATTGTGAATTAATTACCAGTTTAAGCATTCATTTTATTTTGTTTGTTGGTCATGACTGTTGAAGCAAGCATTTGTGGATTTTAGCCATCATTAGATATCCTAAATTATTAGTTAGTCATCTTTTGGATTATGTGGATTCAGGCAAGGAGCCCACATTGTGTTAGAGTATAGATATTTTTGGAAAAGGGTTAAAGGAAGTTTACTAGGATGATTAATTTAAGTAATCTCAGCTAACAAGGAAGACTAAAGAGGATTCACTTGTCTGCTTTGTGAAAATGTATACATAAAGGTTAAATGGCAACTTTGATACTAGGGACATCATATCTCATAACTAGGGATGATAAATTCTCAAGATAAGTAAAAAGAAAAAAAAAACCATTTTCCATTAGATGTTGTGGGATGTATTCTTAGTAAATGTGAGTATCTGGCTGGTATGGTTTATCAGACTGGGCACTTGAAGCAGATTGTGCAAATATCTGAAACAATAGGCCCAGTGGTTAGGTTGCAGTGCCTGCAATGTTGCAAGCCCAAGTCAAATTTCGGTTAGGCCTGGCTTAGTTTGATGTATCTTCCCGGTATGATTTCTCTTTGCTTGCCTTCCTTCAGCCAGTTGTGAGAGTTTCCTCTTGCATCTAAAACCAAAGAAGGATTTTCCAGGTGATTTTGGGCAGTAAGCCGACTGATCGTCTTGGATGTTTCTTGACACCAGGTTATGCTGTTTGCTACCTAAAAGAGCTACTGGGCAGCAGCTTCTACCTTATAGACAAACTCATGCACTCAGGTGTTTGCATGTAATTTGTGAACCGCCATTCTCATTCTCAGGGTTTACCATTATTACTAGTTTTGTTATTAGCTGGTTTTATTACTAACTAGAAGGTGGTTTGGAAAAGATTAAAATGGTTTTTTTTCTTTCTAACATAGTTGACTCATCACCACAGTATTTCTGATCTTAACCTCTGTGTCTGTAAAACCTCTTAATTACATTCATGCTCAGAATTAATAGACATTGAATGGATTGGGGGTGATGGTAGCAAAGGTTAAGAAGACAATGGCGTTGTTGCAGACATCTTTAGTTACTGCTGAACTGTTGTGAGAGGAACTGCCCGTGATAGAAGCTGGGTCAGCCCCACAAACGTTTGTTCCATGTGGTGGGCTTAGGTTTCTATTAAATTTGTCATGGTTTCGAAAATTGTTCCAGTTGAAAGGGTCTGCCATTACCACTGGCCATGCTGTAACCAGGGCTGTTGCGATTAATCGAAATGATTGAGGGTTTGCTCGGAAGAGCTTCACTGTTAACCACTCGATTATGATTTTTCCCTAATCAACAACTGTCAATTATAATGACATTATTGCTCGACCTTATGTTTTTAAATATAGTATTGAGTGTTCACTCTGTGCATTAATGCAAAATGTATTTAAGCAAAACAATGAATGTCATTCATATATTGTTGCATTATAAAACTTTTTTTTTGTTTGTTTGTTTTTTTTTCCTTTCATTAGTAAAGCCAGTTAAGGGTTGTTTTGATAGTAATAGTTGGGGTCGTCCGCACTAAGTATCCTTAATCTGGCAACGCAACTGTGTGTGGTTTGGTGGGGTGGGGTTATAAAATGATAAACTTTATAAACATACCGTTTTTACTGAAGACTATTATTTTTTTTTAAAAAAAGGGATGAATAATTTATCAGAAATAAAACAGATGCAAAGTCATGAGACAATTGCATCCATGCAAGCAGGGCGAATCGGAATTATTTTTGGCAGTGCATCAAATTTTTGGCCCCACGGTGTAGCAAATTATTTATTTATTTTTTTTAAAAAGATTGACAAAGTCAAGAGTTGGACAGTAAGTAAGAGCTGCCTGTCATATGTACCGTGGGAATCCAGGATGCCGGGTGACTCATAATCCATCTTTGCAGTTGCCGGAGTCTGCCCCGTCACACACAACCACTTCTACGCTTCCCCACACTGGTGCGCAGATCACCTGTTAAATAGAAACCAGGTGCTTCCCGGTGGAAAGGAAAATATCTTCATACATTTTGGTTAAGGAAGAAACAAACAACAAAAGAAAAGCTATAATAGATTGTATTGTTCTGGATGAAGCCATTGTCACCAAGGATTACAGTGCCGCCATGTTTGTTCAACACTTGGACCTGAAGTACTGTACAGCAAGAAAAAGAGCAGAATATGCAAATCTCAAAGGACTTTGTACTTTTCTCCACTTAACATTGACCAAATGAATGATATTGTTTTCTTTGAAAAGGTTTAATTGTTACTAGATGATTTACTAACAAACTTGAGTGGTAAATGCAAACTTTCTCTTTATTCATATTAATGATAATGATAATGATAATAATAATAATATAATAATAATAATAATAATAATAATAATAATAATAATAATAATAGTAAACAGGTAGGTTGATCCATAGCAAAAATTTGCATTGTCTTTTTTTTTTTAGTACTGGCAAGTTATTGGTGAAGTGTTATTTTACTAAAAGTAGATGGTCAATCTTTGTGTTCTCCCATTGCCTCATTTGTAGTAATACAGCTAACTACTGTGGTTAACTGTTGAACACAAGCACTGGATGCTGTTACAACTGAATCCATCATGAAATGTGGACATTACATTTGAACTATTCTGCTGAAGTTATGCTCCTGCACTTGTCCTGGACATCAGTTATGCTCTGCTTGCATTGGCTTGTCATTTGCAGGATTTTCTTGGAAACTTCAGAAATTGGCGAGGCACTGGCTATTATTTGTAGACTGTGGCAGTAATGCCAAGTACAAAGGCCACCAACCACTTGAAGACCAGGAAACCGATGACTCATCACTGAAAGAAAATGTTGGTATAAATGGTTAACTGCAACACAATGATGGTAGAGCTGGCAAGACACGAATAGAATCAGGAAATGCATTTGCAATGACCTTGAGTTTGAGCAAGAATGACAGATTAAGTTGGACATTTCCCTGGATTTAAGCTTTAAAAGAAAATCCAAGGTTACAGGTGCATTCCATGTTGTTGTTGTATGCCAGCCTTTACAAGGGAGACAATCTGAGTGAGGGAGGGTTGCTGTTGTTCACCAGAGAGCACTGCCAGTTATGTGCTGCAAGGGACCCAGCAGCACCAACTACTTCAGGGAAATCCCAACTGGAACTCGCCACTTTTAGATGTGGGAGGAAACTCATGGCTGGCTGGCTGGCAGAAAAACCCTGCCAAGGAGACAACACGCTGAGCTGATTGAACTCTGGCTTTCAGCTGTGGTGGTCTATGGTGACCTTGACTGAAAAACAAGTGTACTGCTACGGTGTCGTCAGGTGTTATATTTTGTGAGTAAATAGGTGGAAATTTATTTTTCTTGACATCGCTCTGTGGTTTGAACTAACCACTAAAACACCTGTCACCTGGAAGTAGCTGTAGAAACCAAAAGTTTTGGGGATGACAAATCCAGGTGCTGCTTTGTTATTGCCACTTTGGAATTGTGGTCAGTAGTCAAAACCAAGGTAGATCCATGTGATTGAGTTCTGCAAAAGAATTTCCATTCACAAGAGCCTGTAATCTGTTTGTTGGCAAGAATAAATTATTCCACCGATGTTGTTCCATTGACTTTACAATTCATTATAAATATGTCAGATGTCAGAATTTGATATAACTGTGCAGAAATGCATAGTATGTATTAGAGATTATTTAGACCTACAGTGCAGTGGTGTTTATATCACTAAAGGACAGAATTAATAATGGCGGGGCAGGATGATAGTCTGCTAGAGTAGAGGGCTTGCTGTTTGGCCTACCTCCTTAGCATGATTTCTTCTTGCTGCTGCTGCTCTTGGCCATGTGGTCATCAAATAGTTTGGTTTTCACCCACATCTAAAAACTGAAAACTTCTAGTAAGGATTTCTTTACCAAAGTTAGAAATGCCAGACTCCATATGGAACAGGAATGTCAGCGATTCCTGATGGAAAACCACATTACTAAACTCCCTCACCCTTGTTGGCATTAGTGTATAATGGGGGGGGGACCTATATTTATTAACGTCTTTGGTATCAGGAGAACAAAGATAGTGATTTTTTTAATAGCGCAGGTTTGAGTGAGTAATTTAGGCATAATTTATTATTAGTAGTGTTTGTGGATTGGTTTTAGTTTTGGCTTTTTTCCCCCTCTTGCCAAGGAAAAAGTAGCGGGCATATTTAGGTCTACACCGCAGCGGGACCGAGTGTCATAACAGTTTATTGTGTTAACAAGCTCTGAAGATTGTAAAAGCAGACAAATTAGAAGCCACGTTATTGCTAGAAGTGGGGACCATTTGGTAATTATGAAGGCCGCACACTTTAAATTGAAGAACACTGATTTTTTTTATCAGCTTGATTACGGGGGTGACTTGAATTTTAAAGCTGCAGCGTAGTAGTGTTGCCGTATTTCCTGTTAGATGTATGTTTGTCCCTGGATTGGAGGGGGGGTGGGGGGTACGTTTGTTGTCTCTCTAATCTAGAGATGCCAGTTGCTATGAATTTTTTTTAACCCTTTTCTTCTGTTGTGTTGACAAATCTGTAAAATTGTATTGAAAGGAAATGTCATTTTATTCCATGGAGAATGGTAATAAATACAGGTATTATAACAGATAACATAGCTTATTCTCACACATTTTTTTACTTATATAGTATCACTCGCTCTCACCCTGAGTATCGATTTTTTTCCAAAAACGTTTCTGAGGCAGAAAATCTCTTCTGACCCTTAACTTCTCATGTACAATGGCATTGCCCACCGTCCTGTTCCCTACTCATTTTCTGTTGTTGACATCCATGTCCGCATCAGCATGTTTTGAAGAATAAGCATATAGGCATAAAAGGGAGTTTTTGACGGCTGACTGATACTCCCATGTATTAGGCCAATTCTACATAAGAAGAGACACAGTCATCTGAATCCACTTCTGTTGCTGGGCTCCTTGGAACACCCATACTTTTAATGGATTTTTGTTCCACATCCAGCAGCTGTCCTCCTACTGAGATGATCTTGTGTCGCAGAATTTAATGCAGCTGATACTTTATAAATTAGATTAAATGTGAATAAACATTTCTTAAATCTATTAATTATTGTTGAGACATATGTCATGATAATCTACTGCTTAGCCCTCGTCCCTCTCTGTGAGCATATAAGCATAGTGTTTTGTTTTTTTTTTTGATTGTTTTAAGAGCCCAGTATGTTGACACACTCAGATAAATTAACTATAGCCACAGGGGCAAGAAATTTAAAAAAAAAAAAAATGTGTAGCATGTTTTTCCATGAAATATTACTTTTTCTAATTGCATTATATAAGTAATAAAATCCGTTTGAAACAGAATCAACTTAATGGTGTCCAGCTGGGCTTCATGTGAACGTTCCCTGGTATATTTACTGTTGCGTGTTGTGCTAGCAGCATTTACACAAATTCATCAGATTGTACGATGCCGGTGGACGCATGCAGATATTCTCTGTCTGTTTATGTTTTTGTGTAACACTAGCATTTGTGTTGTTGAGAACAAATACGAGGGACGGCTGAAAAGTTCATAGGCTGACCATGATACAAAAGTCATATTTGATCAAATGTGGTTTATTTTTCAACATAGCCTCCCCTTCCATTGGTGTTGCAGCGCTTGGATTCCCGTGGTATAGAAGCTGTCATCCTGGTCCTCAAAAAAGTCCTCAACAGCAGATATGACCTCATCATCGGTCTGATACTGCTTCCCAGCCAAATGTCTTTTCATGTTGGGGAACAGAAAATAGTAAGATGGTGCCAAATCAGGAGAACATGGAGGGTGATCAACCAGTTCAAAACCACAGTCACGCACAGCAGCCATTGCAACCACAGACTTGTGTGCAGGAGCATTGTCCTGGTGAAACAAGACTCCTTTCGTCAGTTTTCCAGGCCGTCTTGACTCGATTGCTTTTCGCAGCTACCTCAATAGGTTGGTATAGTATTCTCCATTGATAGTTTGGCCTTTCTGAAGATAGTCAATGAACACAATTCCCTTTGCATCCCAGAAGACGGAGGCCATCACCTTCCCTGCTGATGACACCACCTTGGCCTTCTTTGGAGGGGGGGGATGGGTGTTTCCATTGCATGGACTGCCATTTGGTCTCTGGTTCGAAGTGGTGGACCCAACATTCATCTTGGGTGAGGAAACGTTCAAGAAAACCGGTTGGATCTATTTCAAAAAGTGCCAAGTTTGCCTGCGATGTGACCAGCCTGGTGTGCTTTTGATCAGGTGTCAAAAGCCATGGCACCCACCGAGCGGAAACCTTCGATATGCCAAGTTTGTCGTGTAAAATGTTCTTGACTCATTCATGGGAGATGCCTACAGCATTAGCTATCTGATTAACAGTTAAATGTTTGTCATCCATCACCATGTGGTGAACACAGTCGATGTTTTCTTGGGTGATAGCCGTGGCAGGACGTCCAGACCTTGGGTCATCTTCAAGGCTCTCCCTACCCCTCTTGAATTCAGCTGCCCACTTTTGCACAGTTGATAAAGCCAGAGCATCATCCCCTAATGTAGCAACCATGTCGGCATGAATGTCCTTGGGGGCTAACCCCCTTTTTCTGCAGATATTTGATAACACCACGGTGCCAAATTTTATCCATATTCTCGAAATGTCTCCAGTACAAATTTTCACAGTCCTGAATTACTTATCCAATGTGGGTTTATCTGGAAGGAAACAATGCGGTTAGTATCAGGAAAGGTTGAATTTAATGCATGCCAAGATGCATTGCTATGGCATAACTCCTCAGTCAGCCTATGAACTTTTCGGCCTACCCTCGTAGATTTTTAAATGTGGAAAGCACGACATGTGATGCACTATTTTGGCCCAAGGTTCGTATGGGTAATGAAATTCAGGAAAGGTCATGGAATTTGTAAAAAATCTTATTCAGAGCCTAGAAAAGTAATTTTGAAAGTTGGCATTAAACATCGGTCAGATAAAGTCTGGTCAAAAAGAAAAAAAAAATGATTTGGAAATTTCCTCCAAGTGTCTTGGAAAATGGATTTTGTATCATAGAATCATGGAATTTTGCTGTCTGGAAAGTACGTGAACCTTGTCTATCACAGAGCTTTGGAAAACAACAGGTATAGGAATAGTACAATGTAGCATTAGCACTGACATATGAGGCAACTTGTGTTATTAATGACTGTAAGAATAAATTATATTAGCATAGCCAATTGCTATCATCAGGAGGCTGAGACCAAATAGCAGTGTGTGTAGGAGGCCAAACATTATGATGGATATTTCTATCTGAATGGCATTGTAGCTTGCTTTGCAGATTTTGGACTCGTGTCACTTATCAGACAAGTCAAGATTCAGTTTGTTGTTTGCTGATGGTAGGGTCTGAGCTTATCGCTGTTCACATGAATGGTTTGCTGATTGGTGCAGCAGATAATACAGCGGATTTGGTGATGCTGCCAACATGGCGGCTAGCTATAAGTTTTGGTCAGCTAGTACTTCTGGATCAGTGCTTTTACTTTAACTTACCATCCTTTATGCTAAATCTTTACAAGCTTCCGAGTTGATAAAACGTTAGGAAGGGGTTTTTCTTTTGACAGCACTTTGGAAGATTTATGGAATGCTTTGCCTGATAAAATTATTAATTGTTATCCTCTGTTCTTAGAAGTTTTCCTGGAGCAGATGAATTAATATAAAAAGAAGAAAATATTGGTGACAACGGATGGATGCACTTAGCGGTCTGGAATGTGACAGATATCAAAAGGGGAAAATTTAAGGACTTTACTGATGGTGGCAGAGGAGCCAGGGGGGTGGGGTGGAGTTTGGGTGGGAATCCAGATCTACTAGATCAGTGCATAATAATGAAGAAATAGAGAGTGCCTGTTAATTAAAAAAAATTGGTATCCATCTCAACAGATTCTGGTGCTGGAAAATTCACTGTCATCACTTTAGGTAGTTTGTTAGCTTCTTGCTGGATGTCATGCTTGTTTCTGACCTGTCAGAGGCAGATAATAGCTTGAGGGATTTGTCGAGAAGCAGTTAGATATAGTTAATGGTCAGAGCAGGAGAATTGAATGGCTGTTACAAGAGTATATTATCAAGAGACGCTCTATTAATCTTTTGCATATCATTTGTACTTACATATTGTATAATTATACACTTTTAGACGAGGCTCCAAAAATGTGGTTGCTAGGCTGCTGTTGGCTATTTAAGAAAAATCTCACTGGCATCTAAATTTACCGATAACCATCACTGACTTCAGTAGTGAAAACCAAAGAGCAGGTTAATCTGCAAGTTATCTTAAAACTTGCGCAGACACATGAGTTAATCTGTACAGACCATTATCTCAAATTATGGATAATTACAAGATCTAATAAAGCAATATACTTTCGAGCTATTATCTCAAACATCATGAAACTCTGATTTTATGAATTTTAGCTTTAAGGAACAAGGAAGCAGCAATGTGTGACAAGCAGAAGTGATGTATGCGCATGCCGTAGAAAATATGAGAGCACAGGAGGTGGATGTGAATTAGAACAAAACAGATGAAAGAAGCGGACTGTTGCAGTATGGAACGTGGTTCAACTTTTGATACAGACAGTTAAAATTTGTCTGTGCAGACTTGGTCTGTGGCAATGCATTTCTGGCTTCACCTCATTTAACAAGAAGATCATCTTTTGAACTTCCTGGTCTCTACTGCTCTTCAGGTAACTTTGAATATTCAGAGGAGAATGGAAAATCTACTCCAAATAAAATAATTTTTGGAAGATATGTGGTGCTTCACTTATGAAAAACATACATGATGATGAACTCCAGTGTGAGCAACAGAAAGCTGTTTTCAGATACTTGATTAATTAATCAAGCTTTGCACCTCCCTAGAAGGCAAAAAATTCACTTGACCTCCCTTTTGCTTCTCTCTCTCAGCTGGTGACTAGAACACGTTGCTGGATGAGCCCTGCTGTTAGAAGAGTATAGTGGTAAGGAACTATTTGGAATTTTAGTTACACGGGCACATACAGAGTTAGCAGAGTGTAGCATATAGTAGGATGGCTAGTTATTCATTGGTAGACTACTGAACTGCCATGGCTAAGGGTGTTTGTTTGAATTCTGTTAAGGTCCAGCCCAATTTGGTGCACCTCTCTGGTGCAGCTTCTTCTCACTCCTCTGCTAGCTGGCCATGTGGTTTTCCTCTCTTCCACATTTAAAATAAAGAGTTATGGTAGAGTTTTTTCCGGGTACATGTGGTGGAGGTTCTGTTGGTAACTCTTGATTAGCTTGCAGCTTGACTACCATTTAAGAGCCCTCAACCGTACCTAGGTAACTACTTGCTTGACCACCAAGGCTAATACCACCACAACTCTTTTGACCACCCACCTCAAGAGCTCCCAGCCATACCCCAGTAACTACTTGTTTGGATTCCAAAGATGATACTCCCACACACCCCTTTCATGCTGTGAGATGTCCTTATACTTTCAATGTAAGGACTGGGGGGTTTGACAAGAAGGTGTGTATAGTAATTCTTTATTTATCTTGACATTTCAGTTGTATGCATGCGTGCACATACACACACACACATACACACCTTCCCTCTCTCTCGTTGGCAGCCATACATGTGACCTCGCAAGTGAAATATCCATAATATCTTACAGAACTAATTAGTACCCATAGTAAGCCATGATATTTTTAAAATGCATGCATGTCACAATAAGTTTGTTGGAATATTCATTGCGTAAGCTTGATTCCATTTTCTTTGATACTTCTTTGGTCCTGGATGCTGGCGTATGTATCTGATTTGGTTTAGCTTATCTATTAACTTAAATAATATTAACTTATGTGCTCAGGGTCCTTTAAACATTTAATGTTTTCTCCTAAATTTTGTTGTTGTTGCTTTCTTCAAACTAACTCCTGTTGTTACAGTTGCCCATCAATGAAGATTGTGCATTTAACACCCCCTTGGCATTTTTTCTTCTTCACGAAAGATGTTTTGATGAATATTTATTTATTTGTTAAATTCAAACTATTTTTCTCATGAAACAGCGCATTTTTTAAATTAATGAAAAGGGGGGGGGGAATTACAACATCAACATCAGTTTCATAGAGCCACCTGACCACCACCAGATTTTTACCCATGTTACAACATGGCCGACCTCGCTCGGCGAATGTTTGGTTTACAATTAAAATGTATTCAGACCACAGCAAAAGTTGAAGTGGGTTTTTCAAACCCACTGCTTAATTGATCGTCACGTGTGTACAAAACCAGCTGCCGCTCCTTGATTCTGATGCACACAGCTCCGTGGACTCTGATCCACATTTTGCTGGGTGTCAATAAATTAGCATCAACTTTGTTACCTACGTAACGAGTTCATTTGTTTTTATTGGCATTGGAAAAGTGTCGATAAATTAGTGCCTCCCTCCCCCCCAACTTTCTCTCTCTAATTAGTTTGGGTGTTGGCTTGAAGTTTTTGCGCTAGACAATCTAGACTTAAAGAAATGACAAGTTGTTAATATTTATAGGAAAATCTGAACGTTGCAAATATTTGCCTTTACGGATATGTAGAAGTGTTTGTTTTGCATTTTCCTGGTACTGTACATGCACATATTGGAGTCCATAAATACAGACTTTCCAATGCAATATTTCATGTAAAAATGAATTTATTAGTGTATATAGCTATGTGGACACTGGCACGTGAATGTTAGAAAATATGTACATGTGTGGTGATATGAGAGTTCGGGTTCTGGCCAGAACTACCTCTGGCTTACCTTTCTGGCATAGTTTCTTCTCACCCTTCACCAGGTGGCTATGTTGGCTCCCCCAACATGCTCTCTGGTTTACTTCAATGTCCAGAAGTGGCAAGTTCTAGTAGAAAGTCCTCTGGGTAGGTGTGGTGGGGAGGTGCTGTTGGTAACTCGTGATCAGCTCGCACCTTGACTACCAATCAAGAGCCCCAAACCATACCTTGGTAACTACTTGCTTGGTCACCAAGGCTGATGTTCCACATACCTTTCTCCTCCTAGCTCCATGCTACAAGATGTCCTTAGACCTCGAAAATCAGGACAGGGAGTTTGACAAAATGATTATGCACCTTGCAAATGCATATGGCTAGAAATAACAACAATAACTTGTAGACATATAAATGACAATAAGCTTGTTTAATTGTGTGGCATATATATAAACCTAGTCAGGTATCATTACTCTATGCTATTTTAATCAGGTTTTACTTCAGCATCCTTAGTGTGTGTGCATGTATTCATACGTTTTTCCTGTTGTGTGTTTTTGCAGTGTTAATAGCTTTTAAATTATTTGATAAACACCTGATTTAGTTGCATTATCAGAATCTGTCTGAGTGGAAAACCAAATTTACACTTGCAAAATTAAGCATCAATTCTCACTTGCAAAAAATATTTAATCATTTGTTTATGGCATAATCATCGTGAGCCCCTAGTTTTGTTTTTGTTTTTTTTTATTGTACCCTTGCAAAGCTGTTTTCTTTTTTAAGTTGGAAATTAAAAAAAAGGAAAAAGTTTAGTTTAAAGAAACTGTTTTTTTTTTTCCTAACCATTGATTAGAATCACCAGGTGAGTTGTTGTCGCCTTGGTGGGTGGGTGCTTGCTCTTTGTACCTGTACTTTTGATCATTTGAGTCAAAGCCCTTTTGACCTTTGAAAACTATATTCTTAAAGAAATAAGGATTCCCAGCTGCATACTTTGGAAAAGTTTGATTTTTCAACATCCATTCAGCTCTCTGCATTTGTTAGAAAAGCCATTCAAAATAGCAGGTATTTAATGAAAAAAAATATATATATTTTTAGCCATTAAGTACATTTTTTGATAATACCATGCGTGTTTCCTGAATAAAATGAGCTGAACTCTGTTAATGGAAAACTATGATCAAACTTTGTTTAGCAATAACTTTTGTGCAACATTGTGGCACTCCCAGGATCAGAAACAAGTTTACAGCAGTACCATTGTGTGCCATTCTGTGCAGGTTCTGAAATCACCATGACCGTTTCTGCCTTCACCGGAGAAGAGCTCTCACAGGCACAAAGGTGACTAGACTTTCTCAGAAGTTTCGATACGGGAATCTCTAGTTAAATGTTCTTCATATCAGTTTGTGAAATTCCTGGCCCGTGACTTACGCGATGAAATGGTGTTTATCATAAACACTAGCAATTTTTTTTTAACTGGGGGAGGGTTAAATGAAACCTGGCCGGACGCCATTTTGGCAGTTCAGTTTTCACCTGGGCTTTTGTTTAATTGGGATGTTTTTGTAAAAACTAGATTACCTGTTATAGTGAAAAAAAGAAAAAAATTCTATATTTCTGGTACTCTAATGAAAAATGAGCCACCATAGAGTTTGGCTTGGAAAGAGGCTATAAATAAGAAGAAAAGGCTATAAAGCAAGATTAAATTCTCCAAGGTTTAGATGCCAAAATCAGATCTCCGGAGTCGTTGAAATCTTTCAATATCTGGATTTTTAGGCTGTAAGAACTTTCTTAGGTTATCAGGAGGAGGCGGTGGAGGGGAAGAAAAACTAGTTTTACCAAAGATGACATTTGAGAGGTTTCTCTGGAATGGTTTTGGCAACAGTTTGGGGACTTGAAGTTTGCTATTCCTAGTTGGATTATTTTCCTGCATTGATTAGAGGACCAAATAAGCGTTTTCAGTTCTAACCCTATTTGTGATTGGCGCTGCCTTTGATTTATCCAGTATTCTGAACAGAGCCCCTTGCGCTGGAGTCCTTAAAATTTACAAAAAATAAGAGGGCAATTCCAGAAGTTTTTCTTTTCTTTACCATTTTGTGAAGCCTCAAACAAATCTTGCCCCCCCTTTTTTTTAATGAATCATGAATCATCATAAACTTTCTGCCCTTTTTTGTCCCTGTAAACTAAAATGTCAAATAGCTGGGGTTTTAGCATCGCTTGATATGGGGGGGGTCTACTTTGTCCAGGCCATGAGGGTGGGCTGAGAAATGCGGGGTCTGCCAGAAGTTTCAATGTTTTGGGGGGGCCGCGCACAATGAAAGCTGTTTACTTCATGATGGCGATTGTGGGCTAAGCGTTGCTTCAGCCATGCCAAAAAAAAAAAAAAAAAAACCGAAAATATACCGGTACCAGTGAAGGAAAAGGGTTGGGAAAGTATGTGTATACAAAGCGCCTTCGCCATCTGCCTCTTTGAGAGATATCTTCAAGTCTGGAATCTTTAGTGGTTTTAAGGCACCATTGGCAGTTCTTGTCTGGAGATGCTTGTATTTTTAAAATTTTTTTTTTCATGGTGGTTTAAATAAGAAGAAAATAACAATTTCTTGCAGTTGCTAGATTCATTTACATGTTAACTCCAGCGTCCAGGAAGAAGCAGTAGAGACATCTGCCATATTTATCCGAAGACCATAGGCTTCACACCCAAGATGCGTGGTGATTATCTGCAACTGCTGAAAGGGCCATGCCCTCCGTTACGCACTTCTCCTGCCAAGACGCATTCAATGCTTTAGAGCAGTGGTCCTTAACCAGGGGTCCATTACCCTAAAAAGGTTCAGAACCATTGCTTTAGAGCTATGAATATGCACTAAATATTGCAATGTTAAAATTTCTTTTCTGGAATTTTTAACATTTTTCACTTTGCTTTGCTTTCCTTCTCCCTTTCTCTCTTCCCCAACCCCACCCAGAACAGTTAATGCTTGGGTAACAAAATTCCTTTCTCTCCGCTCTGAACAAGGGGGCAGTGATGTCGTCTAAAGGTCAACATCTCTGAGTCGTGATACCACTTATCGGAAACCGTGGCAGTCTTCAATTTGCGTTTGTGAATCGCATTAAAGGATTCCCTCCCATAAACGCAGTCGTTATGGTTGTTGGTTTCGACTGATCCTTAAATTATGTTTCTTGATGTCAACTTGAATTAGGGTGTTTCTAAAGGGTTAAAGACAGGTCCCCCACACTGCGTGGTACATTTAAAAAAAAAAAACCCAGCAAATTTCGTAATTCACAGCCAGGTTTGTCCAACTCGTGTAGTTCGGCTCAGTTTATTTGGAACAGAACAGAACAGAACAACGCAAGGTAGCTGTTGTTATACATTGGCCGTTTGCACAGCTGACACTCAGTATTGGTCTATTGATCTCAAGCGTCTGTGGGCGAAGATTTAGTTGGGTGTGCAAACGGGATCCTTTGTTAAAAGAAGGTGGGTGTGTGTGTCTGTGTGTGCATTCTTTACGAAACATTTGGTTGGTTTGTGTTGGCAATGAAGCGAAGCAGTCCTGCCATACAGTCACTAGTTACGTTAACCTCAAAACTTATTTGTTTTTTTTTTTTATTTGGAGGACTTGAGGGGCTTCTTACCTGTTACCTGATACACCTGTTTTTAAAAGTACTATGTTGTTTATTTACTTTACTTCCCCCCCTTTTTTTTTTGAAATTGTTTATTTTAAAAAAATATATAGAAAAATGGATACTGGTTTGAAAGGGTTAAAGTAGCCTCCATTGTCTGCTTTCAGACGAAAATGTAAAGTGATTGGACAGAAATAAAGTTAGTAATTGGCGCAGGTTTTTCGGCAGGGACGTGCGTAAACGGTGCCGTTGCTATCGTAAGATTGGTTATGCTAGAATTTCTAGTATTTAAGCCAGTTATGGGGCACGCATCTGTCATGAATATCTTCGCTGCGCCACCCAAGGCGAGGTTGTCTGGGATTATGGGGCCGCTGCACTTGCTCATCCCCCCCTCCAAACTGGTATTTTAGGGCGCTGCATGGCCCAGGCTATCTGTACAAGCCAGCCTGCAGCTTGTGAGACATTTGCATGTTGCGGAAGGATGATGGTGATAATTTGAAAGAATGTAAAACCTTGCTGGGTGTGGGGGGGGGTTCATTCTGCTTATGCCCAGAGCAAATGTTTTTAATGTAGGGCCGTGCACTCCTACATGTCACCACCATTCTTCTTGGTTTAAAGACATCACCATTTTCTTGCTGAAGTCATTAACACTTTGAACAGCAGCTGATTAATGACTCTTAAGTTGCACCAATTATTTTCCATCACAAAGACAAAAGTCAGTAACAATCACAGTGTGTTGTTTTTTTTTTTTTTTTTTGTCTTTCACCTATCCACTCATTTTATTCCTTTCTGAGTAATCAGCGTTTCTTGTAAAGGTGTCTCCAAAGTCTTACAGTCTACAACCGCAGGCGTGATGTTCGTAGACAGCTCGATTTTTTGTTTTTGTTTGAAGTTTTCATAAGTTTAAGGAGAAATCTCCCACCCATAGAATTGTAAGTAAACAAGAACACAACTCTTCTGTGAATATCCAGAATACTGCGCTCACGGTTGTTAACCAGTACTGGAGCACAAGCAGGACAACTCACTCGCTCACGTTGATTTGTGTACTTCTATTATTGGTTTCTGCTATATATATATATACACAATTTAAAGAAGAAATATTCTTTGCTTAGTATAGTCTTAAATATGATCAGAGGTGAATCAGAAGAGAGTAACAATAAAGTATATATATATAGTGTCATCGTGATGTACCTGTCTGCAGGTGGTTAAAAAGAAAGTTATGTTATTCCATGGCTAGCGGTTTAATGGCACCACACCCATTTTGTTCTACACTCACCATTATCTGCACAGCGGGGTCAAACACCCCATGAGCAGCACTGCACCACTTCTGAAACATTTCAGTTGTAGCTCAGGAAGAAGTTTTTCTATCGGCGAAATATTTAAATAACACCGCTTCTGCATTTCCTTTTTGGGAACGACCCCTAACCCCCCCTCCCTGAATTGGTAACTTTTATTGGATGCATGTGCAGTGATAAAGCAAAGCAACCTCTGCGGTGTTTGATAGAGGCGGCGTGCAATTAGAGCTGGAGTTTATTCCAGTTTGCCTTTGTTTTGAAATCCACAGCTTCTGCCAATAAGTTTCTCATTTCATAGAATGTAAAAGCTAAGTCGGCTTTTCTCTCCTCTTTTTTTTTTTAACACTGAAGAGCAATGAAATTAAATGACAAAAATGAACTCATACGCCTTCTACGTTTGTTGTCCTGCCCCTTGCAAAAGAGTTATTATTAGACACCTTTACTAATGAGGTTGAATTTGTTTTCTCTGTTCCTGACATTTATTGCCGCCTTCGTCAGAACGAATGCTTGATTAAAAAAATGGCTCCATTCAGTACTGCATTCTTTACGGTAATCTGACTTTGACAGGGTGTTCACCACACCAACCATGATGCTGCTGATAGTATACTGCAATGTCTCCAATCAGAAATTGATGCTCCAGTTGTGCATCTCTGGAAGGAATTCTTATGAGTTAGTGAATTCTAATAAAGTATCCCTAATTAGCATACATTAATTAAACTATGTGTAATTAACCTTCACTGGTAATTACTACGGACACCAAGATATAATAAAAATTGGCTGGATGCGATTATGGTTATGCTATTTCAGCCAGATTTCAAGTGAACATCCCTGGTATATAATTTTTTTTTTTTTAAAGTTATTCTTGCTGTGGATCTCTAATGTGTGATGATGCCATTTTTTTCCATATTTTCTAGTCGTCTTTCCTTTGACACTTATTTTCTGAACACCAGTCTCTATATTTGTTTGTTGTTGTTCCCCCCCCTTATTTATGTAATTTCTGTTCTGTTCGGATGATCCCTCCCCCTTTTCTTCTTCCTCGACAATCTGGTATCCCGAATCTCCTGTCAGGCCTGTGTATTTTTGCAGTCTTTGACCTTATCCGAGGTACAGGTGCAAATTAGATTGCCCACATGGTGCAAACAAGTGAAATGTGTGATACCGCATATGATTTGGACTAGCGCGTTTTCAATCGGTCTTTGGGGGAAACACAAAGATGTTACAACATTTGGAGGCATAATAACAGGTACACGTTAAGCAGGTGCCACAGTGGCCAAGACGGTTTTGTCGGTAGGCTGTTCCAAGACACCAGTCATTTGAGTCTGTCGGCAGTGGGAAAAGGTGGAAGGAAATTTTCTTCTGAATGGGGGAACTGTGGCCGCAAATGTGTAGTGGCAGAAAGAAGAGAAAGGTGGTTAAACAGGATAGTAAAGTCCAGCTGCCATAAAATAATTGACTAGATGGCAGAGATGTTCAGTGTAGGGCAACCCGCATCTATCTTCGGCTGTACTTTGCAAAGAATTGACTATTGCAGTAGGAGACTATTGTGTGAAGCACTAGTCAATCACCAGGGGACTGGCAAGGTGGGTCATACTCTACACCCCCCCATTTTTTTTTCCCCACAGCTGGAAGCACAGAGAAAGGCGCACAAATCACTCAACGTTTCTTGTGTGTCCTAACTGTCTAGACCTCTGGTGATGGAGAAATGGTTTTAGGAATGTTGTTTTGTTGCTGGCATTATCTGGGCCTTTGGTCTCTTTAGTTAGAAGGAAAAACGAACGTCTAAGTTTACCTCGGTATCAAGTCCAGTCAACTGTATTCTTCAATGTTTAATGTACTTTCTAATGGGGACAGTTACCTTCAAGATCACACCGCTCCCATTCACTTTGCCCTCATTGCTCCCAAGGCCAGCACAATATCTGGAGGATGAACTTAAAAGATGCATTTGTCATGATCTCTTTACCTACTTTGTTCCATACATTTCATACAATATTAATGACTGAGTAAGGGAACGTCCCTCAGGACGCCTTCCAGCACCTTGTCGATTCTATGCCACATCATGTCATGGCCGCTGTCTAAGCAAACGTTGGCCTGGCCCATTATCAGATAACGGTTCTAATAAAGTGACCAGCCAGTGTAGATTTAAAACTTAAATAGATAGCGCTTAGTATGTTTTGCTTTGTCAGTTTTATTGCTTGGAGAATTTATTGGGATTGACTGAGATGATCTATGGAAAAACGTGTAGTATGAATTATACGACTGATTTATTGTAAGGGATTGAGTCATAGCGTAAGGAGACTAATGTATAGTGATAGGTTGTGTAGAGAATGCCAGCATGATTATGGAGAATATGTAGTAAGAATTTGTATGGTTGGGTATGAAGGACACGTAATGTGAGTCATTATTTTATAAGGAATGTGTAGTAACACATAATGGTATTATGCTGGCTGGAGAAACCATTTATTTTTATAGTATGTGAAGAATCTGTAACAGCTGGTTATTAATTATATTGGGTAGAAAACACGTAGTAACCGTTAGAGGGTATTGTGTAGAAAAAAAATTGTAAGATAAACAAAAGCATTAGCGACATTGCAAAGAAGGACTTGTATTAATTATATTGCAGGTGATAGTGAATATGCTTCAGAAAGTAGATATAAAAAAAAAAAGTTTCAAAGTACATTAATACTTGGATAATTGGTGGAAGGTAAAGACACCCACCTTAGGACCAGTGTTCTCCTGACATCTCTCAGTACCAAATTTATACTAAAATACAGCTTGATCATGTAAAATCGAACTCGCTGAAGCGATAACTATATTGGAAAAACAACAGCAGCAAACAAGGCAGCATGGTAGCCTAGTGGTGTCGTCTTAACAGATTCCTGCAAGGTGGGGGGGAGGGGGGGGACAACTCGGTTTGGCATACGTTGCTGGCAGGGTCTCTTTTTCAGTTGTAGCTGGTCATGTGAGTTTTCTCTCTCTCACCTAAAAACTGAAGACGGCGAGTCTCGTGTTGTGCGGTTTTGTAACTTCTTCCCAGCAGGTCGTCATCAAACACTGCGTGCTCTTGTTAGGGTTGCCTCCCTTGTGCGAAACAGCGACTTAACAGCCATAACAGAAAGTAGTATTGTTTCTTTTTTTTAAAATAATAAAAAAAAAAAAAATAAAAAAAATTGGCATAAATAGGTACGTGTTGAAGTTATTCTCTGGAAAGGCTTGGCTGCAAGACCCTTAAAGGGGCTGCCGGTTGAAGGATCATTCTTGATGGAAAAGAATCAGACCATACGAGACTGCACAAGTAACTATTGCACGTTCAGTCGAGGTTCATGCATTAATTTGTTCAGACTTTGAAAACTATAGAAGTGCATGAACAAATGTTCTTTGGAATACGTGGAGGAGAGCAGCAGTCTTAGCTGCATCCAAAGCCATCCCCGTTATATTTCAATGCAGGGACTTACTCTGAAGGTTTCTTCTTTTAATATCTCCTGCCAGACTCTTTCAGGTGCTGTTGATTTTTTAGGCTGGCTTAGAATTATTATTAACATTTTTGTTGCTGATTACAGAACTACCCCCCCCCCTCTTTTGTAAATGTGACTTTTTTTCTTCTGGAACTTGGATCTTTTTCATTCGGCAATGTATCCGAGTTATGCTCATTGTCGAAAGGTGAGAACGAGTAATGCTAGGGTTCTGTGAGCAGCACGTGAAAGAGAAGCTTGAAGCCTTTTCATTTGCCACAACCGTAGTTGGTCCCAAGAACGTTGAGCATGGTTTTTAATGGTGGGATCTTTTTTTTTGGCCACAGTTGTGATGTACAACGCCACCTTCCTGCTTCCTCACTGTTGCAGTACCAGTGGCGATGTTCAGCCTGCTAGAAGTAAAATCGAGCTGAAAGCGAACACCTCGCATGTTTTGTCTTCGCTGATATTTTTATTTGCAAATAAATGTACGACCATTTGTCGTTATTTAGCGCAAAATGTCACGGACGATTCGCTTGCTGCAAAGTTCTCTTTGGCTTTACTTGTTACAGCATATTTTTATGACTAGGACTGACGTGCACTGATGATGGTTTTTGGTAATACTTAAACGACTTAACACAATTTGTTCATACTTCTTGAGAACAATTAGTCTTCAGCTGCATATAGAGGATTTCTTGTAAAATTTTCATCATGGAGAATTTGTAATTGGGCAGGGTGGAGTTAGGACTTTACACACACACACACACACACACACACACACGCGCGGTGCAAGGGTGCCTACTGAATGCAGATGTAAAATGTTTTATGGAGTTGAAGATTTCCATTGGTAAATGCCAGCACGATCGCCATTCCTAATTTTCTGCTTTACCGAAACTCAACATTCCCGCATCGATTGTAGATGCACGAGTCAATGGTAAATTTTACCATTGACTCTCCACAGTAAACAGTCAGTGGTTCAGCAGTTTTGGAACATTTCCCGTTTTTCCAATGCTTCCAGAAATCACTGAATTTCCCGTAACCGTAATGTACTAATACTACTGTCTTTCTGGAAGGAAAAAAAAAAAAAAGCTTTCTTCATCATGATACTGGTATCACAAAAACATCATGGTGGATAGTGTATATGCAAATCAGAACCATTCTTTTTATTCAGCTATAATTTGTATTTACTGAATGTAAATTCTATGATACACCTACAAACTACGCAAGCATATGGAGAATTGTTTACTAACACGAAGATGGCTATATCATTTGGGAAATTTGTACTTTGTTTAGCCCCCCCCCCACCCCTGACTCCATATCTTGAACAGAGTAACCATTACAGGAAAACCAGGGCATTGTCATTGTATTAAACGGGAGCATTGTGCATAGGATTTGTAATAATGAATACAGACATCCATAGTGTATGAAGAATGTGTGCTAATAATTCGTCGGTTGTATGGGGAAAATTGTAATAATAATTAATTTATATTGTAGAATTCCTTTGTCAGCTGTAGTGCATGCAAAATTTGTAACGATTTTTAGGTTCTATTGTATGGAGAATTTTGTTGTCATGATTCGTCAGTTGGATTGTATGGAGAATTTGGTTTTTGTGATTCATCAGTTTTGTTGTGCAGAGAATTTGTTGTCACAACCTGTCAGTCGGATTGTGTGGCAAACCTTTTAATCACAAATAAAAGTGGTCTGCGGCAATGAGATGTCAGCGACCATGTATGGGGGGGGGGGAAATTTTTTTAAAATAATTAGTCATTTGTGATGTTGTAGGGGTACTTCGCCTGCTGTGTTGCAAGGAGAAATTGCTGTGAGAATTTTGTCAGGGTTGATTGTGCTGACAGTTTGCATTAATGAATGGGAATCTGGCACTGTATACTCTACGAGGAATTTTCGGTAATCGAGTTTTAAGTGATCGGTTTTTTTGGAGCAACATCTTAGAGAAAGTGGCAACATCTGACCTGAGTACACGTCAGACCCGTTTTGCCTTTACATGGTGGTGATAAGCCTAACTAAATATTGTATTTGGCCCTTTAGCCTAAAGCTTACTAATATCCAACATTTGTTTTTTCGATATTTAAAAAAAAAAGGTGTAGGTGATGTTATAGAGGGATGTAATTCATCCAGCCCCGATAATTTTTGTTTTCTGCTTGACTAATTTGCTATATTAATTAATTTGTTTTAAAATTTATATTATTATAATCACCAGTAGTGTGGGGATGTTGTTGCGAAAGCATAATAATAGCAATTATTGTTATTGTTGTTGTTATGCTTTCACAACAGCAAAGCTATTTCGGCTAACTGTTTATAATTTAGTTTTGTTATATTTGAGAATTTTCTTTTGTGCTGATTTCCTAGTAACATTCAGCCATCCCTGAGCCAGGAGCAGCAAGAAAGTGTCTCAAAAGGAATGAGATGCGTCTCAAAAGTTTGTTGGTTGCTATCAGAAACCATATGGATTTTATCTATATCTGCTAAAGCTACTGATGTGGCAAAATGGTGGCCATCCATAATCTCTCTTGAAACTATAGATATTATATGCATCTTTTTTAAAGGGATTTTTAAACCAATTGTTCAAACCTGGGCATATACTATTACAGCTTGGTTTTGTTTGAATGTTCTTTATATATTTATATTATGTAGTGTTTATGTGTTAATTGGTGGTTCAGTGGTTAGACTACTGAATTGTTGAGAGACTGAGGACCTGAGTTTGATTCTTGGTCAGGATTGGCTTGGCTTGGTATACCTACCTAGTAGGGTTTCCTCCTGCATCTAGAAATGAAGAGTTATAATAATGATTTCCCTGCCAAAGTCCAAAGTATTTACCAGGCCCCTCGTGGTGCAGAATGGGCAAGGCTATCTAGTGAGTGAATAGCTGCAACACTATTTTTATACTATACTTTTTTTGGTGTGGGGTCTCCTATGTAGAGAAGTTACCTTCTTTGTGGAGAACCGGTGTAAAACAACAACAACAACACGTTCATTCTGAATGACCACAAAGTAATCTGTACAATGTAATGCTGTGTTCTGTGACAGCACCGGTTTTTGCACTTTTTTGTAATACTGGCTTCTCTGCATATACACTTCTGATATTCTCTTCATCAGGTTATCCTTCTCTTGAGTAGATCTGTTTTACGAAAACCTCTAACAATGATTGTTATCTATATCATTTTCTAATACAAGTAAAAACACTAGAAGTTACGAAAAAATCAACTTCTGTTAACTTTGTTTTCAGCTCTGTCTCATCACTTCAGCAAAGCTGAATGCAAAGTCAGCAAAAGGGCAGTGGTTGGTGGGCAGAGGAGAGGGGATTCTTTATCCCCAAAACTTGTGGTTTTTTTTTTTTTTAAAATTTCTGTGTGAAAGATTACAGCAGAGAAAGTCTGTAGAACGGCTGCTTGCGCTTTTTGGAGGAAAATCTGTCTCCAAACTCCTTAAAATATTATGATCGAGTCCAAAGGGCTTTTGTTCTGATCCTTTTGTTTACACGCTCATAACAAGCTTAATCTTCTACCAAAACTGTCGACAACATGCATGTGAACCGGCAAGATCAGGATATAAGAATAAATAAATCAATCAATAACCAATTAGGACAAAGTTCCTTATTTACGAGTGTCTCAGAATCCCCGCCGAGCAAAGATGGACCCTGTTTTTTTCCCCCCCCTTCCTTCCCCCTTTTTTGTTTTCTGTCAACCGAAAACCAAAATTTCTTATTTTTATAAACTTAAATTAAACTTATCAGGCAAGATTAGATAGCTTATGATTTTCAGCTAAGCTGATTACTCTGTTGCGTGTATGCACACTCCGTTTGTTTGTTTAAACTTAAGCTGATGAATTTCTTTTTAGTTTGTTTCCACATGGAATGAAGTAAACAGCTGCATAGCTGGAAGGGGGGGATAACTCGGTCTGACTCATTCAGAACTGTCGGCTGACATTTTGAAGTTTTTCTGTGAAAGGTTAGTGCTTGTGCCAGTTGTGATGACGTTTTTATCAAATGGGGATCCTTAACACTGTTTTGATTCAAAGAAGGCATAGTATTTACAGTAAAGGAAACATTTGTATAGGGGTAGGGGCTTGTATTTGGGATTCCCTAAGGTAGATCTCCATCTTTTTTTTAATCTTTTTGTGGTGCTTGTGTGATAGTGCGTGTGAAAATTCTTGTATGCGTGTGTATCTCCGAGGAGAAGGGAGTGGAGGTGGTGGCTGAAGCCGTGTGGGACCGAAACCCGGTGTGGAGCAAGCTCCCGTTAAGGCCTAAAAGGCCGGGTTGAGACGCCAAAGCACCTCGTGTATCTGTCCACTGAGGAAGCCAGAGTTAGGGGCGTGAACGCCCCGCGTTACAGTGACCGCTTCCACAGCCAAAAACCAATCTTGGGAAAAAAGGCCTCAGCACGTCAAGTCCGAGAACTGGTCTCGACGCACCTAACCTTCCCAGCCAGATAGGCAGGCCAAAGGCAGAAAGCGCCCCTCGTCTCCACTCTTTTCGGGCAGAGGACTTTCCGTCTACAAAAGCCACTAAGCAGAGTACTCGCCTCCCCACCCCTATAAGGTTGACCCCAAGTGACCTCGCCCAAAGGGCGTGGTCCTTGGTCTCCATCCCAAGTGGTAGCCACTTGTGAGTTTTAGCCTAAGCCTGTTGACAGGAAAAAAAAAATTCTTTGGCCCGTTGGAATCAAATGATATCAGAAAAGATGCCACAGCAGATGAAAGGACTACTTTTTCCTGGAAGCATTTAAGTTGGGTGACAGATTACTTTATAAGTGTTCACAAGCAGATAATAGCGGAAGTGTGCAACACCAGTTAAACTGAAGAACTCCTGAAATACTACTTTGGGGTCACATTGTTGAGTTCACTCCAGTCAGCAAAGGGACATTTTTCTTCTCCCCCCCCCCCCCAGATCTGTGCCACCAGCAGCTTCAGCTGTGAGCGAGTAGAGAACTGTAGATGAGAAAACGTTGTTTCCCTGATGACGAGTTTTTCCGAAAGAAGTTTTGTTTGTGTGGTAAATGGCGCAAATCGTTTTCAAGTTATTTTATTTAGAAATGCGTGTGGTTTGTTTCAGATCTCTGTGTAGTCTTTGAGACCTTTTGTTGACCTTTTCGTTGAAGCAGACTTTCTCCGCCCTTCTCTCAAAGAAAGGCCGAGGTTCCAAGCCTCGCCTTGCGTCTCGGTGGCGGTAACTTTGTTCTGTTAACACTTGCAATGACTGGTCGTGACATGAAAACTCGAACAGACAGCGTGTTTCAGCAGAACTGCCCGTAGATAAAGCTTCGAGGACAACATTTTGCTCAGAGAGGCTACTGCCTTTGTTTGTAGTGACAAGCTGTCTTATTTAGAAAGGATATTGCCTGATTTATTTTTTCTTTCCTCTCTGCTTATTCGTGTTTGTTTCCACATTTTCTGATAATCTCTGCTCTACATTAAAAATCTTTTCTTAATCACCCAGGACAGGAATATAGCTTTTAGGAGTACAATTGCTTGATGAGCAAGCAGATGGGAGATAACTGAAAGCGTACCTAGGATTTCTAAGGTGTTTGAACATCTTCTATTCCTAGTTGAGTTGCAGTTTTTTTAATTTCATATATTACATCTCTCTCTCTCTCTCTGTCTGTCCTGTCTCTCTGTCTGTCTGTCTGTCTCTGTCTGTCTGTCTCTCTGTCTGTCCTGTCTGTCTGTCTGTCTGTCTCTGTCTGTCTGTCTGTCTCTCTGTCTGTCTGTCTGTCTGTCTGTCTCTCTGTCTGTCTGTCTCTCTGGCTGTCTCTGTCTGTCTGTCTGTCTCTCTGTCTGTCTGTCTCTGTCTGGCTGTCTCTGTCTGTCTGTCTGTCTCTCTGTCTGTCTGTCTCTGTCTGGCTGTCTCTGTCTGTCTGTCTGTCTCTCTGTCTGTCTCTCTCTCTCTGTCTGTCTGTCTGTCTCTCTGTCTGTCTCTCTCTCTCTGTCTGTCTGTCTGTCTCTCTGTCTGTCTCTCTCTCTCTGTCTGTCTGTCTGTCTCTCTCTCTGTCTGTCTGTCTGTCTCTCTCTCTCTCTCACTGTCTCTCTCTCTCTGTCTGTCTGTCTGTCTCTCTCTCTGTCTGTCTGTCTGTCTCTCTCTCTGTCTGTCTCTCTCTCTCTCTCTCTCCTCTCTCTCACTGTCTGTCTGTCTGTGTCTCTCTCTCTCTCTCTCTCTCCTCTCTCTCTCTCATGTGTGTTCCCTTAAAGAGAACTTGGCAAAAATGACTGCTGATAAGGAATCATATTCTGTAGCAGTGATGTTATAAGTTGGAGTAGCCAGCTCCCTTTCTTTCCATAGTCTCTAGTTTTCTCCAGGTACTCAGTTTTAGAAGGTCATGTTTGCACCACCATAAATTGAAATTGAACCCATTGCAACCGCTGAGCTCATCCACCCACTATTTATCTGTATATATACACAAAAACTGCATTTGGCATCAAGTTTTAACGAAGGACTTTTAGTTATAGAGCAGTAAATAGCTATCGCTTTTGTATATAATTATCATTTTTTGGTCAGTAAACCAATAATGGAATTATACATGTAAAGCCATTGTGTTTTAACTGATTAAGCACAGGTTACTATTTTTCTGCATTCATCATCCATTATACCGGATTTTCATTTTACTATGAATTCCCACGTAGCCAGGGTTAATTTTCTCTGCCCTCCCTCGGTGTCTTGTCATTTTTAATTTGTGCTTGCACCAAAACAACATGGTCAGCAAAGCATGTAGCCTGTTTGCTTGTCATGGTTGCAGCTGGTGACTTGGTTTTTACTGTTTTCTTTCCTTGCCAGCTTGTTTTGCGTGGATTTTAGGGTGCTTATCTGATGGTAGATTTTGCCAGAGATACCAGTTGCTATATGAGGAGTCTTTGGTCAGTAGGTCAGATTATCCACCTGATGGACCAACCTGACATTGTCTGGAACTATAACAACCTATTGTATTTCTAATAGTATTGTAGTAATGGAATCCAATCCATAATTACATTATATTCATTGCTTTGCATGGCAGATGTGAGCCAGAAGGGTATCTCAGAGTTTGCTCTGTTAACAAAAGCCTAGTCACTGGTTGAGATCACTACAATTATCCTGTATTGTCTTAATATTTCTCAGGTTCTTTGTTGGTTTTTATGAAGTATTTGATGTAATCACACATTTTTGATTTACATTTTCTAAAATTTAATAATGCAATATTTCTGTCTGAGTAGGTTACTTGCTAATTCTCTTTAAACGTTAGAGTAACCCAGAGGAAACTCACATGGCTCATGTCAGAGAGGTATGCCAAACCAAATTTGCCTCAACTGGGATTTGAATTCTGTTTCCTCAACGTAGTAGTCCGATAATTATACCAATGCACTACTGCCTAGCTGTAGCAACACTTATTTATTCTTTAGCAACGTAATCTTGAGCTTCCAGTGGAGATTAAAGCAACTCAGTGGTCAATAGTTTCAACTCGAGTCACTACTATTTGCCATTTGGTTTCAATGCTAAAATTTACCAATTGAAAATTGTCAGTGTTTTGTTTTATAGCTCTCTCCACGAAAGAGTAGAAAAGGTTGTGACATAAGAATTCTAATGCCATGCATCAATGTGTACAGTTATTATGCATATAAAATTGTTTCTAGTCTTTTTAACAGGAAAGCTTCAGTGTTACCAGTACATTTTCAGAAAGGTACCAGTTGTTTAATATTCACAGAAGGTTCCTAGAAATTAATTTTCTGCCTTGGAGCTTGTGTAATAATTGCAATTTGAACTTGTAATGAGCACAACTTCTTGGCTAAATAAACCCTGCTTGCTCGCTCTCTTCTGACTGACAGACTGGAGAGAACCGGGCAACCTAGCATAAGGGGTGGAGGGGTTAGCTCGCACCATTGAGTGGGTTTATTCAGATGGGAGGGGAGAAATTTTATTGACTAGACACATATGTAACCCGGGACGGAGAGCAGACAGCAGCTGTGACTATGAGGAGCAGAAGCTGATACTGTGACATCTTGTTCCTTGCTTCAGTGCGTGTGTTTGTGTGTGTGTGTTTAAGTCCTTCAAGTTGTACTGTCTCTTCAAAAAGAGATTTTTAAAATATGGAAGCTTCGAATGGGGTTGATAAAGGCGTGTATTCGTTCATCAGCCCTTATTCTTAAGATGGGCATAGGGTTTATGTACGTTTGGCAACAGTCTTTACAAGAATGGTCAGAAGTTTGCAAGAAGGAAATTAAGAAAGATCTTCATTTACCCAGCTTGGTGTTCAGTTTTTGAATTTGTCCATATCTTTTTAGAATTAATCCGTCTGTAATAAAATTGTCATCTTCGGCTAATTCTCAACGGCAAAAACAAAAACATTCTCCTTGGTTTGTGCGGAATGAGACCAGTCAGCAACATATCATCATCATCTTTTTTTTTTGAGCCTCCCCATCTTCTTTGGTCCTTTTTTTTTTAGATTACTGTACAGAGTTCGTTGTTTGGGGTTTGGTTGACTCACTTGAAAATTTTAGACATGTTTTCTGTTGCCCTTGTTTTTCTTTTTTGCCTTTCACGTTTCCAATTATTCTGATTGCTTGTGCTTTCTTATTTTTTCCTTTCAAAAAAAAAAAAAGGTTCTTTCCGCACTTATTTAAGTTCCATCTAGTTAGCAGGTGCGCGCGTGTGTGTGTGTGTGTGTGTGTGTTCCCTCAGTGTTTCGACTTTCTGTTCTGTATGTGTGTGTTTTTTTTGCTTTAAAAACAACAACAACAACAACAACAAAACCAAATAACTTAATAATCTGATCTACAGATGGTAATCTTTTGTTGATAAGTTTGATTGGATCTCAGTTGCCCCCCCCCACCACCACCACTCTTTTTTGAAATTATTATACACCTTGTGTGTGTGCCTTTATTTCTTTCTCCATGCAGATCTGTCCTCCCCCATACCACTATCCTAATTAAGGAGCTGGGGCTCACTGATCAGATGACTCCACAGAGTGAGGTATCGAACATTTATTTGGAAAAACAAAAATTTAAACCAAATCTCGTTAATTTAAAACTCGCGGTATCAGCAGGCACTAATGATGGACTCCCTCCCTCCCTCTTGCAATGAATTCCATGTTTAAAATTTTCCTCTTGTTGGTTTTTCTGTCGTTAAAGGAACAGCGCGTTTTCCACTCCAGGCCAGGTGCTGGGTGTCGATCTCTACAAACCAAATGGAATTATCTGGCTAATAAATCACTAACTTCATTTAACAGTTTGGAGAGATGGGGAAGTTCTGGAACCCTGTTTACAGTTCTCTTGCTCAAGACAATGGGTTCCAGCGAATTATCAGGTGGTCCTCTCCTGTCAAATGATTCCCAAGTGTTCCCCCTTAATTTGATGCCGACAAGGTTGGCGGTATAGTGACACAGTTGTCCAATTTTAAGTCAGCAAGCAGGGAAATCCTCATTAGAATTCCTTACCCCCCCTTTTTTAAAAAATTTAGATGTGGGAGGAAAACCCCCGGCTAATAAAGTTGATTGAGAAGGAGCCGGGCCAGGGGAGATATATGCCAAAGAAACGGTTCCCGCTGGTTTCAAACTAAGGACCATAGCAATCCACCACCGAATGACTGCATCACCCAATTCCAACTATTCACAGCATTGCTATTTAAAGAAAACAACAACTTATTGAATATTCATAAGTTTTCATCTAGTTTGTTGGGTTAGGGTTAGAATAAATACCGTGTAGCACGTGCTTATCAACATGCCTGAGGTTAGGGTCCCTGCCTTGTGGATTCTCCCTCTTCTGGCTGAGCAGAATCTCTGCTTTGAAGCTAACCAGTGTTCGGTTTGTGGATGAGTTCCTGGTGCTGGGATTTCCTCTACATCACCTACATGGATACTGCCTGCTGTTTATGAAGTTTCCTACAATTTCTGACACTTTCGCAAAGTTAGTCGAATGTTTGGCACTTGCTCTCTATGCTTTATCAGCTTTTGGCCTGTACTGCATGCTCTGGAAGATGCCTACTGACTCTGTTTTCAGAGGACTTTACTGTTGAACATGCCTACAACTTCAATGGTTCCACTTCCTGTGCTCTTGCTTCGTCATTGTCCACATGAAGATAATTACTTGCACCTGTGACGATCCCCCCAACCCATTGCATACATTCATCACTTTGGTGTTGCTCGTATGTGTTTTCAAAAACATTGCAGGTGCAATTAGCAGGACGTTTGGTGCTGAGGATGGAATGGAAAATAAAAGGTGGTCTGTCTCTGGCACCCTGTGAAGAGCGTGTTTCTGCGAAATGTTTTCATCACGAAAGTTTATTCATTGGCCTTTTGTTCTCATGTACCTGTTGCCTTTTGCATCCATATGACTTTAACAGGTGCACAAGTTAAGCATCATTACATTGTCATTTCAGAATTACCATATCCAAGTGCAAGGGGGGTCTCTCTCTCTCTCTTTCTCCATCTCTCTCTCTCTCTCTCCATCATCTCTCTCTCTCTCTCTCTCTCATCTCTCATCTCTCTCTCTCCTCATCTCTCTCTCTCTCTCTCTCCATCATCTCTCTCTCCATCATCTCTCTCTCTCTCTCCATCATCTCTCTCTCTCTCCTCATCTCTCTCTCTCCTCATCTCTCTCCTCATCTTTCTCTCTCTCATCTCTCACACACACACACACGCACGCATGCGCGCACGCACACACACAGAGGTTTAATTAAAAAAGAACACCAGAGCTTTTCATGTTCTGGTGTAAAGAGAGCAGTGGAGATGCTGCTTTATGTCGCTCGGTAGCAGCACTCAACCTATGAAAACTGCTCACTATTTACAGGAAAAAACCGATTTGCTGAAATTTTATCAGCCATTTCTTTTCTTTCTTTTTTTTCCATTACATTGTGGGATTCCTTGCTCAGTTTCCAGCAGATAAGATGCTTATCTTCTGCTCTCTCTCACTTGTGCTTATTTTCAGTGGGAACTATTACGTACTTTTTGTTAATTCCCTGTTTATGCATCTTTTTATTTTAGGTTGAACACCAGTGACGCCATCTGCCTGCCACATGCAGCGAGAGAAGAGAAAAGGGGCGAAAGCAGCAGAAGGTAATTGGCGTGCACAAACCCCAAATTGGTTTTGTAGTTGAAGGAAAAAAAGAAGACTCCAGCCTGTAGTATTGAATTAAATCAACAAAATGCTGGCTATAGGAACCTCATCCAATTCTTATGTTGAATGTTAATTGAATACAAATTCAAAACTTGATTTTTATTGGCAGCTATCAGTACAGGGGAGGAAAAGAAAAAAAAATTGGAATACTATATGTGCAATTACTTTTACACTGATGAATGTATTTAAACAAGAATCACTTTGTTTTATTTTCTGTTTGCAGAACGAAAGTAGGGGGTTAAATCGGGTATTTCCCATCATGCTTGGAGTAATTGCCGGACTAACTTATTAACCTACGTCGTCACTACTAAGTTGATGATGGGAAATAGCCGCTCACCTCAACCTTATATTTATTTATTTTTGTTTTGTGTGTCCATGTGTTTTTAAGGTTATACCCTGAAATTATAAGTTGGAAAAAACAAAAAAAAAAAAAAAATACAATAACAACCAACAAACAAAATGCATTGTTGCACTGAGACAATAAACTATGCTTATCTCCCCTGAAAAAGATGGGCCACAACAACTAAAGGTCATGGAACTGTGTGGAAGCCACTCAATATGGCAAATGCAGTTCTACATCGAGCAGTGTAGATGTAGCGGGACAGGACTAAATGTGGTCATTTCCAGGGTTCTGCCCAGATGAGGGTTTCCCCCCCCCCCATTTTTATTAACTTGCAGTTTCATTTCTTTGTTGGTAAATGAATTGAATTATATCATGCATAGTTCTCTCCAATTTGCTGAGGGAATGGGCCCCAGCCGGTATGCGTACCTGTTGCTGTTACATCAAAATGTTTGCCTTGTGTGGGAAGTAAGTAAAACAACAATACATACAAGAGAGGGGGGCTATCTAATTTAAATAAGAAAGTTATTGCCAATTTCTCTTATTAATTCAATGTAAATGAAATTTTATCTATACATGCACCTGATATTTCTTAGCAGATTTACTAATCAAGCCATGTTGTGATCTGAAGGGAATTCTGGGATTCTATTGTTCAACATGGTCATGCCCAGTCAGCCATGTATGAGGGCAGAGATGCCAAACATTATCAACTTTCATGTTGCAGAAAATGTTAATGTTTGAGAAATTTAGAAATTGACTGAATCTAATACATGGAGACAAATGTTTGGCTTTGTTATTGGGTGGGTAAGCTTTGTATGGCAGCAGACTCTGTGAGTGACGTACCAAGACCAGACCAGTCTCATCTTGTCATAATGCTAAGTGAATGGTACCCCCTTATTTAATGGAACCACTGAGTTACAATTAATGAACTGTTGAAAAGGCTGCGGTGTCACCAGCCATTCTCACTGTGATGTTGCTGCATTATCATGTAAAACCAGCTGTCTCCACTAGTTTTCCCTGATCGCCGTGGTGAGTTACTCAAGCAAGGGTCGGTTGTCTGTAACGTGGTAATAACTAATGCTTGTCCCTGTTCTGCTGTCATTACATTGGGAAAAAATGTTACATAGTGGATGGCTTGAGGTTCTTCAGCACCCAACTTATAACCCCTGGACTGCTTAAGGTAGCATTATTATTGCCTGTAGCAGTGCAGTAATGGTTCTTTGAGCAAATAAAGATCTTTAATGCAAAGGAGATTTGTTCCAGTAGCTTTGCATCAGTTGGGAGGGAGCTCTGTAGAAAACCAGCTTGTTTATATCAGTGTGTCATTTCCAGTTTTCGCTTGACCAACCCCTCTTGTAAGTTTTCATCTAGTTTCTAATATGAAACCATGCTGAAGTCTTGGTATTCTTAACTGAATAAATAGCCAAATACTATTATGTTAAACAAAGATACTTAAACAGCCACAATAATAATAATAATAATAATAAAATAATAATAATAATAATAATAATATAATAATAATAATAAATGGTAATATAGGTATTGTTTTTCTTGCATTTTAAATTAATTTATTTATCTCTTTAATCTTTTAGACCTGTATATACACCATCTGTGATGTATTTGCACTCCATTACCCGACAAATTTGTATCACTCAGTATAGATTGAGCCCTAGGGGCTGTGACGCCTGGTACCTCCCTCATTTGTATAACTCTTTGTAATGACAAGTTGATATATTGCTCCAAATCTACCCGTTTTGCATTTTCACTGTGTTGGCCAAATATACAGCCAGCACAGCACAAATATTAACCAAAATCTAGGTGGTATATATATATATATATATAAGGTAAAAACTGATGTGGTATACAGAGGGTTAATGCTTGGGATTTCTACTTGTTTCACAGTAGTGTCAGCTTTCAATTCCATTTGGCATAAAATAGGTTTAAAAATCGTGTAGTGTAGAATTAGAACTGAATATCCAACTGACTGCTATAAAAATACAAGACAGTGATGTTGAAAATTGACAATTCTTTGGCCATCTGGTGAGATAATAGGCTTCAATTGGAATCAGTTTAGTCTCTCATTTCAGCTTCAGAATTCCTATATGCTACTGACTTTTGTTGACTACCCATTACATAGTGCATGCTTGTGGATAAATAATTTAGTTATTACCGTATTTCTCTGAAGAAAGTCTTATTCTATTATATACATCTCTTCCCTACTCCTGAAAAACACACAATTCTGCATAGAGTTTATAGTGTCATTAAGCATAACAGAAGATGTTTCAACTAGAAAAGACCAGGGAAAACTTGAATCTCTCTCTCTTTTCTCTCATTTTTTACAGGTATGGATTTTCTAAAGGTCATTGTTTATACTATAGAAGTAATTGCATGTTTTAGTAAACTACCTTAACTCATTGACCCCTAGCGTTGTCTTTGTGTCACTGTTTCATGTTGCTTACTTCCAACCAATCATAGCCATTAGAACTGATTTTCTTAACCAACTGAAATTCTGTTTTTGCATGTCATTCGACAAATCTAACATGGCCAACTAGAGTGCATTTAAGCAACAGTCAGGAGTAAATGACCTGAAATGGTGATGCGTATATGGCAGGGGTCAACGAGCTAGGTGTTGAATTTGGGATATTTCATTAGCGAGTTGACAGTCATGATTGCCAGTGTAGGTGTAAGTTGATGAACAAAAGAGGGGAGAAGTCTTGGAATGGTTGCTTACCTGGGCTTAATGGGATATAAGTGATTATGTAAGTTTATGTCGGGATGGTGTTTAGAAAAAAATAATATCTTTGAGATTTTCACTCAGGTATTGTATGGTATGTGGCATCATCATTGGTTTGTGATATTAGACATGCATACGCGCATTATGTAAAATATGTAATGAAAAACTGATTACTGGATTAGGGGAAATAGAAATTGTTTGTTTATTTTTGACATTCACTGTTTTGAGAAAAAATGGCGAGAAAAGATTTACATGATAATTAACACCTTGTCGCATTTGGATAACATGAGAAACTGTGCTTGGATCGCGATGAGAGAAGAACCCAGATTTGATGATAATTTGTAAAAAAAAAAAAGATCATAGACTATTATATTTATATGGCAATAAGGGAAAAAAAAACAAATTCTTATTATGTTATGTGTAATTATCCAAACTGCATCAGTTGGTCATGCATAAATGATACCACTGATAACTAACCATAAATCTGAGTCAGTACGCGAATTACTTCCAATTTGTCTTGTGTTTTTTAGCAACAGTTCTGGCATGTAGGTCGATTACTACTCCATGATAACCCTTTTGTATTAGGTTCACTGAGATTCAGCTGGATATGACGGAAGGCGGGGTGATTTCATTGTCATTTTGTATTGATCATGGCGAATTTCCAGCCACTAGTATAACACTATCATCTAGTAACTGTTTTCGTTTGGGGAGGAGGGGCGGGTGGGAGAGAAAGGGTCACTATCTGGCCGCTGGCCAGCATCCATGTTGCATTTCTACATGGCTTGAGAGAGAGAGGGAGGGGGAAGTACTGCAAAACTAAATGGACCTCAGATGAGTGCTTTTGCATCTGCGAAGTTTGAGGGTACCAAATGTAGTTTTTATTACGGGTAGTTGTTGCTCCTTGGACCTTGAGTCGTGGCTGGCGAGTAGGTTTACGGTTGCATATATGGAACCAAGCGTTGGCCAACAGTGATTTTTAGACCATTCTCCAAACTTCCAGGGGAGACCACCCTGACTGACAAGTTTCCGGTATTGCTCGTTTGCTGTTGCTGCTTTTTTTTGCATGTTGGAGGAAATAAAATTCTACTTGACATTTCTATTTTGCTGCAAGCAGCAGCAGCAGTCGCAAGGTGCTTGGGAATGACAACCCAAAAGAGATTGTCGTTTAAGCTGTTGCAGAGAATTAACTCTTTTGGCTGCATTGCCTCGGTCCTTTTTGTGCAAAATGATCCAAAGAAGCAAGGAAAAAGCAACGCGAAATTGAAGATGTCTGCAATTTTTATTCTAGTGAAAATTCCTTTATCTCGGAAATCTTTTGATGGATTTGTCCGAACTCTTTGGAGCTTGTGCTACCGGTAAAACCATTCTGTTTGTTATGTAAAGAACATCGCTGCCCACTAGAAATTTCCCTCTTTACAAAGCAATGACTTCCTCGTTATCATTTCTATTATTTTAATTAACCTGCTTCACACAATATTGTTCAGATAAATTTTACCACAGTTATTTAAAGACTTAATTATTGCCACATTAGTTTAATTTATGGTTACCTAACTCTTTGAAGTATCTGCTTGTCTATTCACGGGAAGGGAAGGGGCATTGTTTCTAGTAGTAATCCCCTAATGTAAATGTACACAACCAAGGTTTTGCATTCCACAGGAAGCCCACACAGGGCTAAAAAGTAAGCAGATGTCTCCATTAAAGCAAATTTGAATATTTTTCCAAAACTTGCACCTGTAGGCTAGGTGGGTGATTTGTAAATTCCCTTTTTTATTTAAGCTGTTGTTGCCCCCCCCCTTGTTATTATCATTTTGTTTAAATTACTGGAAGTAGATCTGTATGTGCAGTCTCTCAAATTCCTTGTAGTTTGAATTCGTGATCAGGGAGCTCACTGCGCGGTAGATGATGAGTGCACCTTGCTGCCATTTAAGTTGTGGAGGAAATATGTCTAATTATTACACTCATTAATAATAATAATAATAATAGTAATAATAATAAAGAATGTTTATTTACTTTAAATTACTGTTTTTTTATCATAAGTAATTCAGGGGCCACATTTTTCATTTTTGGCTTGGCTTGGCTTTGTGTATCTATCGTGGAAACGTGACACCAGAGTTTTTGTTGGTTTTTTTTTTGAATGTGGCGTCTCTATTCTTAATGGAAAGCTGTGGGTGATGTAGTAGGCTGCTTAACCATGAATGATGACAATAGTTGGTTACCAATCTTGATGACACTAACGAGCATGACATTGGCAATGATTACTCAATGTAGTGCTGGGCATGGGTCCCACCGTTTCCACTGGTAGTGTAAATGGGAATCTTATGGGCCTTTGGCCAGCACCTATCTATTTCACTTTGCTGGATGCCTGTCTGTTTGCTTCACAGTACCACACCTTGTACCGGTTCCTGTAGAATTGCATTGTGATGGTGGTGGGATTGTTTTAACTGGAGGGTGATGAGGGTTAGGGAACCAAATTTGTTAGTGCTGATCTTTCCTCCTTTCCTTGGAGAAGGCATGTGGAGCAGATGTTCAGAGCTATTTACATCCTTCATCTTGTTCTTGTGGAGGTCATGTGATGTCCGCAATGCCAGCGTTAGCCCCCATCTGTGTAAAATGAAATCAGGCCGGTCTGTATTTCTCTTATCAGAAAAATCAAATATTAAATCGCAATTCGTGATTGGCGTTCTTTCATCCCAGTTTGTCTGTCATGACGGACACAAAGGTTCTTCTCTCGCATTATCTGGCCCTCGAAACTAGACAATCCAAATGAAAATTCCCTCGTTTACGTTGCATGCAAATTCCTAGTGGTTATGCGATCTGCCATGTGATCTGTTAAAGCGGAAGAATGCTGGTAACCTTACAAAGGGTGTGACAGTTGGTATCTGTGCAACCAGCTTCTCTAAAATGTTCAGTTTGTAGTGCCTTGGCAGGGGCAGATTGGGCTGCTGGGACACCGGGCAAAATCCCGGTGGGCCGGTGCCACCTGGTGCCTAGTCAGCAAGCTGATAACCCGATTGGCCTCTCTAGTTCCAATACTATTGTGTGCTACTGAGCAACCTACTGCACTCTACATTAGTTGTAGGTGTCTGTATATGTAATTTTATGTCGGAAGTTATCAACTGTATAATCAAATTAATGATGTCCTGGCCCCCAGCCCCTGTAGGTGAGAGACAAAATAAGGTCCAGCAAATACACTTGAAATTTGTCCTTCCGTACAGTCCGTACTGTACTCGTACACCCAGCGTTCTCCTCTGCAACTCGCATCTAAGCCTCAATTGTATTTTTTTTCATTGTAAAGAACAAACTCTTTCAAGGGCTGAGGCGCAGTGATTACTAATTTATATATAATATAATATTATGCTCAAAAAACCTTTTAATGAACTACAGTCATGCGCCGCATAACGACATTTCGGTCATCAACGAACCGCATATACGATGGTGTTCCGCCATAAGATTATAACGGAGCTGAAAACTTCCAATTGCCTAGTGATGTTATGGCACAACGCATTACTCGTGTGTTTGTGGTGATGCATGTGTAAACAAACCTACTGCGCTGCCAGCCGTATAAAAGTATAGCGCATACAATTATCAGGCTTTTTCGTAAAGGAACAATATAATTTACATTGTATTGTTACACTCTATATCAGCAGCTGGTATTTGTTTAATACTGAATATAGAAAAAATGTGTTTAACTTATTTCATTTATTTGAATAACTGCATATTATATATATAAGATTCTCCTCCTTAATTAAAGATTATCACGTCATATACTCCTATGTATATCATCATCTATCGAGTAATTGAGTTATTACTGCTTAATGATTTCAGTTTCGTGGAAAATCAGGCAATCTTATTTTTATATGTATGCAAGTAAATTTAATAAGGTCACAATTATAAGATTTCATCTTTATTCTGTGTATTCATAATTATTGAATGTCTATCTGTCTATATACATAATTATATATGTGTATAACTTGAGTATTTTTGACCTTGTGTACAGGGCTTTTTTTAGTGTGCAGTTCTGAAGGCAAATGTGAGCAGTTCAAATACAGAGATGCTGGATGAAGTATTGTATTCCTCATAGCTACAGAGACTGACAAAAATAACAGTTCTAAAGCCCAATGCATTCTTGAATGAAGTGGATACACTCAGACTACTCAGTGTTGTCTCAGAACATAAAAAATTTCTAACTTCTGTCTTCAGCTCGCTCTTTGAGGACTGTTCATCAAGGACTGTTCATCAGCTTCGTCTGTTTCTCCATCTGAGTTATCTAACATGAAATATAGGTTGGATGTGTCTTGTTCTTATTTTCTTTTTAAGTGTTTGTTATTAAAATAAGGCTATTTTAGTGATCGACTCATAAGCCAATGGGATGAAGTACTTAATATTGACCTTAGAATATGTCCTAACACCCATTTCATATAGCCTCAAAATGTCCCTGTAATTGGTCAAATTTCAAAATTTTCTTGGCGGCTTACAGTGCCCCAAACCCCAGCTGTATGGGCTCGCTGCAGTCACCAAAATCATAGCCTACATTAATGGGCTGATCTTCGGTGTTTGTCCGGGCCGTTTTGGGCTCCCAATCTGCCCCTGCTGGTATCCGGGAAGTGGCTACATTTGCAGAAAATTGCCATCAGAAAGCAAAAGTGGGTCATGACAGCTTGGACCAGCAGACGTGTAACATGTTTTCAAAAGCAACTAACAGATGTGGTACAGAATCCAAAATCTCTCAAATGGTACATCAGACATGGCAGTTGTTCCTGTTCAAATAATGAGCTCCTGTAGCAGGTCATATGTACACAGATCTTCCCACAATGCAAAGCATTAGAAAAAATTCCTGTAGTGTTGGAGCAGGAGACCCAGGGAATCAGTCAATGCAAATGGTGGAACCAACCGTGATTACATGAAAAGGAAGGATATAGGGTATGGTGTAGCTGGAGGTGGCGTTAGCTGACATGCTTATGGTTCTTTCATTGACGAGTGACATCATATGAATACTTAGGCGGTGTGGCAGACCACATTTATCCTGCATTGATGGCTTGGTTGGAAGGCAATTGGATATTTCGGACTGATAGAACTGTTCATCATCAGTTGGTCCAGTATTGTGCAAGACTGGTTTTCTGAACAAATGTAGCTGCTCATACCCTACCCCCGTCCCCATTTCCCCTTGATTTCAATCTCATCAAGTACCTGTGTCGCCTCTTGGAACGATATATTAGAAATTCTTTATACCACACGATATCTTGTGGAATCCATGCCATGGCATTTTGAAGCAGGTACTTAAACCATAAAGCAGTTGTTCCTTCCTACCAAACGCCTTGACCTTTCTCTGATTATCCATTTATTTATTTATTTTGACCAGGCAGCGTGAATTTCTGTAAATTTACTAGAGATTCATGGTTTGAGTGGTTTGGCTATCTTCTGAGTCAGGTGTCTCTAAGTAGGCATGTGCTTTTCTTTTGTTGTTGCTTTCTTCCCTGTCTCCCACCAGCCTGATTTTTGTGGATTTCTTTCAATAAAACAATTTCCTAATCTATTTGTAATTTGAAGGGTTCCAGTTAAGATCTGTTAGATAGATGGGTTACTACTGTTCACTGGTGGGTACAGACTAGACTAGACTCTGTCATGGATCCTAAGTCACCCTCATCAGACAACTGTTTTATCCAATTCTATTGCTGCTTTTAAATGCCAGCATTTACTGTGTTGTCAATAGGTGATTGGTATTGTGGACATCCATCTTTTCAATGCTGATTCAGCTCTCTGATCACAGTGTCTCCATGGCAACCACTTTGTGACAGCTTCTGTTTCTTCTCAACTTTCTACCTTTGTGCAAAGCTTCAGGTCAAGAGTAACTGGAAATTGTTTTATTAATTTTGATTATAAATGTAGCATAAAACTTCAGTTTTCTTGGGGGGGGGAGAGGTCAACAGGATATGGCAATTATTTCCATTGGTATCACTATAATTTTGAAAATGATTTTCTGTTTTATAAGCTGACAATTGTTATGTTGGAAGAAAAGCAAAATCACAATTTTTTTTTCTTTTTTTTGGAATTTGTAAAAAAAAAATTTCTTTTTTTTAATAGATTAATTTTTTTTTCTGCTGAATTCACAGTTCTTTTTTATTGCCTTATGGTTGGGCATGTTTTTTATAAGCTTGGCATTCTAAAATCAAATGTTATTTTCATATAGACTTTGTCACAAAACTTAACAGAAGTGAACTGGTTCCATCTCCATCTCTCTCTCTCTCTCTCTCTCTCTCTCCTCTCTCTCTCTCATCATCATCATCTCTCTCTCTCCTCATCATCATCATCTCTCTCTCTCTCTCAGCATCATCATCTCTCTCTCTCTCATCATCATCATCTCTCTCTCTCATCATCATCATCTCTCTCTCATCATCATCATCATCATCTCTCTCATCATCTCTCTCTCTCATCATCATCTCTCTCTCATCATCATCATCATCTCTCTCTCATCATCATCATCATCTCTCATCATCATCATCATCTCTCTCTCATCATCATCATCATCTCTCTCTCATCATCATCATCATCTCTCTCTCATCATCATCATCATCTCTCTCATCATCATCATCATCTCTCTCATCATCATCATCATCTCTCTCTCATCACCATCATCTCTCTCATCATCATCATCATCTCTCTCTCATCACCATCATCTCTCTCATCATCATCATCATCTCTCTCTCATCATCATCTCTCTCTCATCACCATCATCTCTCTCTCATCATCATCTCTCTCATCATCATCATCTCTCTCTCATCATCATCTCTCTCTCTATCATCATCATCTCTCATCATCATCTCTCTCTCTATCATCATCATCTCTCTCTCTATCATCATCATCTCTCTCTCTATCATCATCATCTCTCTCTATCATCATCATCTCTCTCTCTATCATCATCATCTCTCTCTCTATCATCATCATCTCTCTCTCTATCATCATCATCTCTCTCTCTCTCATCATCATCTCTCTCTCATCATCATCTCTCTCTCATCATCTCTCTCTCATCATCATCATCTCTCTCTCATCATCATCATCTCTCTCTCATCATCATCATCTCCTCTCTCATCATCTCTCTCTCATCATCTCTCTCATCATCATCTCTCTCTCTCTCTCCTCTCTCTCTCATCATCTCTCTCTCTCCTCATCATCATCTCTCTCTCTCATCATCATCATCTCTGTCTCTCTCATCATCATCTCTCTCTCTCATCATCATCATCTCTCTCATCATCATCATCATCTCTCTCTCTCATCATCTCTCTCTCTCTCTCATCATCATCTCTCTCTCTCATCATCATCATCTCTCTCTCATCATCATCATCTCTGTCTCTCTCATCATCATCTCTCTCTCTCATCATCATCATCTCTCTCATCATCATCATCATCTCTCTCTCTCATCATCATCTCTCTCTCTCATCATCATCATCTCTGTCTCTCTCATCATCATCATCTCTCTCTCTCATCATCATCATCTCTCTCTCTCTCATCATCATCTCTCTCTCATCATCTCTCCTCTCTCTCTCATCATCATCTCTCTCTCATCATCATCATCATCATCTCTCTCATCATCATCATCATCATCTCTCTCATCATCATCATCATCATCATCATCATCATCTCTCTCTCCATCTCATTGAAAGTTCAGCAGTCTGCTTTGTTTTCTTATGCCACTGCCTTATTTTTTAGCGCTGTTTGCTACCGGGAAGAATCACGGAAAAGATATCTTGAGGAAACTGTGAGAAGGGACCAATTCCAAATGGATGTGTCAAAGATGCAACTTTGTATTTAAGGTTTCTTGAAGAATTGAGAGCTGTGCCGCAGTGACAGGCTTCTGTTCTCCTCCTGTGCATAGGAGAAACTCATAGAAATAAAAAAAATAAACGACTGAAGGTGGTAGAATAATTTGTCACGTGAAACATTCTACTAAAAACAAAACCGTACAGAATATTTATTTATTTATTTACATAACTTTTCCTGTATCTGAAACTTTGTTTTGAGGAGAAAATGTTGCAATTTCTCTGCCCATTCAAATTTTATAAGGCTTGGCTGCGTTCATGGTTTGGTGTTTCAAAGAGTTAATCTTCTGTTCGTTTTCAGGGTTATATCGTTAAATTTACTTTCCTCGACGAGTTTATTTTTCTTACCTTCTCTGCATATTAAACTCTTTATCATGCGCATACACAGCTACAAGTGGTAATTACTTTTTTTATATATCTAAGCACAATGGTGGGGAAAAAAATCTATATCATTATTATAATTTTGTTATTTATTTATTTATTTTTTTTTAATATCTTCAGAAAAGCAGCTATCAAAGTACCAGAAAATGCTTTTTGAAATTGTTTTTTTGGTTTTTTTTTTTTGTTGTTGCTGCTGCTCATCACAGTCATCATTTGCTGTATCTTTTCATATTATTTCCACTTCTTCCCACCCTCAGACTGAGCCGAGTGCAGTGCTGAAGCCCATCTTATTTTTCCATTCAACCGATGTACAGCATTCTGAATACGAGCACCTGTTGATACCCACCCCAATGTTTGACGTAAACAATGTCTGTTTGTGTCGGAGCCTTCCTGTGAATCGTGAATTTTCTAAATTGCTACAAAGGCTGTGTCTGCAGTCGGCATCCCACCTGGCCAGGTTCTCACGCGCATCTTTCCACTTCGGCTTCTGGTCGCTCGCCGATCTTAATTAAGGCCGAGTAGGATCTGGGCTGGTCCGGAGATGTTTTCATCCTCGACTTGTGCTGCTTTCTTCCGCGAAACCAATATATCCCCATGTTTGTCGATGCCAACCCCTCTCTCCCTTCAGAGACCCCAGCAGGCTACGTTTTTTTAGCAGTTAGGCAATCATCAGAATAACTTAAATCTGTTTTCTTTAACCCTTTGGCTTAATAAATGCAGCATTGAGGAGTTTTCAGTGCTTGATTTCATAGTTAACAGTTTCTCGTGGACTTAGTTACTACTGGCGCCCGCTTGAATTTTGTAAATATTCCACTTAATTCTGGAGGCTTGTGGACCTGTCTGTCTTCTGGTTCCTCAGGCCTTCTGATCCAGGATTGGAAACTAAATGACCTTTCCGACACGGATTGAGAGCCAACTGTTGGTGCCGGCTTGGTCTCGTACATGATTATGCTGATCACTAGTGCAATGCCAGTGATTTTATTGGACCATCAGATTCTCTTCTCACTACCATCTTTAGTAGAATCCGTTTCTAAATACTCTCTCCTGCCACCAGGTATCCACCCCAGTCCAAAAAAAAACAGAAGTCTTTCTCCCCCAACCAAACAAACTCGTCCACATTGAGATTCACATCTTTTAATGGTATGCCATTACTATTTACGATCTGCTTCCGGCACTAAAATCACCGATTACAAATTCTCAAATGCACGTAAGAAATTGCTAATTGAGCATTCTCTTCTCAATACCTCGGAGACTGCCATCTTTGGGGTTTCTGAGCTCCTAGCAATGTCAGAAATGGTACTAACACTTTACAGTATGCAATCTACAAACCTTTACAAACTTAACTAAGTGACCTTGAATTATTGATCCTTGATACTGCGTACGGCTAAGGCCAGACAGCCTGGTCACATGACGCTGGTGGCATCAAGGAAAAATACCGTTAAAGCTGTTCTTGGATGAGATTGCGGAAGGGAAGAAAACTTTAGTGCTATACTTTACAGACATGTGATGTGTAATTAGCTCACTTTAATTACCACGTTACATTTAAGCTGCTTAAGGGAAAATAACTACTGGAGGAAAAGAACCATTTTTGTTTCTTTTATCATTATTGTGAAAACTTGCAGTGCTATTGTTTTTAGATCTTTAGAAGAATTGTTTTCTTGAATTAGAGTTTATTAGCTGATATCTCCTTCTTCCCAAGACACTGCATGGGGGGAGAGAGAGAGAGAGAATGGTGGGTAGATGGGTAACTGATTCGAAGTCAAAATGCACTGCCAAGACAGGCTTATGGCCACCATCTCTGTATGCAGAACCAAGATCTAATGTAGGAGGAATCTGCACAAGTTTTGAAACATCTTTATTTTGGTCACATTAACGCCACAGTTGATCTACTTACTATGGCACCCAAGCTGTACTTGTTTTCCTTGAGCCCTCCTCCCTCTCTCGATTCTGGATGTAACAGAACTGGTGATGAGGATATCCGGAGAAGGTTGGAATGTCATTAGACTCTGGTTTCTTAGTCACTGCTTGGTTATCTCGCCTTGATGAACCAATCTTCCTGTTTGTCTTGCAGATTAACTGGGATTATCTTTCCATTTTGGATTTTGAAAACCAAACAACTTTTTTCTTTCTTTTTTTTTTCCTTTTTTCGTTCCTCATGTCCCAAAGAAGAATTCTTCTATTAATTTATATTCATAAAGATGAAAACTTAATTAAGATGATTTTTTTTTTCTGGTGGGAGAGGAACAAGTTTCTTGAAGATATGGCAATCTGTTTTTGATTAGCTTGTTTTGATGCATTCTGTTGCCAATGTTCTCCCTTTGTGTCTCCGTGTGTGTTATTCTAAGTTATCAAAATTAATATTATTTTTTCTTTCAAATATGCTGCTAGCTCAATCAAACGCTGCTCTTACGAACCAAGACATTTATAAGAAGAAAGTCTTATTGAGGCCAACCAACAGAAAAGCGTAGTGCGAAAATATATCTTGATGCGTTCTACGTTTCGATCTGAGTTGCGCTGAAGCATCAGTGTTTCCGTAGGCTGTGCCAACTCGAAGTGTTCATAGTTCTTTCTTTTTCCAACCCCCCCCACCTCCGTAGTTTTGCAAAGGGAAAGTAAAAACCAGCTGTCTTACCAAACATACCCCCTAACCCTGCACTCAAGCATGGTCCCCTTTCAACAAAAAGTTTGGATAGTCGATTAACTAATTTAATAAAGGTGTTTTCTGTAATACTGCAAAAAAAAAATTGAGATGCATACGAAGTGCTAGTGATAGGGCAACGCTAGTGCGCTTTAGTATATCGATTTAGAATCCTGCCTTGCTCCAGTCTTATCCTGTGCCCACCCACCTTCGGTTGCGATACCAATTCATCACCTGTTCGTTCATCTTCCCGGGTGGTGGTGCATCTCGCCCCACCCCCTCTTTTTTTAATCCCAGTTTCTGCAGTCTCAGAAATTCCCGAATTGTCTGGTCTGCATGTTTATCCTTCAAGTGCGATGCGATGCCCTAACCCTCGACGGGTTTCACTCTGTCGCTCACGTGGATCGTGCTTTGTCGTGGGCGCACCAAAACGAACCCATTTCAACAGAGATATGAATCAAGAATTGCAAAAGCTGTCAAGATAAAATAGCCGAGACGGAATTCAAAAAAAGTTTTTTTTGGTAAATTTGTTGTTGTTTTTGTTTTTTTTATGTCCAGGGCAAAGAGAAAAGGACTTAGGGACTTGTCACCTTAAAAAATACAAAAAACAACAACAAAAACCGATCAATGTGAAGATGCCTCTGAATCAACAGGTTTATAACCCTAACCCTGCCGGTACTCTATTGATCCCCAGTGGTGATTTCTTAGCATGCCTGTTGTTGATAAAGTGATCCCCAAAAGCAGGCAGGGGGTTAGGGCTAAGTATTATCATAGATATCCCTAACCCCCCCCCCATGAGAAGCTGAAAGTAATGTGAGAATGTGTGTGGCATTGTTAGTGGGGGGTTTTAGGGTTGTCTTGGCAAAGAAGGTACCCACTAGGGGAATCACCCCGCCCCCTCCTGGTATCAGCTTGGAGGTGAATGTTAGGGGTCTTTCCATTGAAAGTAAGTTCTCGACTAGAATCCTTCATTTTTTTTTTTTTTTAGCTGTGGGAGAGAGACGGGAGTGAGTAAACCCCCCCCCCCCCAGGGGCTGGTTGTTTAGATCGTATCTCAGTTACAGACAGACTCCGGTTGCCAATTTTTTACCTGTGAGATTTTTTTTTCAGTGCCACAAATTGGCCCTTTTGTTGAACTGGGAGGTGACTCCGAAACACCATGCTGGTCATTACGGAAAGGGTTTTTTTTTTCAATTGTTGCATGTGCCTTGGGTTTAAAGCCAGGAAAGGATTAAATCCAGTCGGGCGGGCGCGCTCAGCGCCACATGCCGGCAGCCACGGTTTTGTTTTTTGGTCCTCGCTGAATGTTTAGTCTTCACTCTCCTTTCTCCATCTCCTTGCACGCCTGACTCGGAATCTTTCCGAGCTATCCTGGGCGGTTCGCTTGATTTGAAATACAGGGTGTTCCAAAAGTCTTGGGCACATTTTGACAATGAATATCTCGGAAACTATTAAGGATATAAAAACGCATCTGGTAAATTCAGAAAGCTTGTAATCTCAATTTTTACATGGAATGTTCAAAGATGTTCAATGTGAGCACCATTGGTCACACGACACACATCAAGCCTATAGTCCAATTCTTGCCAAACGCGTCCCAGCATTGCATTGTCAATGGTTGAAACAGCTTCTGTTATTCGTGCCTCAGCTCATCCACGTCTCTGGGAATAGGGGGCACATATACCAATCCTTTCACAAATCCCCACAAAAAGAAATCGCATGGTGTGAGATCTGGAGATCTGGGTGGCCAGGACATGAGATCGTGATCATTCTGCCCAGACCTTCCAATCCATCTGTCTGGCAGTTTTATGTTCAGAAACTGTCTAACCCTGAGGCTCCAGTATGGTGGCGCTCCATCCTGTTGGAAAATGAAGTCACCAGACTCTTTCTCACTCAATTTATCCATTAACTAAAAAATCTGAAAAGATATCTAAAAAAATCTTAATCTAAAAAAATCTTAATATCTGAAAAGAAATAAAAAAAATCAATAGCCTTACAAAAAAATTAATGTAATTAGCTTTAAAATGACACAACTTTTATCTTACTACCATTCATAGTTAAATAGATATGGGGACTTCAAATGTGCCCAAGACTTTTGGAACACCCTGTACACTTTGCTCTCTGTGATGCTAGCTGTCCAACTGCAGACTTTGTGTGAGGGCACACCCACCACCCAGCTGACACAGGCCATGCATGCTCTTGGTCATTAGTCCAGGTGAGTAGAGAACAAATCGCCATCTTTTATCATTCCAGGGCATGAATTAAATACAAGTCTTTGAATGTACGTAATTTTTGTCCTCTCATTTGTATGTAATCAGTTTAAGAGCCATATTTAATTAATTCTATCTTCTGGTCAAATACCTGGCCTTTGTGTGCAGTCCCAGCCACTCTACTTTGGCACCGAGTCATTTCAAGAAACTGAAATTCACTTGTTTACCTTTGGCTTTATCATGTATGAACTTATTTTTCTTTCACGAGTCAAGAGTTTCAATGAATCATTTGCTACACTGAGAACATCGTAGTTGGAAAGTGATGCAGACTTGTTCAAAATGTTTATTTGCATCCTTTCTCTGCGTCTTTCAGTGGGCTTACCGCTCATCTCTCTGAGAAGTTCACCCCCCCTCCTGATCCTGCATTTGAAATCACGAGTGTTCTGTCCATGACCCCTCTATTCTAGTGTGTAAACATTTAAGAATGTAAAAGTAATCGGATTTTAAATCTCAAGATACATTGTCTTCCACTGACATCATTAGATTTGTGCCATAGATTACACAGAATTAGGGAGATCGTATGCAGAGTGATGTTTTTTTCCTGTTAACCCACTGCGTCCCATGTGTGACAGAAGATGGCAGTTTGTTTTTGATTTTCTTAAAAAAATTGTTGTGTGAAATATAAAATCAGTCTTTAAAGAACATCTTTCATTCCTGTATCATTTGGTTTTGACAGATTCCCGATTCTATTGGAATTTTTTTTCAGGCTGTTTCATTTTCCTTTTTCTTTTCTAACTTTTTGAATTTCTCTCCATCTCTCTCTCTCTCTCCCTCCATCTTCATCTCCCTTCCCTCTCCCTCCATCTCTCAGCTTCCTCATCTTTTTCTGACATCCGTGCACTATGTTAGTGGTTTCCAAAAACATCTGAAGCACTTGCTTTGCTCTAAGTTCATGTTGAGAGAGGAGGTGATGGAGGTGTAAGTTTAAAGTGCTTGATTTGCAGTTTGTTTCCCTTGATTAGCGAAAACCCAGAAATACACATCGCCAGTACATAAAACGCCTAGAATTTTTTTTCTTAATTCCCCTTGTACTTTAAAATTTAGAGAGAAAAAAAAGTGTTGGAAGGGGCACTTTCCAAAGCAGACTTTGATTTTTATTATGGGGGGAGCCATACTTTTGGTCATTTTGGTGCCAGTATAAACCGCTGGTCAGATGCACTGTCACATGGTAATCGGTCGCCCTGTAAGCAAAATAAGACATTTTTATTGGTTTCCAACAGTTTCTAACTAAAGGAAACTGCAACATTCTACGATTTGATTTGGTTTGCGCATCAGCAGATACGGCCCTGATTTGTGGTCAGGGGGAACCTGCACTGGTAGGCAGGCATCTGGGCAACGCAATGTGTAGTGCTGCATGAATACCAAAAACTAATTGTCTATGGAAATACTGGCTTCCAATTTACCTTCTACATTCACGAAACGCTGGGCGTTCCATAAGCACCGCGTGGCAGCAGAATACTTGGGGTTGGGGGCGGCATCATTCCCGTGGTCAGGAAGCGGAGTAAAATAATCCTTAATTCATCCTCTGTGGCAGTGGGTGTTTGTTTCTTTGTCATCCATGTTCACCAGATCCTGCAAAACTTGGCTAACTCCATAGACAGACAGACAGACAGACAATGATGGAGAAACTTACGGGGACAAAAATAATTAGTATGGAAGATCGCAAGACAATTAGAGTTTATTAGTCTGCTAGTTGGCAGGGCCATGGCTCAGAGCCACCATACCAAAGAAAGTCGCCACCTCCAACAATTACAAATGTAACGCAGAAGGCTCTACTAGAATTCTCCAATTTTTGATGTGGGAGGAAACCCAAGGGCTCAATACGCAATAGCAGAAGCCTGCGGTAAAATGCTTACTGCAGAAGTAAGATGACTGAAGTAGGTTTTACCAAATATATCTTGCATGCAATGTTTTTATGGTGTTCTGTCCAGTAAATTTACCCTCCCCTCCTCTCTTTAAAAAAACTTTTTTAAGGGTGCACATAATGGTGTGACTAACCTAACAGTGTGGTTAATAGAACAAGAAAACTCTGGTTTCCATTGTTTAATTTAAGTATCATCTTCCAAATTTGTATTTATTTTTTTTTTGCTTTTTAGAACTTGGGCTTTAATCTTCTTGCTTGGTTTGCCTGCCTGTTCAATAACAATGGCAATATTTGGAACTTTCTTGAGGGTGCATTGTGTTGATGTATTTGGCTGATGAAACCAAATGGACCATATTTGGTGACAGACAGCAGTGTTTTCAGAAAAAGCCATTTTCAAGCGCACAGCAAATGGATGTGAAGTACAAAAATCTATTTCATAAAAAGGAAGTAAATGAAGAATTCGTCAAATTGAAGATTTGTTTTTGTTGGGTCACCCCCTTTGAAGCTTGCTTAATTGAATCTTAAAAATCATCTTTGGTGGGTTCCTTTCATCAGTACATGTAAAATGGCAGAGATGAAGCACTGCAGGGTGTGGCGCCGGCCAGTCCCAAGGATGTCGGGAGAGGTACTTCTCTTGCGGTCTTCTGTAGATGTAAGACCCGAGAGCAGCAGACATCTTGTTATGGTACCAGATATAGTAGCTTCATCGTGCAAACGCAACGTAATTTGCTTCGGTCCATCTCCCATTTCCATTCGAGCCAAGACGAACGCACTAAACTCTGTCAGTTTGGTAGCTTTAACCGCCGCCACTCTCCACAAGCACTGACGTAGATTCTTTGTCTCCCTGCCGCACGGATCCAGCCTCCATGTGCTTTGTATACATCCACTTTGTAAAGTCATTGATTGGTATTTGGCCGCTGCTTTTTGACTGGTACACACACACACACATTCTCTCCTCAACTTGCCAGTATTTTTATTTCCATGGAGCCGGAGATCCATATCAGTTTGTTGCTTTTCTCTCCTCCTCACCCCCCCCACTTTTTTTGCTCATTTTAAATATTCGTCAATGCTTTCCCCCTCTTCTTTCAATCTTATTTAATTTACATTGATTCTTCTACTTTTCTACTTTCACTATTATTATTATTATTATTAATAATAATAATACCTTTTATTTTTTTTTGTTTTTTATCATTTTCCACAGAAAGGCCCCCAATTATCTCTACCCGCGGCCCCGGCACGCGCTCGATATCCCAACAATAAACAGAAGATTGCGCAGCCTGTTTCCATCCCCTCTCTCCCCTCCCCTCCGTTGAAAAGTTAGAATCGAGATTTAAAGAAAACAAAATGAAAGAAGACAGGGAGGGAGAGGGAGAGAGAGAGAGGGAGAGAGAGAGAAAAGCTTGACCTTCTGGTCTGTCAGTGCAAGAAAGGAGAAGATGGGGAAATAAAATCCTAAAGTGCATTCTGCTTAAATTCTTGAAAGGTGGGGGGGGGGGGAGAATCTTTTGCTTCCATTGGCATCGCTGCCGGACGAGCTTCGCTGATTGACCCCGATCTGCCCTATTCATTACACTTTGTACAAACAACGTGCTGCCGACAGCCCATGCGCTCCCTTTTAAGTCTGATATCAGTTTACATCAAAAGGCAAAGCTTTATTTCCTTGATTTGATTCCGGTTAATAAGCCATAAGTTATCAAATTTTATTATTATTATCATCAGTTCCCCCCCTCTCATATGGGTTAATTGCTTCACAAATTCTAGCCGTTGTTCTGCTAGCATCAACAAAACTTGGAGCAGATCTGAAACCAGTAAATAATTAACCCTCCCCCTCTCCCATCCATTTTTACCCCCCTCCCACACACACACACACACACACACCTTGCTCTGTCACGTTGCTGTTAAAAGGCTGGATTCCGACAGATTCCTACCCCCACCTCAAAACAAAACATGATGATGACTAACAGCATCAGGTCTCCTCGGTGCAGCTGGCAGAAGGTTTACCAGGGGGTTGGGGGACGACAGCAGAAATGAACGAGCAAAGAAACGAAGGGCAGTCCCCAGTTTTTCCTCCTCAAAACTCGGCGCCCGCCCGCCCGCCCCCATCTCTGCGTACTCTTGCGAGGAGCAAAATAAGCTAATTACGGAGCCAATTAAAGGTCTTTACTGGTGCTCTGGTCTTTGAGGAGCGAACCCCCCCAAAAGAAAACCATCATTCTGACTCAGGTGCTCATACTCTCGGCACCGCAATCAATGGACACATTCTACTTTCGTTTGTTCATCGTGGATCACCAGACTGTAGATACTCGTGTAGGAGGAGGAGGATGGAGGAGGTCCATCCTATATATATATATAAAAACAAAAAAAATGCACAAAAAAGGGAAGTAAAATTTTTAAAGCAACATCTCAGAAATAATTGCGCAGGGGGCTGCTGCTGGATTTTAAAAAAAAAGTGGAACTTTAAAACGATGATGGCATCTAGTTTTCTCTAAGCTTTGTCCCGCCCACCCCACCACCCCTGGTTTGTTTCAAAGGGAGAAAATGTTAGGGCAGGTGAACTGTTTTGGAAAAAAAAAAAAAAGTATTTTCCTGGGATCACAGGTGTATGACTGTATCATGTAAGACTTAATCAAAAGAAAGGCAAGGGGAGGGGGAAGCAACTGATCCAAAAATCCACTGAATGGACTCCAGATGATTCATGGGATATCTTAATATTTTCAGAGTAGGGAAGAGGTGGGTACACTCCTTGCAAGCTGCTTATGTGTATATATAATTTTGTTTGTTAACTTGGTGTGAGTTAGTGGGTTTTTTTTGTAACTTTCCGTGTCCCTGTATTTACACTTGATATGAGAACCCCTTAAAATCTAACTGGTTCAGATTCTTTACTTCGTTATCACTACTGTCTAAGCACGTGAACCCACATCCAGTGAAAGTCGATAAAGGATTCCCATTGTTGGAGAAGGGCTTCAAATTAGTGGTTGGTTTGGTTTTCTTGTTTTCTAATGGATCGCCGGTGATTTAAATCCAAGACATGTTGATGTAAGCACCGAACTGAACAGCAATGGCTGGTGAAAAGGAGGCTGGGTGGGACCATCCGTTCCGGAGCCCGTGATGATTGCTCGAAGGTATCTGTGGAGGCAGGTGACATTGTTGTTGATTTTCCTTCACAACGATGTCACTTTCAAGAGAACCGTATGGCATCTGGGCCGTTCCAAGGGAGTCTAGGTTTTCAAGGTGCGCAATATCCAGAATCTTGTGGTCACAAAGTATGGTAACTTCTTCACCTTCCCATAGCTGAACACCACCACCACCACCACCTAAATTTTGTAGCCAAAGTTGCTGATCCAGGACTGGATTTGTGTTTGTAAATGTGTAAGTATGATTCACGGAGATGTCATATGTATAGTTATTGTTGTGATGTACACACCAGTCTCTGTATCGGTGACAATCTTAGTGAGGGAGCATAGAGGGGAAAGTTACCTGGTAGAGAATGTTGCGTATCCTGTGACATGAGAGGGGGGGGGCAGGCACTTCCAACTTCACCGGGGAAAGTTCTACTATAACTCTCTATTTGTAGGTGTGGGAGGGCCTGTATAGTTGATGTGATCCTAAAAGAAATAAAAATGCGCACTGTGTTTTGCCATCACCTAAATTGTATATTTCAAAAAGTTCAGAAAGAACACTTAACCATATAAAGGCGTAAAGCAAGCGGGCAGGGTATTAACAAAGAAAAGAAAGAAAACAGTCCCCTGCTAGTAAACAAGTAATAACTGGTGTGATGGAATTGGATCAAACAGAAATCATCTAAAACCTATTGGGTGGTCAAACACTGAGGAATGGACACAAAAGCATGATCAGGCGCCTGAGTAGTGAAGGCGGTGGTCATAATGGACACAATAATTTGCAGTAACAACAGTATCATTGGTCAAAAAAACTGTGTAGAACTAAAAATAATCTGAAAGATTAATTTGCAGCTGTTGAAGTCCTTGGTTGACTGGATGATGCGCTTATTGACTTCAGTGTGCCACGTGTCCCCTGGGCGGGAATGTTGACTTAAGTCAGTCTGGCTTCTTTCCCCTCCTCCTCCTCTGGCCAATGCTTGGATGGAACTGTAGGTGTTTGTCTTCAGGTGAATTCTTTTCTGGATTTAGTTATTTCACATCCTTTCCTCCCACATTCAGTGGCTGCAAAAGTATGCAATGAAATGGGGGGCAATTCTCTATTGTAAAGAGGTAACCAACTATGTCATCCGTGCCACAGCTATTTGATTTGGCACCAAAAAATGGTAGATTTTGGATCACAGGGATCACTTTGTGAAATCTGGCATTAGCAACAGAGTCTGGAGCCCCTCCACTTGCAGGTCATCTCTCAATTTTCAGCGGCAAGCATGGCAAGAGTGGAAGTAACAACCCTGAATGGATGGGTCTCAGAATCTCATTTGCATATAGCTGCATTTGTCTTCATTTCAAAATCCACAAGAAACACTCAAGGAATCAAAACAGGACTGTTGTTTGGAAAAATGCATGTATGCAGGCCCTGGCCTTTGTTGTTCATTAGCATGTAAGCGCATGGGATGAGAACTACCATTTCTTTTTCTTTTTATATGAAGCCTGAATTATTCTAGTGTGCATTCCATTTTTTTCTTTCTTGTTTGTAAAACTATGTATTTATTCTTTATTATCTATTCTTTATCACCGAATGAATTTTCTAAAGGAAATCTTTGCTGCTTTTTCTTGAACCAATCTCGAATAATCTGACTGTCCAAGACAGGCAAAATGTTTCATCTTATCATCTGTGCCACACTCACTCAGCTGCAGAACAGCTCAGCAGCAGCAGACTCTCATTGCCAAACATTAATTCATTCCTGAGTTTGGGGGAAGCAGACTGTAAGCAGCATGCCGTGTAAATAGCTACATTTTTGTGCTTAAATGTTTCTGAAGCGACTGCCGCTGCTTCAGACAATTTGCACTGTTTAACATTAAAATAATGTTCCTTACTAAATACATTTTGGCTTTTGACGATTCAGGGTTGGCTCGAATTTCAGCTTTTGAAACTATTTCTTGATTAATGGAGCAAATATCATTGTCATTGGTGCCATTGACTTCATCACAATTCAAGGTGCTCAGTACACGCCCTTGGCATTCCTTGCTTATGATTTAAATATTTGTTTTTTCTGTCATCGTGGCGGGTGTGGCCACCATAGGTGGCAGCAGTTTCCCTTTGTTAGAACAGTTTTCAGTGTTCCATTTTGTTTGCTAGATGATGGCGTCATACATAACTTTTTCCAGGAACGACTTGAGCAATCTCTAGGTTGTCTTGTATTAGGAAACTGCATGTGTAACACATACCAGGCAATCCGCACACTGTTTAGAATGATGCAGTGCTGAGAAATTTATATCTAACAGCTTACCTGTTGCTATTTATGGTGTGATATCTTGCTGGAAGGGTACCATTACACAGCCATACCCCCAGCCATTAGCATTCCGCAAAAAAAGGGAAAAGAATTCCCTCTTGATTTTTTTAAAAATGTTTAGTCAGTGACATCAAAGATCTCATTCGGCACAAAATCCAGTGTTTTGTATTTTTTTTGGTAAAAGTAACCTTTGATTTAGTCTTGCCATTGTTTTTACTCACTGTCAGGGTTACTTAAGTGCACCTCATTGGCCAGCCAGGGGGGTTTGCTCAAAGCATTTCGATTTCCTCCCACATCTAAAATTGGAGAGTGCAGGCATTCCTCTGCCAAAGTCAAGAAGTGCTAGTCTTTGTTATAGGATTGGCAAGCGGCCGCGGCAGCACCATGCTCCGTTTGCCAGGGTTGTCTTGTGGACTTCGGTGAATGATGATAACAGTCATTGGATGTCTTGTTTTCAGCTTTCATCACGTAAAAATGTCAATGTTTCCCCCTCCTGCCATTTGGCGATGCCCATGCACCAGCACACCTAAGGAATCATTGGCTATGCCGAAGACAGCAAGAATTTGTTTTTTTATACCAAAACACTGACAAGTTTCTAACAAAGGTGGCATTTTTTTTTTAAAAAAAAAAAACCTCAGCAAGCCAGATATGTTAGCTGTACGACCACCAGTTTGAAATAGATCTTTACACATTACATCAGTTACTTGTAGTCTACTTTCATTTTAGAAAAAAAAAATAGAACCAAAAAAAAATCAACAAGAAATACAATTCTTGCAGTTGTTGATTCCAAATTTTAAAATTCTGATAATGGGCCAAATTATCTGCCTCATGAGATTTGCAGTCGTCATTAGTTCCCACCCACTCGCTATTTGAAGACAAATTACTTTTTATTTTCTGGCAATCTTGATGCATTGAAAAAGTTGGCATTCAGTAAAATGGCTATTTTAGGTTAAGAATTTGATAGCGGTCACAAATATGGCTACCATTTGCTTGAGAGAGTGTCTTTCACCATTGCAGCTACAAATTGAGAATTTTGTGCCAATTATAAACACTGCTGGCATTAATTGAAAATTCAGACCAATTATCAAAAAAAAGAGAAAAATTCTTGTATTGAACATTCTTTCTGTTTATGAACATGTGGATTGAAAATGTACATTGAATGTGAAAATGGATGTTGTAGATCGAAAACATGCACTGGTTATTAAAATTGATATTGTAGAATGAAAATATATACTGGTTATTAAAATGGATGTTGTAGATTGAAAACATGCACTGGTTATTAAAATTGATATTGTAGAACGAAAATATATACTGGTTATTAAAATGGATGTTGTAGATCGAAAACATACACTGGATATGAAAATGGGTTTTGTGGATTGAAAAATGTATGCCATGGTTTGTTAAAATTGAGAATTTTCTTCCAGTCATCAGTTGCTGCCCATCTGAAATTGAGAATTGAAAACCAAAATATAAAAATGGCTTTTGTGGATTTAAGATTTATATTCTATACCAATACAAGTTCAATGGTTTGAAAGTTTAATGGAAATTACCAATTTAATTTTCTTGAATTAAATGTTTTTCACCAGTTATTAGCGACTGCTGCTGCCTCAGATTGATAATTCTACACTGATTATTAAAATGGTTGTCTTGACTTTTCTACTGGCTGTTAGAATTGGAGATTTTGAATTTGATTGGATGAATGTTGTCTGTGTCTGTCTGCAGTCTGATGACTTGCTTTATTATGGCTAAGTGAGAGAGGTAGGAAAACAGCTTGATAGGTTTTAATGTGCTGGATTTCTCCAAAAGTTGTCTGTCTCTGTCTCAGAAATTGGTGGTACTTTTGAAGAAATGTACAGCTCATTTTCACTTTTCTGAAAATTCTATAGACATTCAAATGAAGCTTGGGTGAAGTAGCAATCACTGTGATGGTATTCAGTTGGTTTTCATTTGAATGCCCCACTATCAGTTTTTGATGCGAGATAAATTGGTTTATAATTTCTTGTCTTGTCTTTCGTTTTCGGCAGTCGTCTTAAAATGTTGAAGAAAAGAAAAAAGTAAGCAAGCAAATCGAATGAATGAGAAAGCCTGTGCTTTACACCCAGTTACACTTGCTTCCATGTCGCTGGTTTGTCGCCATTTAGCCTATTGAAGTAAAGAATCCATAGCAAGTATTATTCTTTGGTCTTGCATACCTGGTCTCACCGTCTCGAGGACAAATACAGTTAAGTTATTCTTGACTGATTGTGCCTGTGTGTACTTGATTTCAACTCTGGTGGGGGGGTGGGGAGAGATTTTATCACATCCCCCCCACTCTCTTTTTTCAATATTGCCCTTCTTTCGCCCCACAATCTTCACCCCCTTTTCTCTGTCTTGTAAGATTCAATCATTTATAAAATGAATGTTCGCATGGATTTTCCTTTGTTGCAATTCTTCTTTTTTATTGGGTTTATCAAATCAATGAACCCAACAGTGGAGTAAAAGAGCAGTGTACATCTTTATGATGGGTGTATTATCCTGTTTTTCTGGGGAAGCTACTATAAAATAGGAATTGTTGTTGAATTATATGGTGCGCTTATGGATCGTTCGTTGTGTACAAGAGTGCACACAGACAGTGTACTTCTGTTCGTTCGTTGTTTTTCTCTCTCTCTCCACATCTCTTCCTTGCCCTTTCTCACAGTCCACTCACTTCAGGAACTCGTACACACAGCATTGTATGAAAATGATGGATGGGAACCAAGAAGCAAATTCCACGCTTTAAATCCGCCTGCTAATTAAAGCTATAAAATTGATATTTAAATCAAACGACTGAGTTTAACTTAATTTACAAAGCTGATTTGCATGGAATTGTAGCTGGCGTTGATACACACCACGTGATCTGTCTTTTTCTCCTCCTCTTCTCGTGCGCCAACATTAAGTTTGTAGAGGATAGCCCCTCAGCGTTCGGTGCTGGTGGGGGTTAACAGAGCTTTTTGTGGCAAACTGAAATAACGCTGCCCACTTTCTCTCTCCCTCTTGTATTTACAAAAAAAAAAATAATAAAATCTCCATTTATTGACATGCAAGGCAATCAGTCATTCCTGGCCATGACTTTCTGCTTCAGGGTTGTCAATGTATTCTGACTCGAAGTCTCTTCTAGCTTTGCTTATTTAGAGAGACTTTTCAAATCTGAGTCAAAACAAAATAATTTCATATCTTGTTTTAACCTTTTTTTTTGTGGTCTACTCACTCATCATATTCCAGGAGCTTAACTCTTTAACTGTCAAACTAAGGGCGATAACTAGATTAAAAAAAACAAAAAAAACTGTGTATTATGAGAATTCTTGCTCCTGTTGCAGCACTACACTAGAAAATCTTTTTTTTTTTAAAAATCATAATACAGTGGAACCTCATTAATCCGGACGCCCTAAGTCGCCAGTGAATGTGTATGGATTAACAAGTTCTTTTTTTGTGCAGATGAATCGTGTACATTTTTTTTAAAATGCGACTATCAATACTGTATAGATGCAGCACGTGCATATTGCTTCTTAACTCATGCATCAATTGGTGGAATAATAACAGTGATGACTATTTCCTGAAGAATGCTTGTAGTTTTGTCTGCTTGGTTTCTCGGCTGGACCAGTTTGCTGTGATTTTTTTTTTTGATAATTTCCATAGATTTTCAAGAGCTGCTTTGTTGTTGTTGGGGGTGGGGTAAGGTCAATGGAATTAAATTTTGTTGGAGGAAGTCTTGAAGTGCGAAATCAATGTTGCTATGCTGTCCTTTCTCTCAAGATCTGAAGTGGCATCAGTATTTCCCTTATCATTGTTGGTGTCCCAGGTGGATGTGTCTGGAATCCCATCTCTGGACGCCAGCATCAGAATGCCGTCACTGTGTTGTTGCCTGGTCTCCCTTTCGTCATCTATTCCTAGGTACTCCTCAGTGGTTATCTCATCACACCCCCTAAGTTCACTAAGTGATGTTGGTCTCCATTATCGTAGTTTCTATCGTATAGTGGTAGCTGATGTATGGATGATCTGGATGTGTCACAAGTAGGTTGCGATTGTTCAGTGTTAAGGAACCCCATATTGTCTTTTATCACGTGTAGTGCTTCCCTGATGTTCACAGATCGGACCTCGTATTTGGCTCATTCAATGAAGTATGAAACCAATTGTTTCCTGTTGTGGGCTTTGAATGCTCTGATGATGCTTATGCCCATTGGTTGAAAAACACATGCTATTGTGTTTGCTGGAAGGACACACACAGTTTAATGCTGCAATTACTAATTGAACAAACTGCTAAATATGTGAATCTTTGGCACTGTTTTTTTTTTTTAAAAAAAATAGATAATTTAAAAAATTTCAGAATATTGAATTAAGTTTTATGATAAAATTATGGTTTAGACCTTGATTTTGACTTCCAGATTTGGAACATGGATTTCCAGATTAACATTAAGTATTAACATTTGGAATTTCCGTTTCCATGGAATTAAGTACAGATGCCGAGATTTCCGGATTATTGTTGTCCAGACTAACGAGGCTCCACTGTTTTTAGAGAGATTTATTATTGTTCTCAGGGTCGGGCGTTGTTTTGATTTGGTGATGGTATTTTTTCTTTTACCTGAAATTTTTAAAAATTACTTTCCCTTCCTACAAATTTGGTCGATGATATGCTCTAAAATCTAAATAATACCAAAAACCATCACCATCTTGACCTCTGAGGTCTGTGGATGTCTCGCAGCCATGAGCTAGAATGGTAATCAATCTTGGAGACCAAGCAATCAGTCTACCACTCTTGAGTGGTGCACGGAATTTCTTCCACATGTACCCAGAAATCTCCCATATCTTTTCACCCCCCCTTTTTTTTTCAGATGTGGGAGGAAATCCATGTGACTGGCTGAAAAAAGCCACACTGCGATGCCAAACTGAGTTGCTCCCAAATGGGATTTACACTTTGGTCTTCAACCAACAGAAGTCTATTATCAGCCTATCACTGGATCGCTAACTGCCCAACATATCACTTGAAGCCTTTATCATGGTTAGAGAGAGAGAGAGAGAGATATTTTACTTTTTTCTGTATTTCATTTTAAAAAGCCACAGAATTAAAACATCCAACCATATGGCACATGACAGCTGCTGCTAACAACTTCTGTTGCTTTAGAACACTTCCATGCTAGTTCCTTTATTCTGTTACTTTCAGTTTTGTAAGCTTTGCCAGATTTGTCAATTTAAATTAGCCGTCACCTGTTGTTCCTCTAATCTCATAATATAGCGGTGACGTTTATGTAACTCCGCAGCCAGGGCTTTTGTGGAACCAAAGAAGGAAATCTAGCTAATTAAAAATAGCGAAGCAACATCCAGGTGAACATTTCCTGAAACCGTAGCTTGCGGATTTGTCTGAACAGCAGAGCTGCTGCTGGCCAGGTTTCTTGATCTCTGCTTAAACAGTGACAGCTTACAGTTAGTGATACTTAGAGATATGCTCTGAGTGCTGGAAATGGAATCCACTTCAAAGGGGGTTAGGTGGCAGCAGAATTGTTACCAACCCATTCTTCTTTTTTTTTTTTGGTTGATGTTATAGTAAAGGATAGTGAACCAGAAGAAGGTAGATTGTAGCTAATTTCCTTATCACTTATTCTGGTGCATTAGTAGAAACGAGTGAGCACTGTGAAAGTTACTTATTTAGTAAAAGTTTTATGAATAAGCATTACAGGTGAAAACCACCTTTTATTAGGATTAGAAAAATGTATAAGAATTTATCTTCAGGCTCCATGTGAGAGCTGTTTAATTTCTTGTATGTCTTGTCTTGTCTTGTCTTTAGCCAAAAGCAGGGCTTTAAATTGTTTTCCTGTAAACTGATCTACTGCATATCTGGACATGATTTCCATTGTTTTTCAAAGGCTGCTCTACTTAGATTAATTTCTTTAAAGGATGAAGTAAGTATTATGAGTGGGTTCTTTCTACTCTCTGAAGAGGAGGAAGCCCACCACTGATAAAAAAAAAAATAATAATATATATCTAAGATTGTTTGCCATTGTCATCCACACAGGCATTACAGCATCTTAGAATAGAGCGACACACGTTTTCGTAGGGATAGCTGTTGTAGCACCAACGTTTTTCTGTTTGTGGGTGGTGGGTGGCTGGTTCCGCGGCGCGCACCTTGTCCTTCGACACCCACCACGTGGAAAAGTCTGGCGGTAAGAGATCTGGAGAATGTGGCGAATGTCCGAGCTGTCCACAGCAGCCCACACACCACCCAGTAAAGTGTTCACTCAGAAATGCTGATACAATTTAGCCCCCCCCCCACACACACACACTGAAAGCCCAGGGGTTTTGTTGTTATGTTGCTCAGTACCATCATCAATGACATTTAATTCGGAAGCTCACAAAGTTGAGAGACAAAACACCTTTGTATGGTAACATACAAAAATGTGTATACATCTTTTCGGGACACTATATGTATATGCGAACACATGCATATATTCCCTTTAAAATAGTGTAAACAGTCCATGCAAGTAAGCTTATTGCAGTTGGCCTAACGTGCACCTACACAAATCATACAATTCTGTAGATTTGATAAATAAATCTTAAAAATATCTGTTGCGATTATGTTGTTTAGGCTTTGAAGGAAAAATGTTCTCTTTTTTTTTGTACTCCGAAGAAAGCTAGTTATTAGTTTTCAAAATAAAGAGAATTTCGAGATGAGTGTGAACATGTCTAACTGGAGTTTTAGCCCGCCACCTGCTGATGTTCTATACAAATTCCAGTTCAATTTCTGTAACTGGAAAACAGGCAAAGGGGGTAACTGAACATAGGAGTTTTACTTTGAAATAATTTGAACTGACTGAGTGCTAAATACCTATAATAAAGGTGCTAGTATCTTCAGAAGTTGTCAATTATGGCTCTAAATTATCTTAAGGCTAGTGAATTCTGCACTAAGAGAGAGAGAGAGAGAGTGGGAAAAAACTATTTCTCAGAATATCACTATAGAGGAGTGATAAGCTTGAGTAATCAGTCAAAAGAAGCCTGATAGCAGATTTTCCGGTATACCCCTTTACTGTTAGCTGTTGTCAAGGGTTTATAATGTATGAATTTTTTTGGTATAGGTCTTGGTGGCAAAAACCGCGGAGACTTTGGATCTTTTTACAGTGATGTAATACTTATTTTGTCAGGTCTTTTCTATCAGAATATGCAGAGAGAGAGAGACTGTGTACAGCAAAAATATTTCCTGTTACCTATGTTTATAAACAGATAGCATTCTTGTAAGGATGGCAGTGAAGTTGTACAGTTATAAGCGCATGAGATTTGGGCAAAGTTTTAAAGAGAGATGGGTCTCATGTAATACTGTAAGTGAAATTAAAATGCAGCCTGTCCGTGAAAGCCCAGCATGGCATGCATAATAAGCCAACTGGTTTTATTCCTTGTTAGTGAGCTGGTCACTTACTAGAAGAAAAGGGACACCAGAAGGATATCACTAATTCAGATAATAATGTGTTGGTCAGCCCATGCGCTGGTTTGCACACTTCTAGTATTATCGACTTTTGTTATTAAAGAGATGCTGGAATTATAGTCGTAAGAAGCAGTTTTTTTGGCCAGGAAATCCAGAGTTTGTGCTCAACAGATCATATGACATACATCTCACCAAAAAAATACCACGATAGTGAAAATCTTGTATGCTCGACTGGATGAAACAATAGCCTTTTTCTGCAGTATCTGTCTTGCCAGGGGCAGCATTTATTAATCCCGCTATAATCAAGCCCCCAGTTTACCTCTGC
>JACATO010000649.1:600000-842500 GCA_018389105.1 Nautilus pompilius | reverse complement strand
CCTGCTTCTATGAATAAAATACTGCCAATAAATTTGCCCTTATCTCATTGGAGTGATATCCTAAATGATTCTTTTTGAGAAAAACAATACCTTTGATGACTCATTTCTCTTTGGATCATAGCTTTATAACAGTATATAAAAACTGTTAGTGCTCCAGTCATAGTTGGTCATCTAATGTCGTGTTCAGTGTCACCGGTGAGTACGGTTAAAATGGTAACAGTCATTGGCGTATAGCACGTTAATCTGCGGAAAGGGCATGTGTCATATAAATGTGATGTATGGAAAATAATAAAGAAACCACGTCGGGTTCTATAAATGTAGTCAACAGATTTGGTCGTCACCAATGCCACTTACATAGAAAATCAGTTTCCCTCTTCTGTAGAATGGTGGTGGGGAAGCAAAAGAAATCTGGGAAATCATGTTGCATTTGCATGTCAGTATATTACTTGTAGCATTTTTGGCCATTTAAAGCTGCACAGGTGAGGTTTGTGGCCACGTTTTTGCGAGAGCCCTCTGGTGGCTAGCCTGATGGCGACAGTTCTTGGCGTAAGCGCGAAACAGACCACAAAAAAAATTCTACCTGGGATGCCCACTGATAGTGTTTCCGTTGTAAGAAACACCTGGTCTCCTCCCCTAACTGCAGAGCATCCACAGGTAATCTTATCGCCAATCATCATTGTCATTATTATTATTATTATTATTATTATCTTCTTTTGCATGTTGAAGTTCGTAATTGTTTAATTTTATCATTGGTTTTGATAAAGTTGGCAGTTTACAAACGAAACATCTTAAACTGGACCACGCCATTTATTGTCTTCCTTCACCTTACCTTTCTTTAAATGAGGAAACGATGGGCTATGAACTCTGCGACACTGTGTCCGACTTAGCCGCTCTCATCACGGGCACATTCTTGGACTGAACCGTGCTACCGTTATTATTCAGTAGTCTGTTTGGCCTGGAGAACAGGCATCAGTAGGAATATATTTATACAGATTATTATCATCAAAAGTAATATGCCGTATCTGCCTGTATCTTAAACGTATCCTACTTTTAACGATAGTTTACATAATGATTTGTTGTTGTTTTATTTGCCACAAGTAAATATATGGAGATTAATAACTTTTTTAAGGTAGAACTTGCATAATCAGGTGGGCCTCCTTGGTTTGAGATCATGACTACATTATCTATCTACCTACCTAGCAACTGACTTACCACCTGGCAAATTAACTTTTAGTGATTAGCCGGGGAGTTATGGTCACTGCTTCAGCAGTCATGGGTGATGCAGTCATGAGTTTGAACCGCAGAGAATCTATAGGATTACACTAGTTCCACACTAGAAAATTAATTTCCATTATGTGTAATTGATCGGAAAGACAGGTAAGTAGATGATTCTGGTAGACCTCAGGCAATTCTCCCTTAAATGCAGGCATAAAGAAGATTAGTGTTGGAACTGAATTAACAATTTGAAATCTGCTGGCTGTAGACAATAAAGCACAGAAACCAGCTTCACCGATGTATGATACAGTTGCAATGATTCTGTTTTCATTTGAATATCCCTTGTGTAAAAAGCCATTTTCTTCTTTTGGTTGGTGGTACTTGTTTCTGAGATGCATAGCTTTTGTTGTATTGAATGACTTGTGCTTGCATGATTCGAAGTTCATTTATAAATTCTTGATACCACTCCAGTTTCAGTCTAATGAAGTGGAGATGCCTTTATGTAATTCTTTGTTAATTCTTTCAGCATTGACTGTTTGGTTCATTTACAATGAACCTTTGATCTCTGTGAGCATGCTCTGTTTTCTTCCCACATCTAAAAAAAAATAAAAGATTTCTAGTAGGGACTTAGGTTTGTCGAGGACCAACAGGTGCTGGTAACACCCACTAACGGGAATTATTGTTTCGGAAGCAATCTGCCACTCACCATGCACTACTTGCTTAATTCCAATTTCTATTACCTGATGGAAATTTACAAAAAAAATCATTGAGAATGAGAACTAACTGTGTAATTTGTTGCACATCTCACTGTCAGGGGCTTAACGCTTTGGGTCTAAATCAGAGACACATCGTAGAATTTGTTTTCCCCTATTGTTGATTTTGTCGACTCCCTACTCCCCCCCCCACAAAAAAGATTATATCTTAGAATTGAAGCAATCATCCATACTTAATTCATTCCCAGTTAAAATGAACAGACTGAGATATTCCATTTCTCTGAGTATAGTATATTGGACACCTCTCTTGTCTGGAAAAACAGGGTGGCTCGTATGTAGATTATAATCCCACTATTCAGGATTAGTTATATATATATATATACATGTGTGTGTGCGTGTGTGTGGAAGGTGGGGGGGGATAAGAACTGAAAATGCACGGTATAAAAAAGTGGGAAGATGATGATGGCTTGCCTGGAATGCATTCATCAGAAGATTAAGTGCTATGTTCATAACTTATCTTTATCATTGTGCAAAGCTGCCAGATGCAAACGCTAAATATATTCTCTCAAGCAGTAACTGGTTATGGAGTTGCTTTTTAACATTAGAAATCAGTTAATACTTAACATTTTGAATACAAAACAGCTGCAAGATTGTTTTCCTTATTTTTTTTTGTGCTTATCTTGAGTAGTGCATTTAGAGAAGTACTGGGATTGGAAGAGATGCCGCTCTGGTCATCTTGTTCGGTGGCTGACTAGAGAAATGCTGCTGAAGAGAGTGGAATAGGCATGGTGGACAAGGATTGAGGAACACCAAGATATCACGAATTAATTTTGTTAGTTTTTGCTTGCTGGAAGTGCGCATGTTGTTGGAGGGTGCGTTTATGATAAGTGCTAATTTTCTTTTTTTTTTTAAACATGGAATGTGACTCAGAGAGGCTGGCAGAAGGTTCGGTAATTGAGCATTTTTCTCTCCTCTTGCTCGCCGATGCTTTCAGGGGATGCAACTCTGGTTAGTGGTGTAGGTCTGTGGTTGACTTTGTCGGAGACAATCCTTATTGGAGCTCTTCATTTTTTTTACACATGGGAGAAAACTGGAGAGCCTGAGGATGAGAGGAGACCTGTGCTAGGAGGTTTGCGTCAGCTTTAAAATGTGATGGTGTTATTTTTCCTTAGATCACCTTGGGTAGTTGTCAGTTCCTTGTCACCTGTGAGTAATGAGGTATCTGGGGCCCCCATTTTTTTTAGAGCATTTAGAATTTTGAAGGATCTTGATACATGTGGCGTTTTAACTACCACCCCTCCCCTCCTTGATGAAGAGATTGGATGACAACAGATTTGTGAAGCTGTTGCAAATTAAAGAGCAGAGTGATGGAAAGAAAAAGAAAATGAAAATCAAACCAGAGATGCCATGAATTAATTAGTGGTTTCTCCACTATAGTGACTTGTTATTATGGTTTTGTTCATCAGTAATGTAATAGATAATGCGGTTGGTAACCTCTTTTCTTTAGCCAGTGGCTTGTTACCTTGATCTGTGTGGTAACTGTCAAGGGTTAATGATAACTCATCTGGCACAAAGGGGGATAGTTTGACGAAGAATCTCCTCTGTGTCGGAAATTTGGAAAATACATTTTTATGTTGGTAGGTTTTCTGAGTCATAAGCTTATATATGCATATGCAAACTAGATGAACTGAACCACGTATGGAGCATAGCATATGTTGTTGGTGAGTCCACAATAATGGCTGCCTCTACATGAGTGACCAGGCTAGAGAAATGTCCATCTACATCTGTCAATAAACCCAGTGGTTGGACCATGAAGTTGTTTTTTTTGGTGAGGTTCTGATGAGAATAAATTATTCATTAATTACCATTGTTCAAAAATACTTTTAGACAGTGAGTTCTGCAATCAGGAAGGCATTTGCAGATAAGTTTGCTGGACCCATGTACATGCTGCCTTTATCAGCACCATCACAAATTATGTCTTTTGATGATGGTTATAAATAAAAGATGTTTAAATATATTTTATTTCAACAAAAAAAGTTTATTATTCATGGACCATTGAAGATTTTTCTTTGTCTGATATTTCACAAACGGTTGCTTGTTAGAGAGCCAATCAATGGCTCGGATGGCGATAAAGGTATTTCCTTCAATTGGTAAAAGGTGGGTTCTCTCTATCTCTCTATACTGACTGAAAGTAAAAGTAGGGTGTCGTAAGCAGCATTCAGGTGTAATTCTGGATGAGGTTTCTTATGCCGGTACTTGAGTACAATAGGTTAGTGCCTAAAAAGAACCTACTGACTCTTCTGAGTAGCAATGGGGGAAAGAAAACCAGCATGTTGCCAAGCAGGATGGAGTCAATTCTGAATAGCAAGAGAAGCCACATCACTGTCTGAATCGTCTGCATGGAAAAATAATTAGGATCTAATTGCTGCAAATGGTGGAGAAGACTTCTGCCGAATCGGTAGCCAGATAAACTTTCCAATTGTGTAAGTGAGCTGATAGAGGATGGTAGAAACATTACTGCTAGGCTAGAGGACAAGCGTGGCATCTACACATCATGGGGGGGGGGAATCAGATCTGCTGTCATGGCAACTGATGTAGCATCAGTAACAATGTTCTTTGAGCTGTGAAAGTCCTTTATAAAAGTAACCACCTGCTAGCCATTTCTTTAGGGTCGTAGACGGCTTTTGATCATTTTGAAATCTCTTGTTTTAGTCTTTCAGACTCCTTAGAAGCAGTGAGCCCGACGACAGCGATAAGCTTCTGATGCTGTTTATTGGAGACTGCCTTTACCTCTGGGGAATCCCTGATGGTTTCTGAATTCGTCCGTCTGGTCACCATCAGGACCAGCCCTTTAGTTTTCCAAGGCATTTGGACCGGTTATCTCGAGAGGCTGCATGTGTTTGATAAAAAAAACAACACAAGACCCCTCTTGCCAGGGAGTACCCACTGCGAGATAGATCGGCTTTTCAGGGAACGGGTTAGAGAAGTGTCCATTAGAAATCCTGTGTCACATGACTCGTCTGAAACTCCGGAGCGGTCGGGTCTGTTTGACGACTACATTTAAAAAAATTGCTTTGAGTCCTGTTTTTGGCTGCACGAGAAGCAACACGGTTTTTTCCGTGGCTATAAATGGCAGTACAAGAATAAACTTCACAGTGGTTTAGTGTTTTTGGGTTGGGGAAACAAGAGAAAAATCTGCATCCCTGGAGCGGGTTGGATACCGTTGGAAAGACTGCGCATAGGTTTTCAAAAGCAGTCTATCTGGAAAACTGCTTGTGTGTGTGTGTGTGTGTGTGTGTGGGAGGGGATGAGAGTGTTTTAGTCTCATAGAGACTTGTGTAACACGAGCCCCCCCCCTGTCTGTCTGCCTGTCTGTCTCTGTCAATACAGAATGTTTGCTCACCTATCAGGCAAGAGGCGAAGGGGGTCACAGCAGCTGGTGAACGTGTACACAAGAGAGCAGCCAGGAGCTACACACGCTGGATGTTTTCAACCCTTTCTTTTGTTTTGTTTGAATTGGCATCCTCTTGTCAGTTGTGAAGAAGTGTCTAGTGGGGTTTTCACTTATACAACTAGAATTAATGCATTTTACTTTACCTGAAAACCTTTTTTGTGAAATTCATATTCATAAATTTTCTTACCTCTATCCCTACTAGTTACAGCTCCCATTATGATACGGACAGTTCGTTAGTTTTAATGATGAGAACAAAGAACTATATAAGAAATTATGTGGAATTCAGGTTGTGGCTCCAAATGCGCGTGCGCCTGTCTCCTCTCCCCAGGTGTAGTGTTGATTATTTCACGAACAACTCATGAGCTTCATATTGTGAAACAAAATTTTGCATCTACCCTGACATGTTGTTTGTTACTCTATGAGTCCTAGAACTACAAAGGAGGCCATCAAAAATCTAACTAAACTCGGAATTTTTCTTTATTTTTTTTTTCAAGAATAAAGATAGAAGCAGCCATATAATTAACTGATGCCCTGCTCTCCTCACTCTCTCTCTCTCCATTTTTTTGTGGTATTAAAACGAACAACAGAAACGTTTTGTGACGGCTTAAGTCTTAGAAGTTAATACCCAGCAACCTTTTCACTTCGCATTTTTCTTTTTACTCGCAACCTCCTGACAGAGTTCAGTATTTTTTTCATAACTCGCTCACCTCAATTGAATCCCAGTTGTGATACAGCTGCTCAGGAAGATAAAATAGATTTGCTGATGGAAATATATTTGTTTAGCCAGTCATCGCCGTTGTTGTTTTTTGGTGCTGTTTTGTTTTGAAATCAACAGATACGGAAGATTAAAATTGCTTTTTTTCTATTAGTTTTTCTTAATGAAACACAAAGAACCCTCCCCCAATTTCATTCTTTTTGACACGAAGGTCAGTGGAACCAGCGTTGTCAAGGAAGGAGCAAGAGGAGATGAATTAAGCTTGCTTTGTTAAAATCATATTGGAGAAAGAAATTTAAAGATTAATTATTATCACACTTAACAACAACAAAACCCACTAGTTTTGTAAATATTGCCGGTTCTTGGAAGGGACTTTCTACGTTTGAGCCATTTTGACTTTTCAAAGCATTGTGGGTAATTAAACTCTCTCATTCTAATACTCTGCAGGGACCATTCATTGACATTAAAATGTTTACGGAAACTAATTGATTAATTTTCCATGGCCGCAGACTGGAAGATAAGACATTGGAGATGTTGCATCATTTACATTGGGATTATGTCTGGCTTAGTAAAGTGGGTGGTAAAAATCGCAGTATGAAAGCATATGCAGACTTCACATGTTCACGAGTTGTTTAAAAACTAAGTATAGTGTGTCATTTTGTTTGTTTACTTAATAGAGTGGTAATTCCTGTGTTTTGAGATTTGAAATGACTTTAAAACAACAACAAAAACCAAGCAAACAGATCATTGCTGGATAATCTGTGCGCCCTCTTTTGTTTTCATGTGAGGCATTTATTTATGTATTGTTTAAAATGTCTTAGAGTTGTCTACATCTAAGGATTTTAATTGCCTCTGATTCAACAAAATGAACGACAATCCCAAATTGAATTTACCTGCTTACCTCCCCATTACTGTGATGTATACAGAACACGAAGTATATCTTGTTGCTACTCATATTATTAGCAAAAGGCATAACAAGGAAAAATGTTTAAATTGTTGTCATACACAGTTATTTACAGCACTGAGAGATGTAACTCTCTACTGACGTCATCTCTCTCTCTGCTGATGTCATCTCTCTCTCTACTGACGTCATCTCTCTCTCTACTGACGTCATCTATCTCTCTACTGACGTCCTCTCTCTACTGATGTCATCTCTCTCTCTACTGACGTCATCTATCTCTCTACTGACGTCCTCTCTCTACTGATGTCATCTCTCTCTCTACTGACGTCATCTATCTCTCTACTGACGTCCTCTCTCTCTCTCTACTGATGTCCTCTCTCTCTCTACTGACGTCATCTATCTCTCTACTGATGTCATCTCTCTCTCTACTGACGTCATCTATCTCTCTACTGACGTCCTCTCTCTCTCTCTACTGATGTCCTCTCTCTCTCTACTGACGTCATCTATCTCTCTACTGATGTCATCTCTCTCTCTACTGACGTCATTCTCTCTCTCTCTCATATTTACAGAGCAGATGTCAGAAAATCTTTAAAAGGGGTTTCTTTAATGCTCCACCCCACCCATTGTTATATCTCCTAGTCAAATTTATCATGGGATCTGTTGATATATATAGACAGAAACCCACAACTACACAGAAAAACAAAACTTATCTTAGTTTCAAAATTATTGAGAAGGTTATATCGTAATAAATCTGAATTTCTTAGTCATCTGTTTACCTTCACTGTTACCACTAATGAAAGTAAGTAAAGTTATTCTATGTGCCAATTTTCATAGTAGAATCTAATCTCAGTGGTCCATAGACTAAATCTGACTCTATGAATATGAAATTGGAGAATGGAAACGGGGGATTCAAAAAAAATTGTTACTAACCGTGCTAATTGGCTTTTGGCTGATATATATATTTTCTATTTTCCAAAGATTCCAAATAAGTGTGAGGAAGTCAGTAATTGTAAAAGTTTTTGAATTTGATTTGAAATGATATTGGCAAATTGAATTTCTGCACTGGAAGATGAATTAACTTGATAAAATGTGCACAAACTGAATTAATAAATGAAGTTAATAAAATAATACAAGTATTCAGAAAAAGCTAAAAATATTTAAACAGTTTTCCTGCATCACTGATTCACTTAGTATATCCCTGGGAGATGTTTGACTTTCTGCTGATAGAGAATATCCACTCTCCCATTAGTGTTGCCATTTTGGTTTGTATGCAGCACAGTGGTTTCTAGTCTAATGTTCACCACAGTTTCTGGAAATCAAAACTTTTCAAAATATTTTTCCATCTTGGTTCAGCACTGTGCAGTAGTCTCTTGATTTGACATAAGTAAGCAGGAACCTAAGTTTGAAAAATCACCTGCTTATTCTGGAACCAAACACAGCACCGGCAGAATATGAGCAGGGACAGTACTTTTTGGTGTAGTCCTTTTCTGTAACAAAGGCAGCAATGCGCTGATATTGTGTGGATGGGATCAGCAATCCTGGACTGGGAATGATAGCCTACTAGCTGGAGTACCACCCAGCGTTGATCAATTTGAAAAACAGAAATCTTATTTGTTTAAAAACACAATTACTGAATTGATGCTAATGGTACATTTCTTAATATTCTATAAGCTGTATGCTTATGTTTAACTTTGTTCCTTAAGAGCCTCTTTATAGACAGTTTTTGGTTTTCCTTGGGGTGAAAATCAAAACAGATTTTTGTTTTGGCCAATTCTTGAGTATCCAACATACAGGTGTCCATGGAAGAGCATAGACTATCCAAATTGAGACCAACAACTTTCAGTGATTGGCCCTTTTCTTTATCTATGATCATAACAAAGCTGAGTTTCATGGGGAACAGGATTCTCTTGAATTCAAAGGGAATGAAGTCAGGCTCTGGTACCCTTGGATTTTGTTTTTGATCCTGAGGTACCTTTATTATAATTTGAGACTGTTAGGTCACCTATTCTGAATGAGTGCAGTGAACTAAGTGTAACATATAAGACTTTTGAAATGTGGCCTTTGGTGGCCTGAAAATGGCCTTCAAAGTACAACGTGTGATAGCTTAAAACCTTGCCCAGATTCTGAGGTACCTACATCCAAAATTTGGGGTCTCCAGGGACCACGGTTCGGTTGTGAAAGAGTAATGAACACTTGAAAGTATGTTATAGCCTATTCTTTCCACAGAATCTGTGTTAGGGAGTTATGATAGGGGGGTTTACCACAGTAGTTAGGGATCATCCGAGGCTAGACCCACACACACTTATTGGGATGGCCATGGCTGAATTCTGATGCCCTGACACACACTGCATATTTGTATGTCATGGGTGATGTCAGCTGGGGCAGAGTCTTTCATAAAGATATAGACTTTTTTTCGGATAGATGGCCATTGACATAGATAGGCAGAATTTCCTCCAGGAGAATGACACATCAGGCATAAATTACAGTTCCTTTGAGATTTTAAGCTGGTTTTTACCAATGTACAATAGCCTAACTATATGCAACCACTTTATAGACTGTTAGTTCTTGTGAACCCCCTGTTTATGGTATGGTTATCTACAGAATGACGCTTCCTCTTGCACCTGTTCTCATGGTTTTCAATCATGCACTTATTTTATGACTGGAATTAACTGTTTGAGCCTCACGGGGGTGTTTACGTATGTTTTTGAAAATCTGTGTATACTGCAGGGCATCGCTGCATGATAGTAATGACAACGCGCCAGAAGATAAATGTAAGCAAAACACTGCAGGTAAAAACTAGAAATTTTGTTTAATAGAGTATGCACCAAGTTATTCTACTTGCATGTTTTCTTTGTTTACCTGTATATTTTAAAGTAGTTTTGCAGTAGGGGCTCTGTGACCCCCCCCTCCGTGTTAAGGATGCTGAAGGTGTTCTCACCAGAATGTTTTAGGGAATGAAAGGTCTTAATTATTCTCAGCAATTAGCGCAAATGTAAATCCCTATCCTTGCATCTTGGAACTAACTTGGGGGATGTAACTGAGACATTTAAACTTTTAAAAGTTTGGAACAGGTAGGAAAATCTAAAGGTTTTTGTCTTACACACTAAGTGTGGGTTATTTTGGGCTTTCAGGTTCCAGTGGTCCATGATTCTAAACTGTCTGGTCATCCCAGCAGGACAAACATCTGTAGACATTTCCTTAGTCTCAGACTGTTTCCGTGCATTCACCAATCTACTTAGCAATTTTTTCTAATATACCACCATTAATTTGCTTAACTTTTTTTATAACACCTGGGGGTGAATTTCTACTTCACTATCCTCCAAACCTGTTTGAGCCATAGGGGCTGTACCACCCTGATTAATATGTAACCCTTTCTAACGACGAGTCTGTATATTGCTCCAGCTCGCACGATGTGCATGTCGAGTAAATATACAGCACATTCAACTTGCAAATACTAACTAGTGCTTCTAAGCTGGGTCTGGTGGTCATGTGAAGGGGTAAAGCTGATGGCTGGTTATGTGAAGGGTTAAAAATTGCTTTGGATAAAAATGAGTTAAGAGGATGGGAACTTCTATCAAGTTGAAAGACCTGTTCCAATGCTTGTGAACAAACTCAAAACTCCACTGTTTTCATTTACTCCTATAATATAAATTATTTATATATCTTGTGTACGTTTTACATGTGTGGCACAGGCTTAGTAAGGTTTGGTTAACTTAGTTACCTTTGGCGGTTTCCCCACATGCCTGTGCCAACCTGTTTTTCTTACCTGGTCTTTCCCCTCCCAGTTATTCTTCTACTCCCTTTCATCTAATCAGGTGGGTTCTGCAGAGAGTTTTCCACAGCAGGGACTGAACACTGCAACTGAAGTCTTGAGAACTACTGGAAAGTCTAAACTTTTCTCTGCCAACTTGCTTCAAACACCTGTTGGTTTGTAGAAGATTCCAAGATGGATTTGGATATTTTAATGAAAAAAAAAAAAATGTCATATGATAAAAAGTTTGAAAAGGTGTATACTTTGTTTTGTTTTTGTCATATGCAGATGGATTCTCCACCTAATCATGTCCTGCTTATATTCAGGTAACTGGAGATAAATAATTTATGTATGAAATGTAAGATATTTTATTGATAAGTTCACAGTTATGGCTGCCAGTGTGTATAGTATCCCTGGCAACGGGATGCAGCATTAATTTTTCTTTCTTATGCATTACCTCTTTATTATTAGTTTTCTTTTTCCTTTTGTCATACACTGCGATATTTCTGGGCATTCTCCACGTTTCTCATTTACCATATCACGTCACTTAGGTAATAGTGACATCTTACTATAAGCATGTAATGTTTATTTATCATCAACACATTCTCATTAAATTAAATGTCTTCCTAATTTTCTATTAACTCCTTTGCTCTATAGAAAACAAGACTTCCAGGTAATTTGCTTTTCTGGAGTCTGGAGCTGCTGTATATATATATATATATTTTATCCCTAATAACTTTAATTGCCATGAATGATCTAACAATTAACAGTAAAAACCAAGACGAGGATTTCCTTCTAATTAGTGATTTTGTGATGATTATCCAGGAAACGGATGGTGATACAGCTAATTTCACTTGTTTGTTGTGCCTGATCAAGGTTGTGCCATTGTTCTGCTTTACTTAAAAAAACAACAAAAAAACACACCTGTCATCTTAATCTTCTGCCTGCATGTCGGCTAATGAGAGAGAGAGAGAGAGAGAGGGTGGGAAAGCAAGGAAGAAGTGATGCGAATCTTCATTCTGTGCCCTGCGTTTATATTTAGAGAAAAGTTAATTATTTTTTAAAAATTAATCTCCATGGATAGACACATTATCTTTAAAAAAGAGACAGAGCCATTGTTATTTTGAATGTTTGATATAATTATTGTTTTTATTATCTTTGGTATGACTTATCTACTTACATAAACCCTGAGGCCGTTTGTGGCTGCTTCTCTGTTGCATGCAGCAGCTCAGGGTGAGCTGTCCACCTGACAGGGCTATTTGCGCGCTTTGATTATAATCTGTGGTAGCGTCTTGCTGCACTTGTAGATTCTGAGATGGCACAGAGGGGCCCAGCACTTTTTAAACGAACATTTCTGCTTCCCATGGATTTTGGCTTCAATGACAGAAACGATTAGATGCTTTCCTACCAGTGCACAAGACCCCCTGCTTCCTGTGTTTTTTTTGGGGGGGTGGGGTGCTCTTCGAGTAAAAAGTGGTGACACAAAACACCAAAGAGTTTGACTGATTTCATCTTGCACCGAGAAATTCCATGCACATCTATGAAACGCCATTGTGTCCAGCTATGATTCATGCAGTGACCTTAATAGGAGTTCTGCAGTACTGCCCATACATGTTTAAAATGGCAGAAGTTGGTTTCTCTCTCTCTATTTTTTTTTGTGGGAGGTGGGGGGGGGACTTTCTCTATGATAGACTGCCATCAAGACTAAAGGGGGAGTTTGGACAGATTATAAAATTTCCTTTAATTAAAAAAAAAAATTTTTTTTCTTCGTTCTTTTGAATAAAGGGAGGTTTAGGATTTCTTTGAGGAGTCCAATAGCGTGAGTGAAGCTAAGGCCCCATTTTGAAGGTAACTCCTTAAATGAGGGACTTGGGTGATCATGTTAAGGCTTCATTTGGGAAGTAACTTTTTAAATAAGGGAGATAATCAAGTTTTTTTTTTTTTTAACGATAGGATGATGCTTTGCTGTAAGGAATGGAGATAAAAGACAGATACTGGGAAAGACTTCCGTAAGCCTACTATTTGTGCACTTTTGCAGTCTTGCTAAAGTTGCATATATACTCTGCTAGGCTGCCTTTATGATATCACAGAGCCGGCAGGGTCAGTTTTGGGCTGTACTCCTTGTTGTATTGAATAAGCGAATGGCTTTGTCTGCTTCAAATTGAAGAATTATATGGTAAAACCATTTGGCTGCGTTTTCCTTTGAACTTGGCTTTCAAAGATCCTTCCTTTGTAGCTAAATTTTATTGGTAAGAATTAAGGTCGGTGATCACTGAAAGCTTGTAAATAAAAGCTAACAAAATGAGAAAAGGCAGGATTAGAGGAAAGAATCAGAGGTTTGGGTGGGAATCTTAATTGTGGATGGAGCACATCTGATAATCTGGAGCTGGCTGAGAGTTTTGTGTTGACATTCAAGGCCCCTTTGAATGCTGTTGTCTTATTTTTGCCTTAGCAAATTTGGACTCTCTGGCCAGCAGGATAATGAAGTTCAAAATCAGGTAAATAGGAGGCAGCTTTAAAAAAAAAGTGGGGAGAAGGAATGGCTGTGGAATTTTCTCCACTGCAACATTTGATCCATGGACAATGTCAGTTTGTTCCTTGGCAAGATGGCAGCAAAATTGAGAGATGAGAATTTTTCTATTTAACAGTGGCACCTGCTTCCATTAACACTTGACTTGTTCTGAGATGGGTGCCTTGATGAAATTAGGTGGATTTTGTACCGAATGAACTCGATGCAATTTCTTCAAAATACATGGGAGGGTTTTTCTTACAATCCTCTGAGCTTTGCTTTTCGTGAGCCTTGTCAGTGCAACACAATCGAATTCAAGTTAAGGAAACGCCACAGATAAGGATGGACTTGGGTCTACGTGGATTGCTAACGTTTGTAAAAATGTGTTTTTATTAGAGAGGCTCTGGCTATAAGCCCAGGAAAATTAATGATATAAATGGTTAGTAATCCCCTAATCTTACTTTGCCTACTGGTTTTCAAGTACCCATCTCTGCTAGCTAGCGCTCCTGCGGGGAAATGAAGAAATCATCATGCTTCCTCTTTGAAATCTCAGGACTAATGCCTCTGTCATGGCTTCTGGGAAGTGAAACAGCGGGATTCTGGCTTCAGATACAGATGGGAAAATGATGAACATGAGCTGGGTGGGGGAAGATGTGATTTGTAATTTGCATCTTTCGAAATAAAACTGGCAGAAAAAAAAGAGAGAAAAGGAGGCGAGAGGATCTTCTGGTTTAAAGGCAAGATCAACAACGCGGTAATCAGGATGCTGTGTTGAAAAATGAGGAAATAAACTTACAAAGCCAAGTTTGGTTTGTTGTTGTTTTTGCCTTTCTTTCCTCCCATGGAAATGAACGAATGGAAGGGTTAAACTTGGCACCGTGTGCCACTGGGCTGCTGTGGTCGAGGGCTTTGTTTTCGCAAACGTGCTTCTAGTGGTTTTGTCTCTCAACTGGTGGCATGGGATTTATTTTCAGGCAATGGGTTTCCCTCTCACATCCAAAGATTAAGAGCTTCAGCAGGTGTTTCCCCTGCCAGAGTTTGAACTGCCGGGGCCCGAGTGGGCAACTCCGACATTGTGCTCCTTCACCAGGCAGTCTCCATCGTGAACGCGTTGCAGCCAGCACCGCCACTGTTATGCCAAGTAAAGCCTCACTAAACAAAAGGTGAACTGAAGTAGACTTACAGGCCGAAGTTATAGTTGTAAATGGTAGGAGGTGCGTGTTTATATTCTTTCAGGTGTTTTAAATGCCATCTTCTCCAAGCAAAGTTTCCACAGATGTTTCAACTGTTAAGTTATCTTTTTAAGTAGAAATTTTAAATAGAGGGCTGATGGGGTCAGATTAAATTGCCCTTTATTATAACCATCAGTATGAGATTCCTTCTGATTGATGTCTTTACGTACATACTTGTGGGTATATCCATCTATATATATGCCTGTGAGTGTGCATATTTACAGTTCCTGTTTGTGTGTGTGTATACATGTATTTCTATGTATATATATGTTTGTGTGAATGTATGTATACTGTGTGTGTATCTAATATAGGCATGCGTGTATATTTGCATAATTGTAAGTAACAATATGCTATCTTTTATGACAAATAACTTTTTAATATCAATTTTCAGAAGGTTGTTATGTTATCAATCTTCGTTTCCATGCATGATTTTCTTTTTTACTTGGATGGTAAGGAGGAAAATATTCCACCTGAGGTTGATGAAGCTTAGGGCACAATATGTCATTACTCTGAGCGCAGTCAGATCTGTTTGTATGGTAGGGAATGTTCTGTTTTTTGTTTTTTTTTTTGTAAATGCATTTCTACGTGAGAAGATTATTTCACTCAGATAGATACCAGAGAGAGAGAGAGAGTGTGTGTGAGATGAATGCTAGCTATGTCTTGGGTTCCAAATGGAAGAAAGTACAGATTTTCCCGTTTTTAGATGAGCTGCCTGGATGCATCATCCATCTGAGACTGGAACAGATGAATACCAGTGGTTACAGGAAGAAGTGTATGCACTTGTATGAAGGGAAGGAGCAGGGGGTGTGTGTGTGTGTGTCCCCCTCTCTGTTTCACTCGCTCTCACAGATTTTGGTTTCAGGAAGTCTTGCATCCAATTTTGATGAGGATATTTCACTTTGTAATTGACAGCACATCAGCTGATTGCTTGGAAGGCAAGAACTCAACAGTTACATGAGTAACTCAAGAATCAAGGGTGCACCGATATAGAATTATGGCTTAGCATTAACCCTTGACCAACCCAAACATTTGAATGAGGGTTAACTATAGGTTTAAGTTACTTTTTCATATCTTCAAAGTGATGTTATGCCAAAACCATAACCTATAATTTATACAAAACCACAACCTTATTTACATGTTCTGTTGTGATACTGGGTTCGTCTGAACTTCATTCAATGAAATAGGCCCAGATCACAGAACTTGAAGCATCTACTTCTTACTAGAGAAACGATATACCGATTGAGCAGGTACTCACCCACCCGCAGGTGAACATGCATGCACGCAAACACAGTGTTTTAAACCAATCACCTGACTACAGCACTCAGTTCCATTTATTAGTTTCCAGTTTTACATGTACTTTTGTTTCCTGGAATGTTTCAGCTTTTATCTGTAGACCCTATTATGGGCTCTTTTTTTTGTGGTACAAATAAACAGTTTTTTTTCCTTTGTTGCCATGCAGCTGGGCTGTGGCGTTTGAGGATATATGTTATCTACTCTGCTAGTTTGATACTTTAATATAATATAATAGTAATCCGCTCTTGACTGTCTTTGTACTGTTTACCATCAGTCACAATTTACCTCTGTGAGTGCCCCCCTCTACACTGTGCAGTTGACCATTTTGTTGGACATATCAAGCCAATTAACTCTTTTTAATCATTCTCCAAATATTCAACATCAGTTGTCTGCCCTTCGTTGGCCAGGTCTGCTGCTCATAATCTTAATATGCAGATTACTTAAAGAGAAAAGCCGGTTACTTTTCTGAATCTGCATTTTGCAATTGTTATGTATACAATTTGCTTGCTTACTCCATATTAATCACCAAAAGTAGAAATGTGAACTCTTGTTTTCCTTGTAAGTATGCTCTTTCTCTTCCTTCAAACTTCTGAGTGGTAGTGTGTATATATATGCCATGCATTTGCTGGGCATGAATTCAGTAAGGAAAACGCATTTCACAGTGTCTTGAAACGCTTAGCCAGTCTTTGTCATGTCACCCAATCACCACTTGATAGATGATAATATTCTGAGGCCGGCTCCCAGCCAGCCAGACTTGTGAGTTTCCTTTTTACACCTAAAGAATGAAGATCTCTAATAAGGCTTGCAGATGCAGGCCAGAGTAGGTCACTGTGGATGGGGACTTGCCCTGTACCCTTTCATAATTTTGCACTGGAAAAGATGCTTACTGACTGGGAGGAATGTGCATTAAGAAAGATTGTTTTAAAGCGGGATTATCAAATTTTTAGATGTGCAAAATACACTATGGATGAACATTATCCCACACCCAAAGCAGTGTCATAACTGTGTGTAATGAATGGCTTAACTGGTACTGCAATTAGAATGTTCTCTTGTTGTGATATAAAATTGGTTATTATCTCTCTCTAACAAGCAGCAGTACCACTACATTCTATACGTGTTCCCATCACTATATATTCTTGCACATGTGCACACACACACAAACACACACACACTCTCTCTCTCTCACTCCCTCATTCCAGGGTTTCTTGCTGTATATTTCCAAAAGAAATAAATTGTATATTTTTTGCAGCTCTGAGAAATAGACGGCTATAAATAAATGTGTTCGTACAGCCACGATTAAAAATAGGAATGTATTTTGATAAGAAAAAGATATTTGTAACTTTATTGTGTGTCTAAATTTTAGATAATGTTTATTTCAAGTAACTCTGCATTGCCAAGATACTCGGGACGCTAAGGAGAAAAGCGGGATTGGTTGCATGCCATTGTTTTTACATGTCCATTAATGGTATGTGGTGTGTCTTTGCTGACCCTGAGAAAACCCCTAAGTAATTGTCTATTTATTTATGGCAAGAAACTGTTTATATATATACATACATATATATTAGTGGTCCTGTCATGCTGTAATAGCTGTCTCTCATGTATGCTTGTGAGTGCCAGGCTGTGTTCTCTGTGGACTAGCCATCCACTAGGAAATTTCCCAGAGTACCACATGGTGGCAGCCTGCTTACTGAACCCACCCTTTACTCGTTAGCATTTAATAGAGTTAACGTTTTAAGATGCTTCATGACTTAACATAAATATCCACCAATGGGGGGTTCTGGTCGTCAATGTTAGAACAAAGTTTTCAGAGCACCACCATCTGGTGACTCTGCCTGAAGCATCCTTTTTTTTCACAGCACACGATATTATTGGTTTGAACAGGATTAGCTAAAGGAAACACTAACATGCAACAAAGTGCAGTAGGTCTGCTGATAGTTCGGAAATCTTCCCACAGTGCATTCATTCATTGCTGCAAAAAAACTCAGTGATTGGGTTCTGATCATTTGCAGGCGGCTTTCTGAATGTTTAGCCATGAAATCACTCGTGGTGGTGGTGTCACGGTTGGTATCAGAATGGGGGCCCCCCCTTGACTCTCTCTCTCTCTCTCTCTGTTTTTACTAGAGTCATTCAAATGAAGCCTGACCATGAACGGGGTTTCACCCGAATGCCTCCGCCAGTATTAAAAGGTATTCCGTGAAGAAGTTTTTCACCATGTTCTCTTTTAATGAGAAACGTCTTGTGGGATTTGTACACCAAAGCACCTGGCGGAATGTTTGGAATGACCGCTCAAATTTTGGCCCTTGAAAGGGACAAAGAAACGTCTTCGAAAGAGTTCTTTAAATCATTGCCATTATTCGAGGGTGTCACATCAGCCAGTTCATTTGTATTTCTTTCGAGCCATGTAATTAGCGCCAGACTGGTCACAAGAATTCATCTTAACGGTGATTATAGGCAGTGCCGGTCAACGCCGTATTCCCATTTATTCACTGCGGCTGCAATCAGCCTGCACTTATTTACCAAAGTTATTTACCTTTATATTTATCCCCTGTAAACGGTTTGGTTGGTCTGCAGCGAATGAGTTGCATCACCGGGCAGGTAAGTTCTTGGATGGCTGTTCGCTGTTCTTTAGCAAATTTCTGCACTCTGGAAACTCTTTCCTTCACTTATACAACACGTGATAGGTGAGTGGGTGCTGAACGCGGAATAATTTGTCCCTAACAAGCACGGTGAAACGTTAAATAAAACTGAATAAGAGACTGGTTTCGTACTTTTCTCATTACCTCATTTGCCGGAAAATATCCCAGGTAATAAATGCAGTATATTGCAGCAGCATCATCAGCAATGCGGAGTAATTGATGATCAGTAAAGGATTATTGTGGATAATATCGCCTGTATAATTTTTTTTTTTTTTTTTAATCCATTTACATTATTTTTCGGTGTGTCGTTATAAGGCCAAGCTCCGGTGCCCGTTTGTCACATGATGGCACGATCTCTGCTAATTTTTTCTATATTTTGTTTGCACACTAATCGCTGCTTTTCAGCAAACCTGAGCGTATTTATTTAATTCTTTCATACTAGTCCACAGTGTTTACCTAATCACCAAGTGCTAAACCAAATGGCTGAAGCAAGTCATGCGGTAAACGACACAAAGTTTTACACTATGCTGATGGCGTCTGTCAGTCACCCCACTGTGTGAGACGATCGGGAATATCTGACCTGAGAAATATACCAACGAGTCAGCTTAAGGGAGCAGATGGTGGGTCCCAAAGATTTCACTGTTGTTCTCTAATGTAATTATTGCGATATGGAGAAAACAAGTGCTTTTTTCTTTTCTTTTCTGTTAGTTCTTGTACATTATGATATACTTAACATTTAAGTAAGGCCGCTGTCAGATGATATAGATTCTTTAATTCTGCAATGTATAATCGGTGCTTTTCACATAATTGGTTAAACTCGGTCCCAAAGAATTGAAACAGGCACTACCGGCACTTATTAGCATGATTGCACATCAGTTTGTGGAACAGGAAAGATGAACGGTTTCACAGCTCCAGAACCAGCTGATGTTCCGTGACAGATTTCAACAGAGGAAAGAACCACCTGCTTGAGGTAGAGAGCCTCTCGATTTTGGTGATTGTGAAATAGATGCGGGACAGGATGCTACAGAAGAGCAAGAGAATCCAGGAACTGGCTCCCCTCCCCATTAGAGGGGGAACCAGGCACAATGTTGTGGATCCATTTGGAACCAAGCTACAATATTCGCCCTGCCTCCAACGTAGCTTGCAGTATGATAAGCCATGGAGTCCAGCGATGAGTCGGTGCTCCACTAGCAAAATCTTTAGAACTTTGTCTAAAGTGTTGGTTAGACCCCATCTGGAGCATGCAGTCCACATCTGGTACTCTTACCTTGTTAGGAGTGTTGACAGTCTGAAAGTGATGCAAAAGGTACCCTCTCCCCCCACGAGCAGCTTTGGTGGGTGAAGGACCTCATTTAGCATAAATCAAGCCAAGCTTCCGAGTCTTGCACATTGGAAATTACATAGCGACGGAGACAAGGGATTTGGGATTTAGAAGGTAGGGATGTGTAGACAAGACCTAGTCACTCGGACTCTTACTTTACAAGGGGACATGGTTTTATAAGCATCACAACAGGCTGGACATTTGCGAATGGCCAAACCCCACATCTAAAAAAAAAAGTTTTATCGGGGTGCCGCCTTTCTCTGTGAATGATGAGTGCTTCAGTGGGTCTTGGCGACTCTGGCACAGGATTGCTTTGGGGGGTTCGAAATGACAGGTCAGGACGACTACCAGCACTCTAGCCAGTTACCAGGATTTTGGGCTGTGGCGGCACGAGGACCTGGAGATCTTTCTGTTACAGGGCAGCTAACGAGTTTGCAGTCAATCAAATAACATTGGACCCATGTTCGACACTCATGGACGTGTACTGGAGAACTCTGCTGCTTATGAGCACACCGACTGAGCCAGATCGTCCACCAGGACTCTATAGATCAATACCCTCCACTCGAACACACGTATTGAGAAGGCGCAATCTGATGGCAACAAATTAAATGCTGGAATATCTTTGTAGTGTGTTCGTACAGTTGCGGAGGAGGCTTTTTGAAAAGTCTGATGAATTGAGTTGCTGCAACGAGGGTCTGGTTAACCTGCTTCATGGCTTTGTGTTTTATTTCGTTGTTGTTGTTTGAAGTGTTCAGAAAGTGCAAAAACCATTGCTGCACGTGTTTGGGGATAAATGAACCTTACCTTTGTGTGCAAGTGATGTTACTAAAGGTGCTTTATTAGAAGAAGAAAAATAAATAGATTACGGGAAAGGATTATCTGTTTCTCTTATCACTTTACTATCAGCAACTTTAAAATATTATAGCCGATCTATTACCTTGTTTTAATTCTCAATTCCAAGTTTTTGCCTTTCTCCTTTCCTCCACTCCACCCATTCTTGCATGCATGCAATATGCCACTGATAGACCGGTAAGGGTTCTGGAAAAAGGATTGTCGTTAACAACAATCCCGAGTGGTGGTGCCTTTGTAACTGCTGGCAGAGGCAATATCATAGCTTTAATGCTTGTTTCTTCTGTGGAGACTACAAGTCTGAAAACCCAACCCCATCCCCGCTCATCGTAGCTTTGATACGATGAGCGCAAACACGAAAAATTGGCACCGTATGGGCACTGGTTGGTTCTGGCACTTCCTTGCCATCCTGGTAGCAGAAACAGAACCAGTGATAACGTGGTGATGATGGGAAACTGCCTGAACCAACTCTCTCTGTTTTCTTAAATAGCGCATCGGCAGGACTTCCAGCCGTACCTCTGTTTGCTCACGGCGCTTTGACGGAACATCTATTTAAAGGGCAATTATTTACACCTACGTGGCGAAGTCTGTAAATGCTTCCATTAAAATGTCATCGTGTGGATGAAACCTGACATGAAGAATAAACGAAATGTGCGTACGCACCTCTCTCTCTGCACCTCCGATGATGTCATCAAATTTTGTTGAACTTATGTAAAATGGTGTCAGCACACATACACTAGAGCAAACCTACTTGGGCAGGGGGAAGGAACCGCAGCTGAACATAAAATTGCTGTCTGGTTGGGTTTTTTGTTTGGATGTTCCTTATAATTTTGTTGGGTGTAGTACCATGTCACGTGCGTGGAAAAAGCACCTCGTCGTGTTTTTATTAATGAGAGTAGATTATGTAAGCAGTGCAGGCCATTTTTGTTGACATCAGAACAAAATTCCAGCGAGAATTGGGATTAAAGCTGTGTACCTAATTGATAAAGGATGCAGACGAAAATATGGAATGTACCCGTCGTACTTCTGACAGAGAATTAATGTAAAAAAAAAAAAAAATACAAAAACTTTTTTGTTTTGTTTTAACTACAATATTATTTTAATTTTCTTAGATCACGCTTACAAACATGATTGCTATAGTAGTCTCCCTTCCATTATAAGTTATGATTTAACTATATGCTACAATAAAATAAGATCAAATGAGATAGGGAATACTTCGTGGATTTTTGAATGAAAGATTAGTGATGAAGAGTGAAATGATAATCTGCTGCTAGAATAAAGGTGAAGGTTGGTCGTCTCTGGTTTTGTTTCAGAAGGAGAACACATCCGGTTACACTCGGTTCATCTTTAACCCCCCCCCACCTCCCCGTAGGTTCCAGTGATGGTGGGGGAGACATTTTGTGAGCAAAACAACCACGAAAATCAGTAATTGTCTGTGTGTTTTTTTTTTTTTTTTAAACAAGTCTTTGCTGGTCAGGTGCATAGTTCGTTTTCTTCGATTATATGGCAGGAATACCAGCACACATTGGAAGAATCTGTTATGCCAGAAGTGTCGCTGTCTGCAGAGACGGTCACAACAGCGTGCTCGTCTTGTCGGGAGGCTTTGACATCTCATCCAGAGATGACATCTCTGTTCAAAACTTGTCTTTACCACACGGTCCAGCGAAGAGTGCCCTGTTTTACCAATATGAGAGGTCTGACTGCGCCAGCGGAGGTTTTAGAAATCATCTTTCCTTTTTTTTTTTGGAATCATGCATTTCCGGTAAACCCAAGAAGTTTGTGCATGTAAGGACTCTCCACATCTATACTATCCTATGCACCGGCCAGTGATTTTACAGAGGAACTGGTTCTTCTAAGGTTTTGCTGTTCGCCATTTGTCAGCACATTGCTTTCTTCAGACTCCTTAAGCTACTTTCTATCTAGCCTCTCTTCAGATCCGTTTCCCCTTTCTGCTTTTTGTATCTCTTGCATTATCCAATTCACAAGCAACCAAAATGTCTGACCCACCCAAGACACACCTTTTTTCCTTGGATAACTTAAATTTAATCTTCTCTTTGTTTGCCCAATAAGCTAACTGATTTATGTGTGACTGAGGGTTCTTACTGTCCCACTCACCGACAGCTACACCGTCCAGTTTTGAATAAGTTAAGGAAACACCGCAACAGACAGTTTATAAAGATGGTTTCCAAAACAAAAGGTTTTGGGAAAACTTCATTTTTTTAAAATATCAGGTGGGGGGGGATTTGAAACTTTACAAAATTTAGTGTGTCCCTTAGTTAGTCAAAGGGCGCACATTCCCAGCAGGGAATTCAGAGTTTGTTAAAGCCTAAGCTTTAGTGAACCCTTCAAACTTTGACAGATCTTCGGTGTCTTTTCTGCGAAGTTCCAATTGCGTCATGAAAATACAGTAACTCCGCACTCTGTTATTATTATTATTATTACTTTTTATAAACTGACATGGTCGATTTGGAAATCTCTTCTTTTTCTGCAGAATATGGTACACATGACGTCGCCTGGGTTTGCCTATAAATGTATCTTTGTTCTTTTAGTTAGCACTGGTGGCCTACGAGCACCAGGCTGTTTCTTGGACTTCATCTAAAAGTTTCTGCTGTTTGGAAAGTGAAAGTAAACAAGTCTTGGGTGGGTGTGGGGTCGGGGAGCCTGTTAATAGAGCAGAATTTCCGCTCTGATTTGATTTCATTGCATGCAAAATAATAATAATAGTAATAATGAATTGATGAGAGTCCTTAAACTGTTTTACTGCTTTGGGATTTTGAAACCAGATGGAACTTATCGGAGCTATGACAGTTGCGGTCACGTGATACAAGGTTGGTGACGCTGAGTAATAGAACTTGAAATGAGAGAATCTGAAAACATCAGACGGATCATCTCGTCTTCAGATGTGCTCTCTCATTATCCTGATTGGTGGCTTTTACCAATTTTTCTTTGTTCTTTTGCATTAAGTCACTGGATTTCTAGTGCATGAATTATTATTATTATATTTTTTTTTTTAAAGCAAACAGATGTTCGGGACAAATTCTTTATAAGTGGAATAAACGATCTTTCGTAAGAACAGATTAACTGGGATCCGACTTGTCTGTGTAAGTTTTAATTATGACCCACTGGTATCGGTAAGTGATCGTAGAGGACTGAAGAAATGGGTACCTGTCCGCTTTCTTTTACCTTGAGTTTTTTTTTATTCTTCGATACACCTGCATCATCAGGTCTCCTCTTAATGGAGGCAAAAAGCATCAACCAGACAACATTCATTTCTCAGTTCTGCATCCCCAAACACTTTCTGATGATACATCTTGCCCTTCTTCAATATGTACACTGTGCAGTATTTTTAAGATGCCTTACCAATGTTACAGTGCATTTTTTTTTTTTTTTTGCAAATTGGAGAAAGATAAAAGTAAATATTCCTGTTGTTTCACATCCCAGATATCAATGAATGCTAATCAGCATCAGGAGGAAGGGAGACTGCTCCACAATCTGCTGGTAAATGAGATTTTTCCTCTTTTTCTCCCCTTCCTTTCCTTTCTCTCTTCCCCCATCTCTCTCTCTCTCCATTCCTCTCCTCCCTCCCAGTTTCTCCATCTCTCACTCAATCTCTCCTTTTCTTCTCTTGCTTCTTTTCCTTTATTTTTCTTCTCTATTTCCTCCATTCTCTTTCCTTCCGTTTTTTATTATTTACCTACATGCACTAATGAACTGTATTGAATGTGGCGAGGTAATTTGTTGATGACCATACATTTATGGCTGCCAGTATATCTCATTATTTTGTGATATACTATACAAATTTTCAGGCTACTGCAGCCTAAGGTTGGGAAATATACATTGAGGATATTTCTTATTTTGCCATCTGATGCATTTAAATTTGCTTTGTTAGGTTGAGAAGGAAGGAAAAGAGAGAAAACAACAATTAAATGTCTGCTTAACATTGCATTAATAATGTTTTTGACAAAGGACGTTCCTGTTCACTCAAGCCCGACATTTCTATCAGGCTAATATGGCAGGGACCAAGCTTGGACATAATAAATCACTGGTTGTATGCAGAGTTCGTACAAGCTGGGTAACACCTGTCATAAAAATATCTGCTTTCCCATTAATGGGCTCTTCACAAAGATGTCTCCATGTGTTTTTTGCTGTGTACCGCCTACCTAAATCCGTGTTCTTATTGTCGGTACAAAAGACATTTAGAGATAATGTCTTTAGAGAAGATTTACCTGTCATTTTGTTTATGGCACATTTTGAACGTACCAGTCTCCACAATGGTTGAATTAGTGACCATGGCTACATCTAATCGCTGAAAGGGCATGGTTTTCTAATTAAAGGGATGCAGATTATTTTTTCTGTGTGATGCACCTGCTGAACTAAATCGTGTTCTTTCTCTCTCTCTCTCTCTTTGTTGTTTTATGGAGAAAATTGCTCTTTATTTGAGATGGGTTTTGTTCTTGACATGGTAAATTGGAAGCTTTGGAATGTCAGTGTAAAGTTGCTTCTTCGTTCTTAGTTATCATAAGCACCTCCCCCCCCCAATATCTTTGCCCAGCCCCCTCTTTTATGTAAAAACAGACATTACGCAAATGAGATGAAATGGCAATCCATTCAGTTATCTACATTTTGTTTGATTCACTTTTGAAGTGTACTCCCCTCCATGAATCGAGCTCTCCCAGGGGAAATAACTGCCAGACTTTTAAATTAGGCGAAAATTACATAAAAGGGAAAAACAACAACAAAAAAAGAACGTTAATCTTCACTCAGCCGTTAATTCTAAACATTTTTTTTTTTAAAATCTGGATTACAACCAGAATCCAGGCAGTTGATTATCTGGAATATTAATTATGGTGTGAAACACTCTGAATACTTGAACTCGCTAAATGAGAAGAAATAATCTAATGGCAGTGTGCTGATTAATTATGGTTATCACTGTAATTTTTGTTGTTTTTAGGACATGTTTCAAAAGGAACCCGTCATGGACCCTAGAAACGGATTTCTTGTGCTTAAATTTTCAATTCATCAAGTAGGCGGATACAGAAGAAGAACATTTAGAGGGTTTAAACAATTCCTAGTTAGAAGGTTTGCAACTGTTGCAAATACTAAAAATACTTTTTTTTTTTTTAAAGGGTTAACAAACTGATGTTTAGTGAAAGAAGTCTCTCCTCTTCCTCCTCCTGTTTTTTTTACAGCTTCTGCAGAGGCGTGAAAAATTCCAGTAGTCTCAGTTTTGTGCGTAACGAGCCTCTTGTTGCTATCACCTGTATGGGGAAAATGCTGACTGCACAATCTCGTAAAGTACCGAAAATATGGTAATGGGAATGAGTTTGTCTTCAAGGGTGTTTCGGGTTGGAGGCAGGTCGGTGGTAAACTCGTGTAAGAGTTCCTGCAACCAGGTAGTTGATCCAAAATTCTTCATTGTTAGAATTTCAACCAGACTCAGTGGGTTTCTGACCAGCTCCTTCAATCTGCAAACTGGTACATTTCAAAAACAATTCGTCGTCGTCGTTTTTTTTAAAGTTTTATTATCAAAGTTGAAAAACGAAAGAAGAAAATTAAAGGTTGTGGAAAATAAAGAATTTAGAAGAGAAATTTAGGTGAATTTTTTTCTGTAGAGTTTATGCGCTTAATTTATCTTTTGCTTCAAAAATATTTCTCTTGAAAATATATGCTAAGGACATCAACTGAGAATCTGCCTGATACCCTTGCTGCAATGTTTTTTTTTTTTTCTGCTGGGTTTTATTGGTTTTATATAAATGAAGAAAGGGAAGAGGGAGAGAAAGATTTGTCACACCTAAAGAGACTTTTAATCAATTTGTTCTCTTCTCTCTCCATCTCTCTATATATACTGACATCAATCTCTTTTTCTCTATACTGACATCATTCTCTGTCTCTCCATCTCTCTCTCTTTATACTGACATCATTCTCTCTCTCTCCATCTCTCTATATATACTGACATCAATCTCTTTTTCTCTATACTGACATCATTCTCTGTCTCTCCATCTCTCTCTCTCTCTACTGACATCATTCTCTCTCTCTCCATCTCTCTCTCTCTATACTGACATCATTCTCTCTCTCTCTCTCTCCATATCTCTATACTGACATCATTCTCTCTCTCTCTCTCCATCTCTCTCTCTATACTAACATCATTCTCTGTCTCTCCATCTCTCTCTCTATACTGACATCATTCTCTGTCTCTCCATCTCTCTCTCTATACTGACATCATTCTCTGTCTCTCCATCTCTCTCTCTATACTGACATCATTCTCTGTCTCTCCATCTCTCTCTCTATACTGACATCATTCTCTGTCTCTCCATCTCTCTGTACTGACATCATTCTCTCTTTTCATCTCTCTCTACACTGACATCATATATATATATATATATATATATACTGACATCATTCTCTCTTCATCTCTATACTGACATCATTCTGACTCTTGGCAAGGGACGGAGGAGAGGAATTATTTGTAGTGAATAAACAACAACGACAAAAAAAAACTGATCTGACCACCATGGATTATAATGGTTGGCACTTTTCCCCTTTCTCTCTAAAAAAAAAAAAAGCATGCCATCTTTTTTCATTCTTCACACACACACATACACACACACACGTGGTTTGGAGCATGTTGACTGCACTTGTTTTAAACTAGTTCCTACAAAACCTGGAAGGTTAAGTAAACTGGGGAAGGTCTGGTCACCACCTTTACAGAGACCTGGCTGCGCTCCATAAAGAGTTAATTGCCACCTTCTGCCCTCATGGTACCATGAGCGTCACACGTTTTACTTGTAACCAACACAAATTTAACAAGATTGATGATATTTCTCCGGAGTATTTAGCAAATAAATGGCCTGGAATTATTCTGTGATTAGGCATTTAATTTTAGTAATTCATTACATCAAGTGGTGTTATTTGCACCTCTTCTGTTTGCTGCAAGATCAATGATTTTAGCTCCCTCCATGTGACTGACAGGTAAATGATGGGTTTTAGATTAGATTTTTTTTTTTTTTTTTTTTGTTTCAGTTCATGAAGTCATTTTCTATTTTCTGCCGAGCAGGGCCCCAGTTCATCACTACGGCACCACAAACAACAGTCCCCCCCCCCACACACACACTTGCGGCATCGCCGGTAGGTCTTTTGTTAGGTAAATCCTCGTGTTTCAAAAATGTCCCTTTAACCCCACTCAACAGAGTTCTCAAATCTTTCAATATTTCTCAGAGCTTAATAAACCCAATGCCCTGTTTACAGAGACGGGACGTGTTTTGTCCCCTCCCCTTCCTCTGGCTGGCAGGGAGAAAAAAGGAAAAACCATCTATTTGGAACTTGTTGGATGTGATTGCGCCAGTTATATTTTAGCCAGGTTTCATTTGAACATCTCTAGCAGAGACACATGCATGCCCTTCTGGTACCAGTGTCAACACACAGGCGCAGTGGTTCCGGTTCAGCAACCAGCTGCCATTTTATACAAGGTGAGGCTATTGGTCTGGCACCCTCCTAATTCCCACTGATGGAAATCGGGAGTGAGGGATTGGGCTACTTCCACAAGGCACAGCGGGTGGCTTAGCACAAAGCCTCCACTAGAACTCTTCTGTTTATCTATGGGAGGAAACTGGTAATGGAAGAAGAGCAGAAAGAAGTCTTGCAACCGGGGTCACCAAACCACCCCCCCCCCCCTCCATGATTTGGAACCCTACCAGAACTCCTGGTTAGAAGTGAGGAGAAGGAAACATGATTAGCATTACATTTGTTTTAAAACTGGCATCCTGGTTGGGAGGGAGGATTTTAAGGAAAGATAAATATTTCGACATATTGGGAGAACTTTAAATTTGATCACACGTCGTAAGATGTACCCTGAGCATTTAAAAAGATTTACCAAGTTTAAATTAACTAAGATTATAATCACTAGTATTTTTTCTTTAGTTCTTTATGATATGTTAATAGCAGTATAATATATATATATATATATGAGTCTTGGACTTTAATTTTTTTTTAAAATACAATTCTTAAAAACTTTAATAAAATGTGATTCCAAGTGCTCAGTCTTGATGACCTTTCACTACAGAGGGAAATCTGGTTTAGAGATGGGTGGGTTACTCAGTCGCTCGAGAATAATCTCTCAATGTTATAAATTATCCTAAATAAAAGAAAGGATGTCTGATCTTTTCTTTAAACCAATAATTTGTTAGGGTGTCACGTGGCAAAGTTTTTCAATATAAAAAGATATTTTTTCCTCTCTCCCCCCCCTTTCCTATGGACACTAAGTCAACAGCTGTGACATTTTGTACACTGGTCTGTTGGAATGTTATTAAAAATACCAAAAAAGAGAGAGAGAGAGAGAGAGAGAGAGGGGGGAAGGAAATACTGATTGTTTTTGTTTATTCAATCAAAAATCAATAAGTTATGGTCTGGAACCATGTGTGTGTGTGTGTGTGTATATTTTTAAAAGATCAATAGCATTAACACTTTAAAGCCGTTAATAGAATGTTTTTTTTTTTTTTTAAATTATTTTGGGCTTTGACCAGGAGTTTCTTCCCCCCCCCCATCTCAGAAGAGTTCTGGGACAGTTTCCCCTCCACCTCTCTCTCTCTCCTGCATGGAATGTACTGGTTATTGTCCCATTGTCGGCTCACATTCTGTGGTCATAGGTACATTAGACTAAAGAAGTTCAAAAAAAAAAAAAAAGGGAATTTATAGGAAAAAAAAGATGTGATTCTAAATTCAACTTCGAGGAAGGAACCAACTTTGGTACAAATGTCTGACAATGGGAGGTGTGGGTGAGGATAAAGGAATTCTCATTAATTTCAACTTTCCTCTGACTCGCAGCTCTCCAATTATGTTCTCTCTCTATATTTGGTAGCCATTTTGCAAAGTCAGGTGATAATAGCCTGATTGACACCCAAACCTTCCCATGGTAACCGGACAGCAGGTGTGAAGCAGAAGGTCTCTATTGGAACTTTTCGGGTTTTAGATGTGGGAGGAAAGTGGAGGGGGGGAAACTGTGCCAGGTAGATTTGCCAACTTTCCTCGTGGTCATTGAACTCAGGTCTCCAACTTTAGCATTTTCAGCACCCTACCCATTTATTGGATTAGTATAAAGTTTAAAAATGTTTCAAAAAAAGGGGGGGGGCAAATCACCTATAAATCATTAAAGCTGAACAAGATGGAGTGGACAGGGCTAACGTCATTAGGTAGGGCTGTGCTTTATTTCTTCTGATGAGCGGCAACTGCTGGATTTGACATATTTGGAGTCCGAACAAGGTGTCGCCGGTATCTTGACATTGCTGGAATTTATGGTTAATACCAAGAACAGATCCACACCCCCACCCCCCCCACATCATTCACAGTATTTACTTACTTTTGTATGTTTGTTCACATGAACTTTCTCCTCCACTCCTTGGCAGCAGTTCTTTGTTTGTTTGTTTTTTGCTGCAGTTCGTTCGTGGTCTTGTCGCTTGGTTGGACGATGTCAGCCGATATTTAGACACACCTTAATACTATTTAATAATTTGACCATCATGAGGGGGAGAGGGGGTCTCTCTTCGCGTGGATTTTCACCTTGGGAGAACAGTATCTGGGGCACAAACTTTAAAAATTGGTGGAGTGATGGGGGGGAGGTGTGTGTGTGCTGTTTGAAGTAAGTCCTCTTCCCCGATAGGGGGGGGGGTAATCTATTTCTGGGCGTTGCTCACAGACCCTTTAAATGTTTGAGTTTCTTTAATATAACGCAATAGAACTCGGATTACAAACTTTCCACTTTATGGAGAACTGGTTGTTTGACTGAATCAGGGAAGATAACCTGACTACCTTAGAGGTGGTCCCCGCGCGTGGCACATCGCATCCTCGTCCCCTTCGTCGTCGCCACCATTAAAGGACACCAACCCACCTACTCCCCCCTTTTTTTTTAAATATAAAGTAAACAAAGATGAAGCTGTTGTTAATGTAACTTAATCCACTTTAGTGATGTACAGCCGTTTCAGCGGAAAACGGGTGGGACTCCGGATTAGGTGGGCTAAGCTTCGTCTCAGCAACCACTGCAACATCTCTTGGACGGATGGATGAGGCTGTCGAAGTAAACTGGTGCTTGATACATTGATTTCAAGGTCTATGCGACTATCATTGAAGCATTCTTTAAAAGAATCCCTGAGAAGAAACAAATTTTCAAAAACATTCCTTAAATAATAATAATAATAATAATAATAATAATAATAATAATAATAATAATGTGATTTCCTTTCACCGTTAACATATATTAATACAATTACTTAGAAACAATTCCAGGAATCTTCAAAGAGGTCTGATCATTTCCACATTAATACTTTGCAGTTGTGTGTGTGTGTTTGTGTACATACATACATACATACACACATACATACATACATACATTACATACATACATACATACATGTATGTATGTACACGCGCACACAATTTTCATAATATACAGTGGTAGCGAGCTTCACATTCTGGCTGATTAGAAAAAGAAAGACCCCGACGACATGCTTTCCTAGCTTTCCAAGTACTAAAAGACAAGCATTTTATTGATAACAGATTGGGAATATTTTATTTAGTTGTTAATGGAAGAGGCGAGTGATACAAGGAAACCGAAAAGACGTGCAGCCATTATTGGTATCTTTTCATCTCTGCTGGCACCAGTTTATTCGGTGTCTGTAGTCGTCGTTGATATCCCCTGTGTTTCCTCCAGTCCCATTACCTGGCCCCCGAGCATTATTAGTGCAGTCCAGGGCATTAAAGCAGACCACTACATCATTTCTAAAGATGTCTCCCACCCTTTTTTATTTTAAACCATTCCAGTTAACCCTTTGAGGGAGCCAGCATGCCTGTATATTGTTCTGTCATTTAAAACGATATTTTTTTCGCATTTTTGTGTGTGTGTGGTCTCGTTGTCTTCGGATTCTGAATTCTTCCTGTCGTGCCTAATTAATCCAGTCACCTTCTGTTTTGTTTTTGTTTTTTTTTATTACAAAATAACGTGGATCCATTCATTCCCGGATTGTCCCGCTACACGTGCAGATCATTTGCGCTAGGCGCACCAGAATTCATGGCCATGAAGGAATTTTTTAAGTACGCGATCTCAGTCTCAGAGCCACCTTTCGTCACACCTCCCCATCTCCCACATCTGGTCTTTTCCGTCGCATCTTCAGTTCCCTCCTGCCCGCCCCCAGAAAAACTCTTACTTATTCATTAATTTATTATTCGCTGTTGATCTACCTTATTGGAGTGGTGGTTCTCTCTCTCTCTCTCTCTTATATTTTACCTGAGTTCCCCTCAACGAACCTAGCTCCTTAACCATTATCATCATCGTTCTGTATTCCGCTCCATAATTTTGAAAGCCGTTTGTTCAGCAGTCACACAGACGCAAGAAGCCACTGAGTTTATGCAAAATATGGCTGCTCAGGAAAGAGAACTCAGATCAGTATGATTCTTAAATTTATTTTCTCACTGTTAAACACATTTTTAGGTAAGTTATTCCACTAATTAACTAAAAATATATATATTTCTGTGTTAGAATCTCAGTTAATTTGTATTCATGCCCCCACTCCCCTTCATACAAGATATTGTTCTGGAGAGGTCATCACATTAAAATTATTACCAGTTAATAGAATATTTTTAGGCCTTCGGTTCTGGTATAACCTATTGTTTCTTTCTTTCTTTGTTGTTGGCCATGGTTCGGTTGCCAATGGCACAGCAGGTTAAAACATTGGACAAAAGCTACATTTACCAGCCCAACAGGTCATAGAGTTTGAAATCAGCTCATGCCACCTGTAGTATTCAAAAAGGAACAGAAATAGGGGAAAAGGGTTAGTGAGGCTTTGGCTCATTACTACCGATGAGGTAATTTGGAGCTGTTGGACAAATCCTCTACTTCGATTAAAGGTTATTTAGCAGACTTTACTGACGTACCATGGCAGGACCATTTTTACTCCATCTCAGAAGATATCTTTCCTTTCTTCAGCATTTTATTTCTTTGAGTTCTTTAGATGGTATCCCTCCAGTAGCCAGTGCTGGAGCTTTGATGATTGATATTTGCCCTGTTACTTTTTTGTGGATAGTCCCTAACTCTGGGCTCTATCCAACTAATTTAAAAAAAAAAAAAAAAAAAAAAATTAGCACTGTAACCCTAACCTCCAGGTGAAACTCGGAAGCCAGACACAATTATGGCAGTGCTGACATTTCAGCCAAGTTTCATATGAACAGATAATCTGTAATGAGTTATTCCGCCAGTTAAACTGAACTAATTCAGCTTGGTCGGTATGAACATAGTAACCAGCTTACTGGAAATAACAGTATCGGCCATTTCGTGCCAAAACCCCAAACCATAAGTTTATGGAGCTGAGGTTCTTCTGTCCCTCTGGCCGTATGGAAATACAGTGGAACTTTTATGTTAGGTTCTTATTGTTGTTTCAGAGGGGAGGTAGGGGGGGCTACACTTTTGTCATCAAATTTAATGGAACTGAGATGCTCTTGTCTGAAAACTGTACCTATACAGAAGACAAAAGTAAATACGTACTGATGGTGTGTGTTACTTTAGATCTGTTTATATAGAGTGAAATTTGAATCTACCTTCTAGTATTACTGGAGTACAGTCGACCCCCGCGTAATCGTGGTTCGGCATTCGCAGCTCCGGTTATTCGCGGAATTTTCCTCAGAACCTAACTAATAATTGTTCATGGAAACCCCCGCATATTCACGGAATCGCAAATATCTTCCATGATTTTTTTATGGCTTTTTTCGAGGCAATATATATTTTTTCACACTTTTTAATGCTAAATTATTAATAACGATATAATTTACTAATTTTGTAATATAAATACTAACGTAAATTCAGCAAAATATCAATATAAAATAAACGCTATTGGCTGGAGATTTGAAAGTAGCCAATCCGAGAGCGTTATTCATTTCTCCTCGCTGCTGATTGGCTGCTGCCCACGAGGCACTGTCTCAGGCAGATGCAGCCCAGCAGCCCCATATCATCCCAGATTACCACGTGTAGCTATCTTGAATGTTTCTCTGAGTGTTGTATTTTTTATTAAATTATTATTATATATTTACTTATATTTTACGTTATATTTTGACATTTATAGGCATTTTTATGGACCACGTCCAATATTCGCGGTTTTTCACTCTTTGCGGGTGCTCAAGGGACGTAACCCCCGTGAATACCGGGGGACAACTGTACCTACATCATAAAGTTGAGATGGGACATGCACACTAAATTACCATACATATATGTAACTAACATCCACTAACCTGTACAGAAGGACCATGTATTTATAAGGAGAATGTTTGTTTAATCTCTTCTTGCCTTGTGTTTGGAGGAACATTAAATTGGTTGTTCTAAGAATATTCAGTTATTGCATATATGGAGATTAAGGTTCATTGCTATTTACTTTGGTGAAATAAAACATGACTAAGCTAGATTAATTTTTGATTTGTAGGAAAGTTGATAGGTCAAAGTCTCTGGTTATTCAATAGCTTTTTTGTTGTTGTTTGCTATACAACCTTCAGTCAAAGGTTGGCTTACACAGGTAAGCCTTGAAACATACCTGTTATGCAGCAACAGGAACCGGGAGTTTTTCACGTTTTGTTGATCAAAGGGTTTGATGGAAGAGCTTTGGTGACATCTGTCTATCCTGAAAGGATAACTCCATGCTTGGCTGTCTCTCCTCTGTTAGTAGTCGGCCTCTACATCCCTGTCCTCAGCAGTTAATGGATGACGACTCTGCAGTTTATTGACATATATCTCTCTTTAGGGAAGGCTGACCTGGGGAATAAACTCAGTCCTGCTGGTAACCCCAGCTTCCAGCTATAATAATAATAATAATAATAATAAGTGCAAATAGCGATTTGTTTTGTTTTTCCTGTTTCAATTGGGATATTTAAGGATTAGTTTTCCCCTTATTGTGTTGATATCTGTAAATCTGAAAGGTTCTTCCCAGCTTTCCCACAAAATGTTGGAAGGACAGAACAAATGTAGAAAGAAACTGGCTCAGTGGTACAACGGCACATCAATAGTTTGTGTTGAAAGCTATTGACTTTCTTTCAACACGTTGTTACCTTAAATGATGTTCAATAGGGAAACGTTTGTAGTCAATTTTTATTGATGTAGATCTGACTGAGCTTTGGTCGTCAAATTGCGCTTCATTTTTCCTCATTTTTTTTTCCTGATGGTGTTGTTACAGCCAGGAGAATCAGGCAGGAAACTCTATCCTGGCAGCAGCTTTCTCCAGAACTGGAAACTACTTGGCCCTTACGGATGACCAAAAGCTGCTTCACCTGTATCACTGTCAGGATGATCACTGGAACTTGCTGAGTTCAAGGTGAGTGCTCTTCCTGCTAAGTTGTCGTGGAACCAACAGCAAGACAGAATTCCACGATCATGTGGGAGACAGATCTTGACAGCCTCTGGTTGGCTGGTTGGTGGTGATAGGATGTTCTATTCCTCTGGCCAACTTCTGTATCAGAATACATTGGAACTTTTATGTGGAGATGCCATTGTTGTAGACGAAACTGACATGTTTTAGTCAGAAAAGTTTACTTATACATTATTAAAAAAACAAAAAAAAAAAAAGCTGATGTGTTAGTTTAGATTTCTAAACAGGAGACATAGACACCAAATTACCATATGTAACTCACATCTGAACTAAATATTAATTGTGTATTATGTACATATCACTTTTAATTTTTTTTTCCCATATAGCTACTATATATGATTGTGTTCACACACGAAACAGACTTTCTACATATGCTGTTGTCTCTGCTTGTCTATCTTTGTTGTCTAAATTTGTGCATGCATGTGTGTACACCTGTCCACCTGCATGTTTCCATCACACACGAAAAAGTGGTTAGGCATGCACAGGTGTGTGCTTGTGTTAGTATTTCCTTATTTTTTTTAAAATGATATTCATGTTCATTTAATTTCTAATACAATATTATTTTTTATATGGTGATACAGTTGACGCATGTGTGTTTGTGTTGGTGTTCCCTTATTTGCTTTTTTAGCTTGATGTTTGTTTCTTATGCACGTGTTTCTTAGAGTATTACATGTGTGTATATATTATATTACATTGTATGTATGTGCAGATTGATTGTTAGATGTATGATTTTTTAATAGAGACATAACGCATCCACGAACGTGCACACGAACACATGCATGCACTCGTTCATCTACTTGTTGTAATAAGATGCAGCCCATTCAACAGCTGGTTAGTGGAACCTCTGTTGGCTGCCTGAAGCATCGCACCGACTCACCTCTGCGCATAATTACCGGTTTCAAGTCCTGTTGCCCTAGAGTGTCATTATTTCGGGCAGGTGGGCGGGTGGGCAGCACTTGCCCAGCGAGGCATGCACTACTTCGCCAGGGCTGTTTATTGCGAGCCTCCCATCATCTTGAACAATAGCCTGTGCAAAAATTCTCTCTCTCTCTCTCTTTACAATTCACTATGTGTTTATTGTCTTGCTGCTCTTCTGTTGTTCTTTTTTAAATATCTGCTGCACATCAAATAATCGCAGTTGTGATAATGTACGAGGAGATGAGCCTGTTGCTGTTGGTTGCTTTTATATATATATATATATAGAGTCCACATGGTGGGTTTCTTCCTGACACACAGCTCACAGATGTGGCAGCAATGGATGTAAACAAAATGTGGATCAAGGCTTGGTATCTGAACAGGGGTGGGGGGCATGCATTGTATTTTTGTTTACCTTTGTTGAACAAGCGAGCAGCCTATGTGTGTTTATGTATTAATCATAAATAGAGCCCCCCCCAACACCTAACCACCTTCCCCCTGGATTCGCCAGCTGTTGTCAGCCCATTGTACAAACATGCCTAGTTCCCACAAATGCATTGTTTCTGTGGAGGTGATCTACCCCCCACCCCCTACCAGGACCCATTTGTTCTTCACATGGTTTTTTTTTTTTTCCTCCACCCTCTAACCAGCTGTTTAATACACAGGTGACACTGGGTGGCCGAACACTGAGGATCTCCTCCCCTTATCAGCGGTGATTAAACTCATGTGCCCTCTGCCCCTTTCTTTGCCTGATGCTAATAACTCTGCACAAGAGAGTTGTCATTGTGCCAGCCATGTTGGCAAATTTGGTTTGGTGAAGCTTCAGTGATACATGGTACTGACAGACTGGGATGGTTTAAATTTCCTATTTTGATTGGGCATTTAAAGCTGATTAGTTGGGTGCACGCACAAGAATAATCAAATAGAAACAGTTTCAGTATGTATTGAAGGTTCAGTCTTTAAATATAATGATTGATCCTACTTTTCTCTTCCTTGTTTCTCTCTGTCTGCATCTCTCCTCTTTCTGTCTGTTTTTTTCTTCTCTTTATCTATTTTCCCTCTTTTTCCTATATCTCAGCCCCCCCATTTCTCTCTCCTCTGTTTGCCTGTCCTTTCTCTTCTCCCTTTTTTCTTCTCCCCCCTCCCGTTTGTCTCCTTTTCCTTTTTATCTCACCTCTCTTTTCCCCTTTTCTCTCTCCTCTCCTCTCCTTTCTCCTCTGCTTGCCTGTCTTTCTTTTTTCATTCTCAAGCTCTGTCTGTCTCTCCCTTCTTCTCTCTCCGTCGCCTCTGTCTCTCCATTCCAGATACATACTAAATACAGTGTACTATGAAGCACAAACCTAGTAGTGGTGACAGCCCAAACAAAACTAACAAACAAAGTTTAGCCTCCTGACTTGCAACACAAAAATGAAAAACAGTTTAGCTCCTCCACTTACCACATTAGTTAAGGTCTATGCATATAAAGCCTGAGTTTATGACTGTAAACAGCATGCTCCGGTGTAAAAGCAGTCATAACTTGACAGGCATTCATCAAAAGACACCCATATATAAGTGTGTTTTTGGAAGCAGGGAGATGTGCAAGGTTTCTATTCTCACTGACCCCCTGGTGTTGACCTTTACGCGTCGCCATTTCGTGTTGTTTACTATAATTATATCACCTGACCCCCCCTTCAGGGGAGGGGGGGTGGGGTCAGTTGAGTTAACATGGAGATTTAGGCACCATCACGCCGGCGTGTTTCCGTAATGGTTGTTTCATCATTACATTAAAAAGGGGGCCCTGCCCTCCCCAATGGATTTCCCTTAAAACATTCTCTGTACAAAGCACGAACAAGCGGGTGGCTTTTCTCAGCCATCACACCTGCTTTAAAGGATCGTCTTGACATGCATGTACAGCACTGACTGCAAAACGGTGTCTCTGAATAGGGGGGTGGGGGTCTTTCTTAATTGTATTGCGCTACAGGGATGATGAAGATGTGTTTCTGGTGATTTATACTCTAGGTCTGTTCAGGACAGTTGTGGTGGTAGCAATGCCTAATTGTGGAACTGCTAAGCTGTTGACATAAATTTTACATCTTAGGCATCACTAAATGTTGTAGTTATGTATACCCTGTTCGTGGTAACCTAGCTATGTGTAAGAAAGGGAGATAACTCCTGACATGATGCGGTGGATGGTGCAATTTCAACAGGCTCTTCAGTGAAACACCTACTAAGACAAGTGTTTCCGTGTAATATCCACCATGATGCCATATTATGCACCAGAATACCCGTTTTTTATAGTCTCGTTAACTCGGCTTGCATGTGTAGTGTACTGAATGAACCCTGGCTGGTTACGCTTATGGGGATTCTATTGAGTTTCATTTGATCTTTACATTATGAGCGTTATGTTTTGATGAAGACCAGTCATTACCCGCAGCCCGCCATCTGAGTTTCTAGGTGGTTCCTTAAGCCAGTCTTGGATGAGGATGGTGGAAGTGGAATGACTGAGAGGATTAAAGCAATTTCTGGATTGCATGTGAAGGTATGCCTCAGATGAGACTGCAGGCACATTAGGTGACTCCGATAGCAACGAGTGGCATTCATAGGGAAATTGGTTTCCACTGGGCGTCTACTCCCATCTTACTGGGGAGAACCCCTGTGGTCCCTGTAACATAATCTGGAGGGATCACCACGTCAGAGGCCATATATATAATGGTACGTGCATGCATTTGTTTGCAGAAACTGATTGTTGTTTTTTTTTTTTTTTTTTTGGATGGAAACCCCAAGTACCCAATGATGGCATTGCCAAACCGGCATGCTCTCTGTCCTTCCACCCGTGTTACAGGACCGTGCGCACTTTCCATTCCATCAGAACGGTGCCAGACGCACCGCCTCAAATGCTTTGCGGCAACATGGTTTCGACGTCTCGCCACTCTACCTTCGGAGGGCTCCCCCGCCCCATCTCTCATTGAGCATTACTAGGATACTCCAGCTTTGTACGTACGGGTGACCCACTCCCCCCGGTGCATGCGGCTGCAGCAGCCGCAGAACGACATGCCCCGCGGGGGCCCTCCCTCCTCCACCGGTGCAGTTCTAGCTTTGGTTTAGAAACAAGAGGAATTAACTAATTACATCAGTAGCATCGTCTTCGTTGTCGTATTGGGGGGGGGGAAGAAGGTATGTGTGTCGGCTTGTCGGCCGCCTGCTGCTCTTTAATCTGCGCCAGGGTGGAACGACAAGTTTCATAAGCAAGGATTTAAAAAAAAAAAAAAAAAAAGAAATATTGCTGCTGTTTTGCCGAATGTGGTGGAGCTTAGCAACCACCGGTGTTCGGAACTGACGGGCAGATTCAGCATTCCGTCCACCTCTCCTGACGCGAGCACCGATGCGCAGGTCCCCACGTTTTCGCATCGAGTTGACTGATTTGAGAAGCTGTTAAACTCTAACGCGTTGGAAACACCCCCTTTTTTTTTTTTTCAAAAAGGTTCGTCAGCAGCAGCTCCAATGGTGTGGGTTTTCTCCAACCCCCTCCCCCTACTGCGTTTGACCTGCGCCCTCTGTTCGCAGATCTCAAACAGGGACGCTTTGCGCTTCTCGCGTATGTGCGAAACTGTCCTCGCTTTCGGTCGGTTTTAGGTGCACGAAAACAAACAAAGTGTTTTTTTTTTTGTTTTGATAAGAATTTGCCCACCCCCTCCCCACCCCTGGGGGGGGGGTGGGAGAACTCCCTCCTCCCCCTATTTTTTTTCTTTTTCACTTTGTTCGTTGCCATTACTGATTTTTCGCATTGCCTCCTTTGATCGTGCCGCTTCGCTGCATCCATGTTTGTGGAGGCCACGAAATGCAGACCAGTTCCTGTCGAGTACTCCTGGGTACAATAGGGTAATGCATGAATGCTGCCAGGTAATTGGAGTACACGAGTTAACCATTAACTGTTTTTTGTTCTCTGTTCTCCGGTCTTTGACTGCCTTCTCCTCGTGAGGAATGGTAATGTCGTTGTTGTTGTTGTTGTTGTTGATGATGGGGCTTTTTTCCCAAGTTTCCCTCATCGTTGCCTCAGGTTCCCACAGAAAGCTGTTTAGCCAGTCTAGATGTTTCTAGAGGGAAGGGGTTGATCGTTTCTGTGTGGGTGCAATGAAGCCAATTGCTGGGGCAGTATTGGCGCAGCTCCCTGCGACAATCTTCGACGTTGGAACCTTGAACCTTTTTTTACGTATTTGACTTTCACGTTGCATGCTGTCTGTGTAGGAAACGGCAGGCGAAACCCGCCATCTTGGAGTCTTGTGCCCAGAGAGTAAAACCGGTTTACTTCCATACATATAAAAAAAAAAGGAAATATCTCAGAAGTTAATTGAAAAAAATAGGGCTGCTTTAACATGAAATAGAATAATGGTTTTGATTCACCAGGGGCCCCTCATATTTCAAAAATAACCATGTTGAAACCAAATGCAAATTGGCTTCTATTAAAGATTTCACTTGCATTTGAAGTTAGGGGTTTCTCTTTCCTTTAAAAGGAGCTCTTACAACATCACCTCCATTAAAAGAACTTCTTTTAAAGTGAACATTTTTCTGGATTGAATGGCAAAAATTGGGATTAGCTTTGCCCCCTCCCTGGGGGGCTATTAGAAATGCCCATCCCCCCCAGATGTATTTCTCTTTCAGCCACGAGAAAATAAAAGCAGTTGTTTTCCTCAGTTGAGGGAAATCAAAGCAGTCCCCCTGAAAACCGACCATGTAAATTTGCGTGGTAGCAGTATGTAACTAGGAGAAACAAAATGCACCTAGTAGGGACTTATGGCGGGGTCTGTTCCTGCGCATCATGGAAGAATTATGGGAGCCGCGACATGCATAATCCCCTTTCTCCCGAGTTGACCCTGGATCTTGGATGGTGATCCAGGACTGTTATCAGACTTTTATCCGTGGTAGGTGGCGCCACTGTGTGATGTAGTGGTGGGTACATCTGAGTTTGATAGAAGTTATGTAAGTAATACATTAAAATAGTGTTTCTAATGATGGCTGATTGAAACTTCTTTCTGTGTGGCATTAAAAAGCCTGAACAGCATAAGGTAAAAATGTCAGATGACATTTAGTGTCATTTGAGACTTTAAAACAACTATAGAATTTGAATCTGCAACTTTGGTGGCGTTTTCTTTATCTCTCTTAATTTATCACTTGTATATCAACATACATGGAGTAAACCACTTCTACTGACAACCATTTTGAAGCAAGGGAGGTAACTGTTGCCACCAAAAAATTAAAATAAAGTCTTTGCATGTACTCTCACACCTATTATTATTATTATTATTATTATTATTATTATTATTATTATTATTATTATTATAGTGACTGTTCAGAATTTTGTTAGGGTTTTTTTTTCCAGATATTCTGACCAGTTTATCAAAATCCTGGGCTTCAGGGGTTTTCTTTTCTCTTCTTTCTCTCTTTGCCCGTAGGGTTTCGGTGACGGTTTGTAAAGCCACAGCATTTTAATTGGCCACCAGCAGAGTGAAACAGAGAGTCTTCATTTGACTCGTTATCCCCTTGAAACCGGGGACATCCTCAGGAATTTATCAGGGGGCTCGTTCGTTCCTTCCAGCAAGATTTCACATCTGAATACTTCCCATCCACCCTCCCTCCCCCTCTTTTTTTTAGCCGCTGGCCAGGTATTTTAGGACAGAACGAATGGTCCACAAGGGAAAATCTGCTAAACATCAGCCCTCTGTTGGAATTTACATCTCTACACCTTCACTTTTCCATGACCATTTCAGTTTACCATGTAGGTGGAGAGAAAGGGGGTTCCTTGAATAAGCCTTGCGTTGAACGGACTGGCCGTCCAGCTGGATTTTGATATCCGCAGACACCAGGAGGACTTTGCAAGACCGAGTTTCCAACCTTTCTGGCGGAGTATAGGCCAGTGGCAGACATCTTTAATGCATTAACAGTTATTTATGGCCACAAAAACAATGGATGACACCACTTTTTCCCCGTTTTACGGTTGCTGCTGTCTTCTGCCTGGCAGAATACAGCCAACTGAAAGTAGAACAATGTGAATGGCGGACAATCAAATTTCCATTGACTGAACTAACAGCGCATTGCGTGCTACATGATTTACCATTGATTTTCAGGAGGCGGCGGCCAGATTTCCAAAAAGTCTGCACTCAAAATCCACTTTTAGCCACGAGTTTTTTAACTGGCTCTGTTTAGCCATGTTTTGATGATGCAATAAACAATCAACGGACAGGTGAGATGAACACATTTCAGCAACATGATGAAGATTTTCGTACTCTGTTTGCTTTGGCTTTCCACCCTTTTTGGCATTCCTGCATGCATCCTTTTGTTCTTTCTCTCCATCAGCCCCATCCAGAAAAGCCAAAATATCTTACATGCATACAAAAAAACATGAGCACTTGCCTTGTGTTTTTTTTTATGAAAAATCGCCGCATTCACACGCGGTCTCTGTCGTTGTGTTTTATAATACATGATAAAACATCCCTGAACACCAGAGAACTACTCTTCATCTCTCTTGAGGGGTCCGTCGGTTTATTGTTCAAAACAGCAGCTTCTCTGCAATTTCTTAACTGTGCCTCACTTAACAACTCTGTTAATAAATATGAATTTTTAGAAATCTCCCAAAAAAATGCTGCTTTGCCGAGCATTGTGCCCATCCATCCATCCATTCATCCATGCATTTGTCTTCATCTGATTCAGATGTTTAACCATTGCTGCCTTGTAGTTCTCATTGCAGTTTGATATCTGTGGGCAGTGAGACAGTATGAAACCAAGGGGTGACCAGATGATACCGGGTGGCCAGATATGATTACTGCAAATTCTATCCCGGTATATAGAGTATTCGGTAATTTTACGTCTTTCCCGGTGTCACATTTTCACTTCTACTAATTATTTTAATTATGGGCGGATAGTGGACTGTCATGGCTGCATCCCTTGATCATGCCATGGCGACTACTCACCTGATCGCCTTGGCTAACAAAAACACACACCCCCCTTTCTAGCTCTCTGCCATGAGATGTCCTTGGACCCCGAAGAAGTCAGGACAGGGGGGGGGGGTTTGACAAGAAGGCGTTATGTTTTAATTACACCCTGGATATTCAGGTTTTCTCCAGTCCTCTGCAGAGCCCAGTTTTTGCCTTCTTGCTGATTATGCTCTGCACAATCTGATTCCATCCCTTTCTGCAGCTTTTCGCCTGAACTTGGAACATTCCTAACCTTACGGTAGGCAGGCAGTCATGCTGTGACGGATGCCTGTAACTGTCTTAAGATGTTTCTGATAATGGGATTTGTTTGATGTTTCTGGGGTTGAACCAGTGTTCGTTAGCCTTTGACTTTAACCTTGTGTGCTGTCGCAAATGTAAACCATCCACTGGAAGAAATCCCTTTTCTAATTCGAGTGGAGGATTAGCCCACGTGTTCATTGCAGAAGTCCCCCCCTGGAACTTTTGTTTTCAGATGTGCGAGGAGAAAATCCAAAGGGTCGGCTGGCTCATCAATTTTACACAAAAAGAAAAAGAAAATTCAGAAAGGGAAACAATTCATTTGACAAAATCATGAAATGTGCTGATAGGTATATATACTCTACCTACGGTATTGTGCAAAGGACTTAGGCCATCTGCCTTTTAATTTACAATTTCAACTATAGAAAGAAATAGAACAAGCTAACGAGTTACACAGTTTAATGAATTGATGCCAAACAGTAGACAATATGAAATCATGTATACTAATATTTGGTATTTCCATCCAGCCTTTTCTTTCTTGACTGTTTGAATGTGCCGGGGAGACTCTTTTGTAATTTTTAAAAAAATAATAGCTGGAATGTTGTTCACTTTAAAATTCTGTCCAAGTGGTCTCAAACATGTCCAATAATATCAATGGTCAGGGCTTTGTGGAGGCATCTCTAATAAATCTAGCACTTTACACCCTTTTGTGTGTTGCAGGTGTTTTGGACAACAACAGCAGCACATTTTGGGTTGCTGTCGTGTTTAAATGTGAACACAAGACGTAGGGAATAACAATCTGCTTGTATTCTGGCTGCATTTACATTTCCTTCTGCTCTTACTACATCTCCAACACCCATGCCCAAGATACACCTCCAAACCTGAATAGAATTTCCACCATGGTTTATATAGGCTACAGATACATTTCCTTATGCTCTTTTCCAACTCTTTTTACACCTTGACTTTATCTTAGACCCTAAAATTCCAGACTTTGATTTATTTGACCAAAGGACACTGTTCCATTGATCTTGGGTCCGCTTTTTGATGTTTGGCGATGGTATATTTTATATTTTAGTTGCTTGGTTCTTTACGTAAAAAGGGTTTCTCGACTGCCATCTGTCCCAAATTCTCTGTACTGTAGAACCATGAACCTGAAATCTTGAGGATTTTGCCAGATCTCACTCTATCTCCTTGCTGTATGCTTTTTTATCAATCAGAGAAATTATCTGCAGGTAACCGTTAATCTCTCTTAGGAAGTTTCCCGAGGTCGTCCCAATTTTTTTCCTACCAGAAACCAAACCAGTATCTCTAAATTTCCCGATAATTTCTCGAATGGCACATCCTGAAAAATTCTGGTCATACTAATTTCACGTTGGGTTTTATGTTGTTCGTTGAGGGGGAAAAAACTATTATTTTGCCTATTTGCAATTGTAATCTTTGTTTAGTTATTATCCCTGAAAAGAAAACAAAAGTGACCTTTAGTGCTTTTTGAAGGTTGTCTAAGACTTCTGCATGGTACTGTATATATTCTCGACGTGTTACTTTTGTCGTTAAAAATTTTTTTACTCATTTCCACCCCCCCAAAAATAAATTCACAGCTTTTCCCAATGGTGACCTGTTGGCCAAGCTGACATGGTACGATTAGCAGAAGCTGGGCACTGTAACAAAGCCAGACAAGTCCATTCTCAGTCCGGCCTGCTGACATCTGGGCGGCTCTCAGTGTGAGGCTAGTTAACTCCCATACAAGAGATGGCACAAGACAGACCTGTAAATCACAGCCATTTATTGTAATTTACTCTAATCACTATTTGCTGAGAACAAGTTCCTCCACAGTGTGTGATGGCATCAGCAGTGGGAATCGCTTTCTGTTCTGTCTCCTCATTGGTTTGGCTGCCAGCAGGAGATGACCACCTCACCGTTTCCTGTTGGACAATGGTGCAGGTTATTGCACCAGATAAAGGCTGCTTTGCCTGGCACATTAATGGAAAATAATGGCACAGCTAAAACTGTCAAGTGGTGACAATCTTGTTAGCTGGTGGTCCCGGTCTCTCGAGTTATCACCCCTGATTATGAAGTAAAATTTGATGGCATATTCGTAGGTATGGCTACATGCTTTGTTTATTTTGGAGTTAACAAACTGAGCTTATAGGTGAAGTTATTTAATAAAACAGGCTGGGCTTATATGTGAGGTTATTTAATTGAATTACAGATTAGGTTCATATATGATCTTATTTAAATACAGGCAGACTGGTGTCAAGTTATTTAACTGCAAGATAGCTGGGCTTATATCTGAAGTTAATAAATTGCAGACATAGCTTTTTTATGTTACTTGAATAGACAAGACTTATTCACGAAGGTATTTAACAGAATACATATAGACCAGGCTTATATGCGATGCCATTTATTGGAACAAAAATATTAGGTAGTGTGGTAAACTTATTGAAATGTGAACTGAGAGTATAAATGAATTTATTGTTTGAAGATACATTAGACTTTGTCTGAAAATTTACATTTAGCAGTGGATGAAGCTGGATCCTAAAGTTTCAGTGCAATATAAAACTTGGGTTTTTTTTTTAATACCGGATCTCTCGTTTAAATTGTAAATAAAGTTAACATCAGCAGCAACATTCAGTAGCTTATATGCTGGCCAGATGGAACAAAGTGGGGGCTGGCTTATGAGGTGTAAATGCAAACTGGTCTTACGTAAGCTGATTTAGTAAAATTGCACTGGGCTTATGCATGAATTCGCCTTTTACAATATTGTATTGAGGATCGCTAATAAGATAAGGCGGGGCTTATACAGATGTTTTGTGAGAGATCTTGTTTGGTGACATATTGTATATACCTTGTGTTTAATGAAATGGCTAAAATAAAGTATATCAAGGTACGTTAATTAAATATAGACCAGATGTAAACACTCTGAAACATTAACTGGTCATTAATAATAATAAGTGAACATGGTTTATAGAAATTATGCTAATGTATTATAGGCAGGGAGGGCAGGGTGTGAAACTGATCAATCTTATACTTGAGTTTTACAAAAAAAAAATTGCACATACCGTGATTATATGTAATGATATTAAATGTAATTAGAATTAAGTACATGTGTTTATGTGCGTTTTGTTTGTTAAAATATGGTGGAATGGTCATATGCAAATTCTTTTACTTGGGGATGTTCAGATGAAGTAGAATTGCTGAAATGGTATCCAACTGGGTTACATTTGAATGTACCTCATATTAAACTGCAACATTCTCTTAAAACAAACATAATTTCATCATAGACAGAGCTTATAGATGAAGCTGTTGTATGATGTTATATATTGTCACATTAGAGCTCAATGAACTTTGATCTTTATTGTATTATTTCAGAGGCTTTGTAACTCACTGGAGTTTTTACTTTGGGTGTGTGTGTGTGTGTATATATATATACATATATATATACATGGCTCATACCTGATGATGACTTCACTAATTGAGAATGTTCGAATTACCTGCTGACAGGAAACATCATCCTTTTGTCAACATACTGAGTCACATGTATTAATGATACAACATGACTTGTTACAGTATAACTTAGATGCAATTAAGCTTTGGGCTTGTATGTTCAATTATTCAGGATTTTATTCAGAAGATATTTTTTGTTGAAAAAGGCTGGTGAAGTGATTGATGAGGAATCAGTTTGATGAAACCACAGCATGACGACAGGAGGTTGGCAGCCTCTATTCTCTTTGCTCTGAATCCTCGTTTTCACTAAGTAAAGACTGCTGAGAGGAGAAGCGAGTGCCATGACTTCTAGGCCACAATGGCTTCTTATTTTGGGATAGCTAGTTAAAATTAATTTCGAATTATCAGAGATTGTTGACATTTTTATGAAGGAATGCCCATCTTTGAGAAGAACTGTACATTTCCAGTGTCTGAGACATCTAATGTTTGTTTGTTTTTTTTTTTTTTCTTTTTTTCTGGGAATGTTAAGAATTTTCATTCAGGTTGTCTAAGACTTGGGATATTCAGGGGGTGCTGAATCTTCTGACCTCTCAGAACTGCGGTGAAAAGGTGTGTGCCTGTGTGCCTTTCCATTCCGTACTTCTCCAGGTTTTTTGGGTTGCAGTAGCTGATGGTGTATCCTCCAACTTCTGCCCTTTCCCTTTGACTGCATTTGTGATGTGACTGGGTAAACTTTGTTTCATTATTCTGCCATTATTATTTTCAGAAAGAAAGAAGCGTTCTCGGAGAGAACGCCTGACACGAGTGATCCGACCCCAGCCCCCCCCCCCCTCCTTCCACTTTTTTTTTTTTTTTTTATAGAAAACTTTATTTTGATGGCAATCCATGCCTGATATTCTGTAGCAGCTGTTTGACTTCTCTTATTCCCCCCCCCACTCCTCCAATATTAAGAAAGCAAGGCGAAAAAAAAACCTAAAACAACATCCTGACATCGGCAATATTAAAACCTCGGAGTGTGTGTGTGTGGTGTGTGTGTGTGTGTGTGTGTGTGTGGGGGGGGGGTGACCTGCCAAAACGGTTATCGCGAACGAAACACTCAGGAAAAAAACAGGCGATTAATTACTTCGCACGTTCATTGAAACTGTTCGGCGGAGATCAGCAGAGGCTGCGACTGCATTCGCGTTAGAGTGGCTGAATTCTCGTTATCCCGAAAATAAGTACGAGGAGTCGATGCAGGTAAGCACAGTGTCTTTATAATTACAGGCGAAGGGGGGGTGGGGAAAACGTGAGTGGTCTATGAGCACCTTCGTGATTGACAGGTGTGCCGATGAAGTTGCAGAGAGGATGCCGATAATCCCGAACTCTGTCACGTAGCAGGCAAAATTTACATTTTTCAATAATTTCCTTTCGTGTTTCTGTGGCTGATGTGGATCTCACTGAGATTCTGTCGGTGATCAGCTTTTCGCATTCTTCATGAATAAACTTGACGTTAAAAAAAAAAAAAAAACAGAATTAGTTTTTAGTAATATTTAATAAGGTGAGAGATGTCAAATATGATGGTAAATTAACTGTTCCCTCTCCTCCCCTACACAGCTTCTGGAAAAGCAAACAAATTTTTTTTATTTTTTTTTTTTCAAATCTTTTAACCCTCCCCTGGGCCTTTTGCAGGTCAAGAAGGGGGATAAACCAGCGTGCATTCTGAGCATGACACCCTAGGTTTTCTGGTAGGTTCCTATTGAAAGGGGACTTTGCATTGACTCTTTAAAGGGGATTGCCACTCCTTTATATCCTAAGCAACAAGGGCAAATCTGTTTCTTAGATCAGGGGAATTGTGCACTGACCTCAAAACACCACCTGCATCAGCTATATGGGGAACATTCCCACAATGCATTGCTATTAAAGCTGTTTGGCGGCCCAGCCATAGGTTAAAAAAGAAAGAAAGAAATGCTCGTTTTGTAACAACTTACATATTTAATCCTTTGTGTAGTTTCCAGGCGTGGGACCAGTACCAGAGCTCTTTAGTAAAAGCAACTGCATGGTAACAAAAAGGTAATATTTTTTGCAGTAAAAAACGAACCCCCCCCTGGTTTTAATGGAAAAGCAATATGCCAGTGTTAGGCGATGTAAATAGTAAGCGAAAAAGTATTTTCATGAAAACAAGGCAAATTTGGATTTTTGCAACAAATAGCAAAATGCATTAAATAGTGGAATGACAATGCACTAACATTTACATGGCTGACGAACATGAAAGACAGACTTCAGTGATGCTTAGCTGCTGCCGGTTGTGTGTGAATACAGGCTAGCTGGGCCGATGTCAAATGGTGACCCTTGGCTTTAGAGACAGCAGAATGCATATGTAGAGGTGAGCCGAAGAACGTTCTGTGTCTCTTCAACATAGGTGGCTCAGCAGGGAGCCTGGAACAGTTGTGTTCTACAAGACAATTTTCCAGCATATTGTAGTGCCATTTTCACACTGTTATGGTCCAGAATCTGTTTACCAAGATGGTATTATTTATCCCATTTGAGCCAGTGGGGGTCCAGGCCAATGTATCTGACACTAGTGGGAGAATCCTTGAGAAAGTCACCCCTGATCATTATAGTACATGAAGGTTGCTAGACAATTTGGATGGCTGGCTACATTAGTGGGTGAATGTTGAAAGAACTGACAGGATGCAATTAGATAAATCATCCATAGCATGAGACACTTTCCATACTGTATAGGTGCCAGAAGGGGGAACCCTAACATATCATTAAAGTGACTGACTCTGTCTGCTTTGGGTGTTGATGGCTATGTGATTTGGGATGCTGTGGTGTCACGTGACAGCATAAATGGTAGATCTAAGGTGGCTACCAATTTCTTGCTAATGAATCTATCATACATTCCAGAATCTTCACAGCAAACTGCTTGGCAACTCTTTATTATTTAATATTCCTACTTTTTTGTGTGCACATTATATAATTATAAATATGCCATGTATGACTTTAATGGGAAATACAGAAATTTTGTTGAGCATAAAGTAAAATAAACGAACATGAAATATGTTATGTTTGCTTTAAATGCAAAATTTTTATTTAAGAAATCCCCAAACTGGAGAGCCAGGTAAAGAATTGGAGATTCGTAGTGGATATTAATTATAAAATTTTCTATTCCTAGTTGGTGACATGGAAATGGTCTCCTCTTTTTTTTTTTTAATTCTCTCTCTCTCTCTTAAAGAGTAAAGAGGGGCCTGTAAAATTTCTGAATGGTTTTGTTCCCCCAAGACCCTTAATCTGGGCTGAAATGCACGCACTGGATCCCTGGTACACTTAGGTCAGAAGTCAGTTGACAAATTATTTGTCATCAACTGCCAGTGGGCACCCCACAAGGCCAGCATCGGATGACTTCAATGGACAGATTGTGTGCATAGCGAAAGTAATTACAATGGGTGTGACTGATATCAGGGATCTCGATAAGCGTTACGCAGGCAGACAATTTTTATTGTCGCTAATAACAAACATCAAAAGAAACGGTTTTTCTTTGAAAAAAAAAGTAATACCCTCTCTACTCTGAACCAGGAGGAGACTTGGCTCTTTGTTGACTCTTGTCGACTTTTCTGTCTCACCTGGTTTATTTTGTAGTCGGGTTAGTGGCTGCTTCACATTTTATTTGAGTGATTGGGAAAGCTTTTTCCAAGGACAATGGGTTCGGAATGCCTTGGTTACCACCAAAAAAAAACCCCCCATCTTGTTTGCATTTCAAAAAGAAGAAAAAACAACAACATTATTTCAGCTTCACTGCTTGTAAGGACCGTTTCTCTGATTTCTCTTTCCTCCAAGTCATCTATTTCTTCTGTCCAGGTTGTCTGTTAGCTGTCTTTGCTGGATCTTGCTGCTGCTGCTGTTTGTTTGTGATGAGGCTGCGTGCCTACAGGAGTCGTAATAGGCAACTGAAAGATACTCACAAATCAAATGTATATATTTTTTGTCATCGTTGTTGATGATGTTAAACTATTTCTTAGATAATAAAGAAAAAAATGCAAAAACCGGAAGTTACTAGAACCAGCGACGAACTTGAGTGAAGAGTTTAAGTTGCTAGCATCAGTGATGCGGTTTTCACGCACATTGTACAAGTTTCGTCCTACGCATCTACTGCTTTAGTTACCATCGTATTTTTGTTTTGTTTTGAAGCTTACCCATCATCACCAGATAACAGACAACGGTGGCTGATTCTGTCCTAAGATTTTCCCTGTTTTCTCCTCCTCCCTCCATTTTCTTTCTCTGCCCCCCTTCCGTTATTTCTATTTTACACCTTTTCCATCATTTTTATCTCTCTCTCTCTCTCCATCTCTCTCTCTGTATTGATGTCATCTCTCTCTCTCTCTCTCTCTCTCCATCTCTCTCTCTGTATTGACGTCATCTCTCTCTCTCTCTCTCTCTCTCTCTCTCTCTCTCTCTCTGTATTGACGTCATCTTTCTCTCTCTCTCTCTCTCTCTCTTTCTCCTTTCCTCTCTCTCTCCTCTCTCCATCTCTCTGTATTGACGTCATCTTTCTCTCTCTCTCTCTCTCTTCTCTCTCTCTCTCTCCTCTCTCTCTCTCTCTCTCTCTCATCTCTCTGTATTGACGTCATCTCTCTCTGTATTGACATCATCTCTCTCTCTCTCCATCTCTCTCTCTGTATTGACCGTCATCTCTCTCTCTCTCTCCATCTCTCTGTATTGACGTCATCTCTCTCTCTCTCATCTCTCTCTGTATTGACGTCATCTCTCTCTCTCTCCATCTCTCTCTCCATCTCTCTCTCTGTATTGACGTCATCTCTCTCTGTATTGACATCATCTCTCTCTCTCTCCATCTCTCTCTCTGTATTGACCGTCATCTCTCTCTCTCTCTCCATCTCTCTGTATTGACGTCATCTCTCTCTCTCTCCATCTCTCTCTCTGTATTGACGTCATCTCTCTCTCTCTCCATCTCTCTCTCTGTATTGATGTCATCTCTCTCTCTCTCCATCTCTCTCTCTGTATTGACGTCATCTCTCTCCTCTCTCTCTCTCTCTCCATCTCTCTCTCTGTATTGACGTCATCTCTCTCTCTCTCTCTCTCTTTCCATCACCATCCTCTCCCTGCCTCTGTTTTCTGATCCTTTATTTCTCCTCTGTCCCTTTGCTTATCTTATTCTCTATTTTTCAGATCGGGTAAGTATCTGGTGAAAGGGATGGGGGGGGCACTTTGATAGCTTCTGGACTAAGAAATCCCCCTTTCTCCTCTTTCTTCCTCTGTCAGTTCTTCACCTTTCTCCTTCATACCCCCATTCCCTGCTGCTGCTCTAAACTTTCAACTATAACAGCTGATTATTCTGCTTTTACATTGCTGCACGTCATGCAAACTTCACATCCAGAAGAATGAAAATATTTAAAAGAGTTTATTACAAAACTGGCGATTGATCATAAACAAATTATGTATTGGAAATTCTCTATATTCCATGTATTCGAAACACAATGGCCTGACCCCCCTCTTTTTCTTTTTTTTTTTTGGTCAGAAGGTAAAATTTTCAGGTCCTCTTTCGATGAGAGGTATGCGGCAGCTCACCTGTCTCTTCCCATCATAAGTAGTGGAGCTCATCAGAGAGGGATTTCTGGGTACTGGATTTAAACCACCAAGCTCCACATCTGCGCTTCTCCTATTTCAAAATATCTTTTCACAAATCATTAGAATTTATCTTTCTTGGTTAACCCTTTAGAAACAACGACAAAAAGTGTCCTTATATTAGGTATTTGCTAACTTTTAATACTGAGACTTAGTTTGTTCTCTCTCTCTCTCTCTCTCTCCATCACCTCTCACAAAGGCTTACATGCATGTATCATTGAGACTTAGTTTGTTCTCTCTCTCTCTCTCCATCACCTTCTCTCACAAAGGCTTACATGCATGTATCATTGAGACTTAGTTTGTTCTCTCTCTCTCTCTCTCCATCACCTTCTCCCACAAAGGCTTACATGCATGTATCATTGAGACTTAGTTTGTTCTCTCTCTCTCTCTCCATCACCTTCTCTCACAAAGGCTTACATGCATGTATCATTGAGACTTAGTTTGTTCTCTCTCTCCATCACCTCCTCCCACAAAGGCTTACATGCGTGTATCATTGAGACTTAGTTTGTTCTCTCTCTCTCCATCACCTCCTCCCACAAAGGCTTACATGCATGTACTGGTAAAGTCTGCTTTATTGAACTGAACTGATTCTTTCTTCTGTAAATATTCAGTATATTTTTTAAGAGCATCAAGAAAGATTACTTTAAATTACAGTTACTTTAATTGAATTTGTGTGGGTCGCAATATTATCATATTATTGTTATTATTATTATTTTTATTATGGGGAAACAATCATTATTTTTGTTATTTGCATAAGTTGCGCAATATTATTATTATTAATCATATCTGTAGACACTATTTCCAGTGTTATAGTAGTATAGTCTCTAATAATGTTAGTTACATTAATGTTACTCGTAGTTTTGCTCTGTAATAGCAGAAGTTTGCCCATTTATCAGTGATAATGTAAGTAGTGTTAGTTGCAGAAATGTTGTTGTTCATATTTATATTAATATTAGTAATATTGCTAAATTATCAACAATAATGTTTGTAGTGATAAATTGCTATTTACGATATCTGTCGTCGCACTTGGCAAACTGCGGTTAGCAATAGCAATTTTGTTAACGATATTTGAACTGATAGATGAAGTCACATGAATGCAACATCACCTGGCTTGTTACCGAAGTAGCAAAACATGGAGATTTTGGCTATCAGTACATAACACTTAAGGTGTGCTTTTTTTTTTTATTCTGAACTTGCAGACAGAAATATGAAAAAAAAAAAAAAATATGTTAGATCAAATTCTGAAGCATTCTGTTAAAAAGTTCAGTTATCTTTTTCTAGGTTCGCTGAAGAATTGGATATCATCTCTGGTTTTACAGGAAACAATACATGGAATGTTCAAATAGAACTGTTGTATCTGGCCCCCAGGTTTCTTTTTTAGCATCCCTAGTATCAACAGTGAACTCCAAGAATTAGTCGCAGCTAGCCAAATATTCCCATAATACTGTGGACATAGTGAAGTCAGGTTTGTGTATAATCGACTGTGGTATTAATGTGATTGGAAAAACAACTAAGCAGCGTTTGTTTTTGTTGTTTTTTTTTTCCGTGTTGTCTTTCCAAATTTTCTAACTAGTATTAAAGTACAGCGTATCTTATTATCTGCCTTATCACCTTGTTTACTCAGCCCATCATAGGTAATCATTTTCAGATGTAACAGAACTATAATATTGATAGCTGGAGTAGGCAGTGACCAGATAGCTCTGTCTTCTTGTATAACCATCATTTCCTCTCTAAAATATGGATCCTTGCTTAGTTTGTTTGCACAGATGCAATTCCTCCTCATCTTTTTCTTGACAGGGGACTTTTCAGCCACGTGTGTTCTGCCACCTGAGATGGCGTCATAAAATGGTTGCCACTGGATACATGCTGCTTGGATCCTTCTGCTACATTATTATCAAAAACGTCAACATTAGTTCAGTATTAGCGGCAGTAAAAGCTATATTATTATCGATTATGTATGCATTTACATTGCTTATAGGGTTGTTAGTAGTATAATTGATGAATTATTAGTATTAATTTTAGTAGTAGTAGTAGTACTTTCAGATGTTATCACTATACCCAATATTATCATTTTTCGGTTTTACTCGCATTTAGTTGTGCATCCTTAATATGTATTCTTATTCTTAATGAAAATTTATCTTTTGCAGAAGGTAAGCTTATTTGCCAGTGTGAACCTTTGTAGGTAGTTTTAAATTATTAATGTTTTTCTTCATATCTTAGTAGAAACATTGGCAAGGAAGCATAGCAGTAACACTCACTGCTTCTGAATTAGGGTAGAGAGATGGGAACAGAAGATTATCGTCTCCAACTAAGTGAACCTATTGTTTATTATAAATACCCCTATTAGTTAGTTAATGTATTGTTTCCATCCTGACTGTGATAGTCCAGGATCTTAAAAATAGTGTTCACATACACAATATCCTGCTTTTTCTTATCTCTGAGGAGTCATCAGGCTCTGTCTGGCTCTGTCTCTCTGTGTGTGTGTGTGTGTGTGTGTGTGTGTCCCCTCTTCCTGTGTTTTACGTTCCTGATTACACCCTAACAGCAAGACACTTTGTGCAATTATAAAAAAAAAAAACAAAAACCTGCGCTGTCATTGAGAATTTGCACCGACTGCACTTTCATGGAGAGACTTTGGCCACACCCTGTGCTGAGGCACGGATGCACGCACAGAACTTCTTTGCCAGTTGATCAATCATGCCACACACTTGCTACTTGATGCAACAGAGATGGGAGAGGACAAAGAGATAATTGCTGTAAATGACAACTACGCGTGCTAATGGCTGTAGCTTAGCAACAAATGAACAAGCAGGTGAGAAAAAAGTCAAGGAGATGAATCTAGTACCTGCAATAAATTTCTTAATTTGCCAGATTTTCTTTTGACTGCCCTATCACTTGGAGATACCTGACAAGGTTTCTTCATTTGGTTACCTTTCCTATTCCCTCCCTCTATCCTCGTATTTTAACCCTCATAATGCAAACTTATAAGAAAATTAATATCATGTATGTATTATGCTGTTTCCATGGTAAAAAAATTTATTATGCTTTTATTTCGATATTTCAATGCATTGACTCTTGCAATAAAGTATTACAATAGATGCTGAAAATGAGCCCCAGTCATCTTTAAACTTTTTTTTCCGCACGTCTTTTCATATTCTCAAAAAAGTTTTGCAATTCATCAGATGCTATTTCCCCTGAAGAAGTTGATGACGTTTAGCTTCACTTCATCGATGGAATGAGGATTATTTTCAAAGACCTTCACTTTCACTGCTCCCCACAGGTAAAAGTCTGAAGACGTGAGGTCAGGAGAGCATGCGGGCCAAATTCCTTTCGATATCAGCCCATCACTGACAACTTCTTCCAGCAGTTTCATCAGGTGGCTCCATCCTGTTGGAAATAGCCGTCTTCGCTTTCTTCTTCGTCTGACTCGCCAATAAAAGGATACGCTATGTCATTGCAATAACACTCTGAATTGATGGGGGGTTTTTCCCTTTCAAAAACATAAAGGCCCAGGTTCCCTTTTTATAGCCACCCATACACCGATATTTTCATCATGAATAAATTTCTCAAACAGTTCATGAGGGTTAGAAGTAGACCAAACTCTGGTATCCTGGCAACTTAACCTATCCGGAGAGATGAGTCCATCATTCATCAGGAAAAAAATGTTTTGTCCAATATGTTGTCACCATTTGCATCAATAAAATTCTTAATCCAGTTGCAGTATTCAACTCACTTACCGAGGTCTGCAGCTTTCAATTCGTGCACAACGTTAACTTTATACAGGTAAAAATTTAACTCCTTTAAGGCGTTGTGCGCGCTCCCACATGGAACACTCACTTGTTGAGAAAGTCGACGCAGCTGATTTTGAAGGGCTCCGAAGCCTTGCATTTGAAATTTTTGACAGCTTCTCGTCCAACGCTTTTGGCCCACCCGATCATTGATAACCCTCAGCTGAACCAGTATCTTCAAATTTGCTAATCAATGCCCTTACAGCTTTCCTGTTCAGAAGCTTTGCATCAGGAAATTCTTGTAAGAACTCATTTGGAACTCCTGCGGTGTATTTACTGTTATTCGCGTACACTCTCTTGTTGAGAGAGATTCGTCTGTCATCTGAAAGAACCACTACACAAAAATTACAACCAGTGCCATCTGTTGGTCATTTTGGGAACTACAGTACAAAACAAAGCTCAAGGAGAGGAATAAAAAATGATTACAAATATAGTCCATTTCACAGTTACTTTCTGATCACCCTGTACTCGAGAGATATATTTTTTTCTTTTTAACATCCTTAATAATGTAGAAAGTAGGCAGGCTTTTCACCACCTTAGTAGTAAACTGACCAATGAAACTACGTTTCAGCCATCTTCAGGCTTAATTTTTGGAAGGAATTCTTATGAGTGTGATGTCTTTAAAAACTTTTCTTAGATGCATAATGTCTGTCTTAAGTATTTAATCTTTTTTTCAAACAAGAATGCTATTTGATTCCTTTTTGGTTACAAATGATAAGGGTAAATATTAAAATTTAGGTTTTCTTAATTGCTTCAATTACAATTTTCTTTTCCAAACCTTTCATGGACTAACCTTCGAAAATTAGCAAAAGTTGGTATTTGTACTAGGAAAGGAACTTTGAAATGCCATTGGAATATACCATCATCTTATCTGAGTGTATCATGTGACCTTCCTTCATCTCTTGTCTTTCATTCTGGTTAATTCTGTGCTGCTATCTTTACTTTCATCTTTGACATTCCAATATCATCAGCTCTGCTTCTGTTGAGTATCTTCACTTTGTTCTTAGTCCATTCTGTGTTGGGAGCTGGTTTATCAGTGGAGTAGCTTCTTTGAGAATTTGGTTAGTTTGTCATCATCTCATTATAGGTTTTTCTTCTTAGATACTTTGTGGCACAGGTGAGATTGTGTCCAAGATGTTTGCAGTACTGTAGGTCTTTACCTCAACTCTTCCCCCTTACCTGGACTTGGAACTCTTAGATACTTTGTGACACAGGTGAGATTGTGTCCAAGATGTTTGCAGTACTGTAGGTCTTTACCTCAACTCTTCCCCCTTACCTGGACTTGGAACTCTTAGATACTTTGTGACACAGGTGAGATTGTGTCCAAGATGTTTGCAGTACTGTAGGTCTTTACCTCAACCCTTCCCCTTACCTGGACTTGGAACTGGCAGGGTTTTCACCTGGTAGAGTTGATATATGACTACAGTAATATTTTAAAAAGTGAATTCTTTGTAGGAAGTTTTTTTTTTTGTGTTAGCTGTATAAAACGTTAGATCTTTAAGGTTCATTTGAATGAAAATAATGTCAGTTGTTTCCCCTGCGCTTTACTGATGTCGCAGCCATGGCAGCAGTTGCTGTGTGTGTGTGTTTGTGTGTGTGTAGGTCACCTGACAAATTTTCATGTTTGCCTTGTATCTAATGATAGTGCTGCCGTGAAGCCCAGGTACACAGCTGCATGGTTAGATTTGCTGTGATTCTTCTGTTGTAAAAATGCCAAGGTTATCTGACATTGAGAAGAATAATGCTGGGCATTAACAGATTAAATTTAAGTGGACAATGGGACTGGTTTCAGCAAATTGGCAGTGCTAGAGATAGACCAAGATCAGATTGAATGGTGGTGGCATCTACCACAGGTCCCCCCCCAACTACACTGGGTGTGGGTATGTGACAAGACTATATGATCTGCTTATGCAACACTGGGATTCATCTGCATTGGCCAGTGGTTGACAACAATTTGACCCGGGTGTCTAAGCAAGCTTGACTTTAATGGCGTAAGCAGGGCAAGATTTGACCTTGATTCAATATGTATGGCAGCATTGTTTAGTAATGAATCTGGTTACAACTGCATAGAGTTGATGGTCAGAAACATCACCGTAGAGGCGAATTCAGTGCCCTCTCCCTATGTATACTGCATTGATTAACTTGGTGGGGAAGTGTTGTACCATACCAATCTTGTACGCACACATGGAAACCTGACTGAGGTCAGATACAGACATGAGGTCCTGCAATGCTGTCTTGTCACCCTCATGCACTTAACAAAACCCAATAGAGCATGATAAAGATGATCTATGATTTAGCAGTACATTAAAAAAGGTAATCAAATATATAAATTTAAAACTGTCCTATCAAGAGGTATTAGGAATGCTTCAATTATTATTAATAATTGTCATTTATTTGCTTGTGTTTTTATTTATAAATAAAAGATGAAGAATGCTGTTTTTTTTTTAATTTTAGAATAGAAATATTTTTTCTTTAAAAAAAAACAACTGGATGGTCAGCTTTTGCCTAAGTTCTTCTCGCTCCTCTTTAATTTTGCATCATCTGAATATTTTTTTAATTGACAGAAACTTGTTAGCTATTTTAACGTGCTAGCATTTTAATGTTTTTTGTTACAACTTATAATATTTTTTAAAAAAATTTTTCAGTAGGAATGAGTGATTCACTACTTTTAATGAGAAGTCAAGGACAACAAAAGCAAATGGATGCTTGTCAAATATGTTATGTATGAATTATCTCCCTTCAAAAAGTGAACTGAAAAAATAGAATGTTTAGCGTAAAACAGTTTTGTACGATAGGTGTGTGTCTCAATTATCCCCCCTTTTTAATTATTGTTGAGGTATTGGATGACAGAAGAAACAATATAGAGCACCTTTATTTAAAAATATTAAGGTGTCACCAAATAAAAGATGGGACTTTCATTAATCTTCATTAATACTTTTTGATCCATTTACCTTAAATTGAGTTTAACAGTTTTAATAAGTGAACAGTAACAAAAACAAAATTCTCAAGAACTTTAATCTTAAATTTAAAAAAAACAGAAAACCTTGAACAGCCACAATGAAATAAGCACCTGAGAGAAGTTGACTTTGACTTTTTCCCCCCTTTTTTTTGCTTTCTAATTTACATGCGCACACAGATGTTAATCAGAATTCCTTTGGTTAAGAGAGGGAGTATTTTGACTGTCAGAGGGTTAACCTGGATCTTTCATTTAATTAGTTTGAAGCCAATCTTAACTAAGAAGGTTATTTTTGGGGTCTGTTGGATTCAACCTTCTAAGGTTGTTTCTGTGGATCAGTCTTGGCGGCTGCGGGTGGGGCTTAGTCATCTTGTGGTTGCTGTGGCAACGCGACTGACTGCAAGAGGCAGCATCTGGAGGTATGTCTTAGCATGGTTCATTCCAGCAAATATGGCATTCATTCCTGGGACCGATGGATGCTAGCGTTATCCCTCTGGATGCTGAAGAAATTGGTTGCTTGCGCTTGTTTGTGTTGGATTTCTCTCAGTTTTTTGTTGTTGTTGTTGTTTTTTCTCTCCCTCCCACCTTAATAGGTGTTGTTTCAGAACAACCAACCAGCCCCCTCTCTCCTCTTTACTTAGTGACATCTGCATAATCTGATAAACTGCAGACAGACTGGCTACCATCACTGACCATTGTCCAACTATATGTTTGTGTGTGCTTTTTCAGCTTGTTTGGATGGTTGGCCTAGGGGTGGCTGGGTAGAATGGAAAGAAAGAAAAAAGATAAGGGGGTGTGTAAAATTGAATTGGTGTTAAGAACTAATCTGGTTTTGTGATTGTTTGGCCCTGGCCAGGATGGATGAGCAGAACCCATTCAAGTTAATTGTCAGAAGGCCATGGTTCAGGGAGCCTTTGTGACAGCTGTGGCTGAACAAACAACTAGCATCCACAGGGAATGAAAGCACAGTGTTATCCTCCTCCCATCTTTCAGCCATTCCCCATCTTCCCCCTTCCCCTCTCTACACACAGAGCTATTGAATTCAAATTATTTATCAAATCACTGTGCTTGTTCTGTTCATCTTCCTCTTCCCAGGCTCCCATCCAATTTAATTTCAACATTGGTCACAAGTTTACCTTGCTTTTCTTTCTTTTTCTTTTGTTGTATCTCCCCACCCTTTAGGATGAGAAGCAAGTGTTCCCTAGTTATTTCTGGTCTTTTTTGTGCAAGCTGCTTATTATCATAAATTAGTCAGTGATAAGACCAGGGGAGAGGTGGGAGGGTGCATGATCACTTTGAGAGAGAGCTACTATTGTACATTTGTATTTTTCTTTATCTATGGAGCTTCATGCATTGGGAAGAAACCTATTTGCATAGAAGATTAAACTTGACTGCTGAAAGGGTCAGTGACCCCTCTTTTCCGTTTTGTTGTTTTTCTGGAGGGGACATGCATGGTTGGTTGTTGCATTCTTAAATTGTAACTATTATCAAGATTTATATTTTCAATGCTAGTGTGGGTTTGTTTGTGTGTGTTTTTTTAACATTTAGTTGAGTTCCACTGGAAACAAGGAAGTATATTGGCCTTCACAGCATTGCATTGTGGGAACATTGACTTAATTATCAGTGAACAGAAACTTGTTTCAGATGATTTCAAGTAACTCCCCAACACATGCACACACACGCGCTGCACTTAAAGGTTAAGACTGGACATAGGTTCACACTTTTCCATCTTGGATTCTTGCAAAAATGTTGCCTGATTCATTCAACTTTGATCTTTTGGCCAATTCATAGACATGCATAGCAAGAACTGCCAGTTTAATTTACATTATGTAACCATCCTTTTCAAAATTGCATTGCTTCCAGGGACACAAGCTTTGAAAGAGCTCCATTGTGTATGTAGTTCCTCAGAAATTGCCATCATTTATTATTGTTTTTAAATAACTCCCTACTTCTACATTTACATGATATGGATGACTTTATTTGACTGGTAAAAAGAAAAGGTTTGGGGGGGGTCAATCCGCATCTGTCAGTCATTGGTTTTTGTGATTTATGCTTAAACTTTCCAAATAAACCTTTACTTACCAAATATAAAACTTTAAATTTTATGAGAAACCAAAAAAATGATTTTCTCTAATTTTTATATCTAGAAGAAAAAAACAACTGGCTTTACATTTAGCTACAATTATCTCCCTTTAAAACTCATATTATGGAAGCACCTTTGCTATATCTCTGCAAACAAAATTTAGAACCACTGACGGGTTTTAGCCAATAGTAACCGATTGCATAGTTGGCTTTGCTGTAGCTGGTTAGTGATATGTGAAGATTTTGTTTACTAAAATTTCAATAAATAAATGCATTTTTTTTTTAAAAAAAAACTTGCTTAAACTATTTATTGGATTGTGCATAACATAAGATCATTTACATAAATAAAACAGCTGAGATACTACAGGTAACACTGACTGTTAGAAGTATCTTGTTAATTATTGATTTTATGTTTTGTCATATCTGGTTGCATCATCGTCACTGTGGTATAAGTATCAAGCTGTTACATCAACATGAGCTCTGTACATCATATCTTGTAGAATTATCATGTTTGGTTCATAATTTGTTCATTTATGTATTACAGGTTTGAGCTTAATATTAATAGTATCATATGAAGTTGATCATATCTGTCATATCTTGTTGCATCATGTTGGTTTATTCTGATATATCATTTTATTACATTGGTATATACAACTTTACTAGAGCATATATAATCAGTGTGTAATTTTTTTTATATAGGGGGTGTTGCCCTAATAAAATGGGCACTCGTTGTTATTATAGTATGTTAGTTTGTTGTAAAAAATGGCATTTCAAGTTAAGTAGTAGAGTGACGTTTTTTTGTTGTTGCTTGGTTGCCATCTTCTGAAGTGCACAGAGTCTCTACACTACCGAATGTAGGCAGTGAATCTCACTACGCTCTGTTGGCACGATAGTGGCATTTAAAAGGGCAGTTTATCTAGCAGAATGGAAACATTCTTTGACAAACACCAATAATCTGTCTTTTGACTGTGTTGCTGGATTGCAACCCGTATCATGGTGCTCCTGCCTCAATACTTGGCTGTGACTAAGGACAATAGGGGTTTAAAGTTTTCGTTAGATCTTCTCCGAGCCAAAGTGTGACTTCCAGACATGGATTGCTGAAACCTGGGCTAGTTTGGGATGGTGGTTTTTTTTGGGGGGGTAGATTCCAGTTAAGCGGTTAATGTCAACAAGAGAATCTTGATGGTGAGTGCAGATAGATGCGGCATGTGATGGAAGCGTGTTTTTGTTGCGGTGTCAGTGCTGAAGGCCTTCAGGGACACTTTGCCACAGCATTCACTTTGGTGAACTTTGTGATAACATCAGCCACGGTTCACGAGAAATGTCAATTTTTGGCAACCCCCTGTAGACTGCGGCCACACTCTAAATGGCCTTTTGCAAGATCCACCTGTTTTTCAGCCAGTCACGTACAGTTGTCTAACTGGGGAGGCCGAATTAATATGGCGAGTCACAGCGCGTATACACATGTACTTAAACGCATGTGTTGGAGTGTTCAGTAGAAACACTGGATAACATTTTGCCTTATTGAAAATGGAGCTTCATTATCTGCCTAGATGAAGATTTAAGGAACCAGTGAACGCGTTTTCAAGCAGTTAAAATGTCGATTCTTCCATAAAGGGAAAGACATTAATGACGTTTCTCCACTTTTTAATATTTTAAAAAAATTTTTCTTTACTAAATACCTGTGTAGACCATAAGGTATTTACCTGAAATCCTTTACCATTACCCACCCCCCAACTTACTCTTTCCTCCTCACCTCCTTTTGTAGCAGAGATGACTTGGCCAGTAATTTCGTCGTCAGCGAGGGCTTTATGTCCAGCTTGGAACTATAGCAGTCCAGTGTCATTGTATCACGTCCAGGACAAACGGACTCCCCTGAAGCCTACTCATAATCACTTGCCTGGTGCATCGTTTAGAACCACATCCTGGAACCCATTCACAAATGTCCTGCGGGACTGAGCTAACCTAGGTCTCATGTAACGCTGTCATCAGCCACACTGTTCAGGAGGAGCGCGATCACCCCCCCCCCCCCCGCATTTCTATTAACATCTACTTTCTGCATGCAAACTCCGAGAGATGGGTCTGCGGGCTCTGATTGATTCCTCGTGGTTTTTCTATTTTGTTGGAAATCTCTGGACTCCGGGGACAGTGGAGTACAAAATTGTAAAATGTCCATGATTGCCTCTGGGTGGTGTGGAGCGAGAGAAAAGAAGACAGACAACATTTACACAGCATGTATGAGATCAGACTTGAGGCTTACTTATGATTTCAATCTATTTCTTTAATTCATACATACAGTTGGCTTGTGTGTGTACACACACACACACACATGCAAAAGATGGGCAACTCTCTCTCTCTTCCTTTACAAATTTTAATCAAAATCTTTCTCTCAAGACTCACACATACCCATAGATAACTTTTTTTTTTTTTTTTGTCCTGAAATTATTTATTAACTGAAACAAAACAAAAAAAAAGAAAGAAATTATTAAGTCAGAATCTTCTTTCGGTTCACACACTGGTTTCTGTACCACCAGCGCCCTCCTCCTCCTCCCTCCTCCCTCCCCTCCTTTTCGCTCTCTTTTGAACCCTGGAGGGTATTATGGGATGGCTTCCGGGGGGGGCCCGCCCCCACCCCGCTTGTCACTCCAGTACTAAAGCCGTCATGTTTGCTTTGTCTGACAGTTCTTCATCGTTTGGAACTTTGGATTATGCACCAGGCGGCTCTCAGAACTCAGATTATGATGGCTGCTGTAGCAGAAGTCAAACGGTCTCGGGTTACTTAATGACATCTCACGAATAATGACGACATTCAGCTGTCAATGGGCTTTCTTAGAAAGAAAATAAAGTTCACAAGGAAATTTTTTTTTTTTTTTTCCTTTTAGTTATTCAAATATCTTTTTTTCATATCATCCCCCCTTCCTTTCAAACATAACGAATTCATTTTCTTTGTACCCCTGTCTGCGGTATCACTATGGCAGCATTGCTGATACTGAATCTGCTGCTTTGCGGAACAACAAAATCTTTTTTCCACTGTTTTAAAATTTAAAAAACAAACAAACAAAAAAAAAAGGGTCTTGACTTCACAATTTTATATTTCATAATTCTCTTCTTGGGTCATCGGACTTTGTGGTTTACCTGTTAGCAGTTAGATGTCTCGTACTTGCAAAGGTGTTTTCTAATCTATATTCCACACAGTTCTATTCGTTTTAGTCTAGATTCGTTATCCTTTTCTACACCGATATAAAATACCAACAGCTGTAATAGACAACAATCAGTAACTCGGGCAACAATAATTTTTATAAATTAACAAGTACTTCACCCCATTTATCCCTAGGAATGAAGAAAACTAATATTTATTATGTTTAAACCTTTTGCCTAAATAATCTTTCGATATATAATGATGTTTCCATTAGATGAGATTTCCTTTTAAAAGTCAGTAAAACAATGTCATATGACAATTGCAGTATGCGTGCTACAATACTAGCATTTTTTAATGCATTGTACTTAAGTTTAGATGTCATGGATTATCTCTCTCTCATCATTTAAAAAGGATAACTTAAGAAATGCATAGAGGAAACTCAGCTGAATATTGCAATGCTGTTTCAGCCAAGTTACATTTAACATCCCTAATAATGCAATAATGCACTCTCTCTCTCTCTCTCTCTCGTTTATTAGATGCAAGTTTTGTTTAAGTTATTTTAACAATTTTTCAGTAAAATAGGGTCAAGAACAATACATTTTTTCTTTTTGTTGGAGTTGTCATGCAGGTAAGTCTTTCAGTACAGAGCTTTGAATTCTCTCCTGATGGCCACTCTAATCTTGCCTTCTGGGAAACCTACATGATGGGGCCAAGTACCTGCTGTTTGTGGATTGACATGTTTCCAACAATAGGCCGTTCAGCTTTTGGGGGGGGGTTTCTTTGTTTAACCATTTTCCAGCCTCACCCCTCTACCACTACTGCTGGAGCATTATGCTTGACTACCACCAGCAACAACATAGACTTGCTGTTTCAGGGCGTTGGCATACCTGGTCTATCACAAGGTATGTTTAAGTGGCACCGTGATGACACACTGCAGGGCCTTGAATATCTTATGTGAACTGCATGAATATTTGATGACTCCAAGCATGACGGACTGCTGGTTCGGATGCGTATTACAAAGGCTGCTCTATCACATGACCAAAACCCGGGTAGCGGATTGATCAAGATGGTCATCACCATGCACTACACGCACTGGTAGCTTTGACTTCGAATGAGGAAAAGCTTATTAGTTGCTTCTGGCTACATGATTCTTGTCAGTTTTGCCTACCAGAAACTGCTGTACTATAATTAATATTGGCAGCAGCTCCATTAACCCCACCCTAAATTGTCTATAAAGATGCAAAATTCCACTCGCAACCAAACAAAATGCGAAAAGTCGTCTTTTTTTATTTACCTTAAATCACCTTTATTTCATTTTTTAAATGTTTAGCTAATCACACAATATTGATATACACACTGGTGCCCATAACTGTGGGCTTAACAAACAACAACAACAAAAAATAATCCAAGTGTAAGAGAGCAATCAAAGAAGCTTTTCTTTATGCATAGCCAGGTTCCAATCTGCAACCAGTTGCCATATTTGTGAGGTCAGGTGGTCAGCTTGGTGCTCATCTCGCCGTAACTTGTCAAGGGGGGGGTTGCATGTGACAATGAGGGGCAAAACGCTGCTAATTAGAAAGTTCATGCTGCATCCCTTTATAAGATGGCAAAGGAAACTCTAGATAAAGGAGAAAAATATACTATTGCAAAAGCTTAAATATTTCACTCATATGGATTTGTAAACATGCTCATATACTCTGTATGTAACTACACTGGTATTTAAAGTTGTTACATATCTGTGTATGTTACATTAGTGTGAAAAATTCAATTCTAACATATGAAATCTGTTTTGATGCCCACACGGCCTCTGGAAATGGGGGTAATAAAGCAGTAAATGAATATTCTCCCAAGCTGTTTTTTTTTTTATTATTATCTATTTATCAAGAAGAAATACAAATGAGGAGCAGAAATATAAGAAATACTTAAATAGGAAATAGATTAATTTCAGGTAATTAAATATACCTATTTGCATGCTGAGTTTACATTTTCGGCCTCAAGTACAACCACAAATTAAAACATCCATGGGGAGATAATCTGCTATTATTTTATTATTTTTTTGTTTGTTTGTTTTGTCATTATTAAAACATTAAAAAAAATGTACCTCAATCAAAAACAGGTTAGCTGGAACATTAAGGTAGCTTTTCCATTGTTTTCTTAGGTTATTGTTTAGCACGGTCATCGCAAGGTAGCAGTAATGGGAAGAATTGGGCAGCACTTATACAATGGTCATCTCATTGAGGAAATATCCAGCAGGATTGTCTTTGGCTGTTTTTAAATTCTGTTGACATTTTTTGGTATTTGCAAATAACACATTACCTATCTGGCTTGTCCTCAGTTATGTACCAACAGTGAAGCGCACGACTGAGCAAGACAAGAAGGGGATGTCATTATTTGGGTGTTATTCATGGGACAGGGATTTCCCATCACTCCGTCAGTAGTACCTCAGCTGATTAAAGAACCCATGTTCTGTTTTGGAATTCTTATCACGTTTGGCCGTCATCATCGTTTTAGTTTGGGGTAAATGGCTGGCCATAACCTACACTGGCAATAGCATTTGACCTTATTTACTCTTATTTCAAAAGAGCTCTTAAAAACAAAATGGCAGTCACCAGAGAGTTTTATCAGTCACTGCTTGTATGCATTCGGTGATTTGTGATTGACAGGTTTAGCACTGCAACCAAATTATGAACGGTATCTATTTATGTTAGAACTGTTCCGAGTTCCTTTAAGAAATGGAGACTGATGGCTCCGCCTCAAAATCCCAGTTCTGTTTAGCATAGCAGTTGGACATAGCTCAGCACCGCCTCCATGCTTTCATGTCATGCAGAAATAGAACATGAGAGCCATACTATTAACCTTTAAGAAAAAACAAACAAACATTAGATTTAGAAAATTGTTGTAATCACCCATTGTTATTTGAAAATTACGCAACAGTTTCTGAAGAGAATTTTTGTTTCCTTGAAACAGAAAGAGAGCAGTAAAATAATTCAGTGGTGATACTAAACAATTAAATTTACCTGTAAAAGGCTTTTACTCTTTGAGTTAAAGTGTTTTTTTTTTTTGTTTTTTTTACATGCCAAAGAATTTACACTTTTTGTTTTGCTTTGGTCATTCACTTGAAACTGGATAATCCCATCATGATTGGGTGATGCGATATAGGTGTACAACATCATCTTGAACCCCAGGTTACTTTTCATTATGTTACAATGGTATCAGCATCTGCCGACAGTGGGAGTAAATTTGAAAACGGGGGGGGTTGGTGGGGGGGACTAATTACCACCTTTTAAAACTGAAAATTAAAATGGATTGTGGATTACTTGCCAAGTAGTCAGTAAAGAATAACTTCTGACAGATCCATGTCCATGTCAGAAACCCCCTCCGTTCTTGTTTTTATTTCCCTCCAGGTAGCATCAGTATCAGACAGGGAGGTAAGGGGCTTTTTGACAAATTAGTTTCAAGTAGTGAAATTATTTCCCCATTTCGTCAATTTAATATGAGATTAATCATGTGTGCTGCAGGGATATTGGAGGTCAGATGTTGGTGGGTGTGTGTGTCCGGAATAGCCTGTCATTGACTATTTGTCTGGATCGCCACTCTTGCTACCAAAGGAAGGAATCCAGAAAGAACAAGCTAACTGTATCAGTAAGATGGGATGGGAGGGGGGGGGGAGACAGGGAAGGGGATGCAAGATGAAACAGAATTGCCCTGACAGGATTGGGGGGTCGTGGAATTTTCTCATTCATGGACTGTCACCTGCAGACATGGCTTAGCCATATCGGGACGCGCTCACGTGGAATGCGATATTGTAATTAGGTGCTGCGCATTGGGTTTTGGACAAATCCATCATGGCCGCAGAGCTGAATTAGAAGGCAGTGGTTTTCGCGTGGCGACTCTCGCGTTCCAGCTCGTTAGTAAGGAAGTCGGATGGTGGCGGTGAGGGACTCTGTCATATTTGTTTCCTTGTAATGTTGCCGGGGTCGGGGTTTGGGGGGGTGGGGAAGCACTCATCGTGTATCATTAGTGTCAGCAGGGATTAATAGCAGCACACGTCTCACTGTGGCTTGTTAAATGGGGGGGGATTCTTGTATTCATCAGATAATGTGTGACCGATTCGCCGGGCGGCAAGTGACCAGCAGCCTGTTATTTCGAGTTCAGGCTGGGCTAACTGACCAATTTCTCTGTCAATAAAATGTAAATTTGGCTACCATCAAAACATCCTCCCCCCTCCCTTGTCTTATTTTAACAGTTATTTTTGGACAACTAAAAATGAAACTTCAAAGGAAAGAAGGAGAAGAATAAAGAAAAAAAAGGGGGGGAACGACTCCTCCTCCTCCTCCTCCTCCTCCAAGAAGAAGAAGCTGTCGTTCTATGCAGGCCTGACTCGGCGGTCTCTGGTTTATTGCTCGCAAGTTCCTCCTGCATCAGAAAGATAACAACATCCTGCATCGTCTAACAGCTGACCATTGTCCCTCTCCCCTCCCCTTCTCCCCCCCCACCACCTCTAGCTGCTGCTGATACAGATTAAGACTTCTTCAGAATTACTGAAGCGTGCGGACTCTCTCTCTCAAATCCTCTGATTTAATTGATTCTAATTGGTTTTTACATGTCATCGTGGCAGGTAATGATTTATTTGAAGGTATTTATAAAATAATAATCAGAATACTCTTTTTTGTTATTTTTTCAGTCCTGATAACAATGGGAGATAATTTGATTGGCTTGAAATTACAATTTTATTGTTTTAATTTTAAAATAAATTGGGGGAGGGGAGCTGCAGTACGGCGTAACAAAGCTGCTAGCATATTTTGTACGAAAGCCACCTACACTTAGGATTACAATGGATGCTAATCAAATTTGAATAAATTATAATATTTGAATTTCAGCTAAGCCGTAATACATCTGAATACAAGTGAGGTGTCTGTGAAATCAAGTAGTCTTCATTTTTAACAACGACATTAGAATCCCTATAACATTGGCTAGAATCATTTGCTCCAAAGTTACTTATTGTTGTTAATTCAGAAATATAGAATATAGGTTGTTTGAATCTTTACCCAGCAGCTTATTCTCATCGCTTGTATTAGAATGGTTAGGTCCAATTGTCGATTGCTTTTGTTGACATCGAAAAGAGTTACTCAGCAGTTAGTTGTTGTTAGCTTCGAGAAAGTTACAGTGATGGTTTCTGCCTTGATCCCTTTACTCAGCAGTTAGTTGTTGTTAGCTTCGAGAAAGTTACAGTGATGGTTTCTGCCTTGATCCCTTTACTCAGCAGCTAGTTGTTGTTGTTGTTAGCTTCGAGAAAGTTACAGTGATGGTTTCTGCCTTGATCCCTATACTCAGCAGCTAGTTGTTGTTAGCTTCGGTAAAGTTACAGTGATGGTTTCTGCCTTGATCCCTTTACTCAGCAGCTGGTTGTTGTTGTTGTTAGCTTCGAGAAAGTTACAGTGGTGGTTTCTGCCTTGATCCCTTTACTCAGCAGCTGGTTGTTGTTAGCTTCAAGAAAGTTACAGTGATGGTTTCTGCCTTGATCCCTTTACTCAGCAGCTAGTTGTTGTTAGCTTCAAGAAAGTTACAGTGATGGTTTCTGCCTTGATCCCTTTACTCAGCAGCTAGTTGTTGTTAGCTTCAAGAAAGTTACAGTGATGGTTTCTGCCTTGATCCCTTTACTCAGCAGCTGGTTGTTGTTAGCTTCGAGAAAGTTACAGTGATGGTTTCTGCCTTGATCCCTTTACTCAGCAGCTGGTTGTTGTTAGCTTCGGTAAAGTTACAGTGATGGTTTCTGCCTTGATCCCTTTACTCAGCAGCTGGTTGTTGTTAGCTTCGGTAAAGTTACAGTGATGGTTTCTGCCTTGATCCCTTTACTCAGCAGCTGGTTGTTGTTAGCTTCGAGAAAGTTACAGTGATGGTTTCTGCCTTGATCCCTTTACTCAGCAGCTAGTTGTTGTTGTTGTTAGCTTCGAGAAAGTTACAGTGATGGTTTCTGCCTTGATCCCTTTACTCAGCAGCTAGTTGTTGTTGTTGTTAGCTTCGAGAAAGTTACAGTGATGGTTTCTGCCTTGATCCCTTTACTCAGCAGCTAGTTGTTGTTGTTAGCTTCAAGAAAGTTACAGTGATGGTTTCTGCCTTGATCCCTTTACTCAGCAGCTAGTTGTTGTTGTTAGCTTCAAGAAAGTTACAGTGATGGCTTGTGTCACCAGGCTTCTACTCAGCAACCAATCATTCACTAGTTAGAAACAGATGTTAGAACTGACAGTGAATATGGGGCTTCTGTTGGTGCTCATGTGTTAGACAAGCTGAAAGGTTCAATGTGGCTCCAGACTTCAAGTATTTTTTTTTCTGGAGATATTGCTGTGCGTCCAAATTTAGTTACAGGGATTTAGCGATTGGTTTAATTTGCCAAAGCACAAGACCTTGAAACAGAACATAATGCAAGACGTTTTACGGTTTCTGCCTGAATTTCTAAATGTGAAATCATCTTGAATCACGCGCTGAGCCATAGATGCTGTTGAAGTGCCTTTCTCATTAACATAAACTTTTGTAATGACAAATTAGTATAGCTCCTACCCTGTATGACTATTGACTAAATATGCAGCTAGTTCAACATGAATGCTAACTGTTGCTCTGTGGCTGGAGTAGTATATGGAGGGTTAAACTCCCAGAATATCTAACTAGGTTGGGGGGGATATATATATATACCAAAACAGGAGGGAAAATCCTAGCAACAAACAACCCGTGCTATCCACAGAGTGGTACAAACGAAAAAGAGTGCACAGACCACCGCCTCGATGAAGTCGGTTTAAGTAAACAGGTATTATAGGGAATGTCTTGACAATGGCAGGAAGGAAAAGTTCACAGAAACACGTGCGCGCACAATTGTATCAATCAGCGATAGAGAGAGAGAGAGAGATGGATGGATGGAGATGGAGAGAGATGGATGGAGATGGAGAGAGAGAGAGAGAGATGGATGGAGATAGAGAAATGGATGGAGATGGAGAGAGAGAGAGAGAGAAATAAATTGATAGACAAGTTACTGTGCAAAAGTCTTAGGCGATCTATGTTCGTATTCATACGTTTAACTATAGAAAGAAATAAAAACAATATGTCATTTTTTGTATGAATTCCTGTAGATTATTTGAAAATCATCAAATTCGTGTTTTACTGTTGTAGTTCTGTAATGTATATTACTTAGTGAAAGTGACAGTGAATCTGAACGAAAGAGTATTATGGTAATGTCTAAGTCGTGCGTCATGGTTGAATGTCATGTCTCGGCTCTATGTCACATCATGGTCATGTGGCTTCAGTGGCCCTATTGTCTTGCCAGATGATAATTTGGGGTCTTTTGGATAGCAACTCTACCCTAATGCAATTTCTTTTTATTACATAAGCTTTCTTTCTTGTTGTTTTGTTTTATTTTTTTGCATATCTTATCAAATAAGCTAAACTGTCAAAATATTTCGTAAACCACTGATGCAGTTTCTCGGGACTGCAGCTTATGGAATTAAAAGTTATGAAATGCGATTTTGTTTCCTTTTTATAGGTGTAGACTATTTATAGGTTGGTTTTAATTTGTCATTTATTGAATTTTGTACCAAGGTCAGTGTAATATTGATGTCAGTTGGTGAAGTGGTGATGGAGGGTTGGTAGCGTGTGAGTTCACTGAGATGCCTATCTGGATAAAGGCACCAAGGAGTTAGGTTGGCTTTCTCTCTCACCTGCTCTCATTTAACTATCACCTTTGATATAACATGAACTAGAGACATTTTAGTTTTTTTTTTCTTTAGCTATCTAACTCAGTCCTCCTCTCTTCTATGTTATATACTCATGCCACATACACAATATGTGCATATATACTGTCTGTTATATTTCATAATTAGATAGAATAGCCATTTAATGAGTTCACCGAGATGCCTATCTGGATAAAGGCACCAAGGAGTTAGGTTGGCTTTCTCTCTCACCTGCTCTCATTTAACTATCACCTTTGATATAACATGAACTAGAGACATTTTAGTTTTTTTTTTCTTTAGCTATCTAACTCAGTCCTCCTCTCTTCTATGTTATATACTCATGCCACATACACAATATGTGCATGTATACTTGTCTGTTATATTTCATAATTAGATAGAATAGCCATTTAATCTCTCTCTCTCATGCACAATGCACATGCCAAAGCAAAGGTTCAAGTCTGTATATCTAGTTCTTTAAGACAATAAAATCATACTAAATCTTATACTTTTTGCCTCCACACATTACGATAACATATGAGGTGTTCCTGCCTCATACCATCTAATTCAAGATGGTGTTAGTTAGGTAAGGTTTTCTCATTAGAGTTTGGTTCAGTGAAGCAATTCTGTTGGACTCGCTTGTCGATCCACCAGCCAGCAGTTGCTGCTGTACCATTTTTTGGCCATACCTGAAACAGCAAAAACAAAGCTGTCACAAGAATGAATGTTTTATTCCTCTTAGAACAGAAGTTATAAGAAAATTGGTTTCATTTCAATGCCCCTAATATATAATTTGTCTCACTGGGTATTAATTCTGTACTCGGGAGGAAGCTGGTAAGTGGCTTCACAGATGCGTATTGATATTCATGAATATAGTTAACAGAAATGAAGTTTGTGGATCATTGGGACAGTCTGTTATCAGTGTCTTCTGTTATTTTCTCAGGCTTGAGAAGTACCACTCAATTTAAGTTCTAACACACAATTGTCTCCTCTAAGAGCGCTGCCGTTTACATAGAGAAATTATGGATAGTTTTGAATATGTTTGCAGGAACCATAAGTGGTATTGGGAAAACAAAACAAAAACAGGGTCATTCAGTGGCACCTTTCTGTAGTTTGGTGTGGAAATGGAAGTAAAACGGGTAAATAAAAACAAAAGGGTTATCTTCGTTATCAACCCACCGCTTTTCCCCAGTTATCCCACTTCTTTGGCATCGACGAAAAAACCCGTGACCGTGGTGACGCAGCTTCGAAAAGCCATCATGGTCGGGTCTGTTTCCCCAGTCAGGGGTTACAGAATCAAAGAATCTGAGAACCGCCAGAGCCCGCCACACATTCCGCTATGAAATGGTGTGAATTTTTCTGAAGAGGAATTCAAGAAAAGCTGCCTCCCCCCAACCTCGTGTCCGCGAGACACAAATAATTCCACAATATTCATGAACGTAGGTTTGGATTATTTTGGGTAGCTCAAATCAAGAACCACTCAGTCGAGAACGTTCCTGAATTATTGCACTTGGTTTGGCGAACATCTGTTGGAGATTAAATGAAAATCTGTTTTTTTTTTTTGTTTTTTTTCCCCCTCCCCCTTGAACTTCAGTCCATGGTTGTTTATGGAGGTATTTGGGGAACTGTATTGAAAATAAATAAAAAAAAAAAACAACTTCCCACTCCAATTTAGCTTGAAACTGATATTCTGTCAGTGGAAACGGTGGTGGTGGTGTGTGTGTATGCAGAACAGCAATTACGGATGTTGATGGAAATGTTTCAGTATAAATACTTCGTGCTTTGGTAATTCCAGCCAGTTTCCCCAGCAATAGCGCGCCGTGTGTTGATAGCGCTGCTTGGACACACAACAGAGTACAATTAGTGCCAGCGTATACGGTAAAAAGATGCTTAATGAAGCTTGCGGATATCTGGGATCTTCGATACCTGCAAAAGCTATTGTGCATGAACAAGGTGGTGGGGGGGGGTTTGGTTGGTTCTGCAACAAAGGAGAATGATGACTTGTTTTATATATATATATACAGTTGTAAAATTAGGGTTGGAAACATTGTCCTGTACTACGCAGCAGCAGAGAATCATCACCTAACCTGTGGAAAGGAAATGAATTCCATGTCTCCAATAAACATTGGTTACTGTTTTCTGATATACATATATATTGATGAGTCTACTTTAAAGAGAATTCATCCTGACCTGTGTTTTCAATCACTGTCAAGAAGAACCAATAAACTCATGGATATTAATCAGTCTGATGATAAGGGGCACTGAAAGAAAAAAAGATGGATGATTGAATGTTCTTACATTTAAGTGGGACAGTGGTAAGCTACGGACTGCTGGAGGTGAGGGCTCGAGTTCGAATTCTGGTTGTGAGCTTAGTTTGGCATATTTCCCTACTATTGTTTCTTCTTCTTCTTCTTCTCTCCTTCGCCAGCCAAGTGTACGAGATTCCTCTCACATTTAAAAAAAAAAAAGGGAGGGAGGGGGAGGTAATGAGGACTTCTTGCAATAAGTGCATCACTGATATCAGAATTCAGTTGCAGAAGTCTAAGTGGTGTGGGGTGGGGGGGTATCTTGGCTACCACACGCTCTCAGCATCATGCCTTTTTAGACAGATTAATCAACTTACCCCTTTTTACAGCAGCAGGTGTGTAAATCACCGACAAGCACTGTCGGTGATTCGCGGTTATCGGAGCGGTATTTACCCACGGAGACTTTGCAACGCACATCTTGGACCCCCCCTTTTTTTTTCTGTTGAGGAAAAAAGGAAAGAAAACCAACCAGGGCAGGGCAGGGCAGGGCAGTAGTAACCCTGATAGATAAAGTTTGCAGTTCCTTGCTCTGTGGAGAACCTTCCAGGCTGTTAACAGAAACGTTAAGGGCTTCATCAGTTTCGTTAACTCACCCTGTCCAACAACGCTTAATAATGATTTTAAAAAGTCCATTTTTTAAAAAAAAAAGTTGGCCGTTTTTTGGATGTTTAACTCCGGACAGACGGGGCTTCACCCAGACCCTCCCAGATGAGCGGTGCCCTCCCCCCTTGTTTTTAATCATTTGCTGTAAAGGAAAACGCGAACGATCTCCGGCAGCATTTGCAGAAGTCATAAAACAGGAGGAGTTTTTTTTTTCAGGGGGTTGGGTGGTGGGGGGGGGAAGCAGTTAAGACGACAACGGTCGCGGAACACAATAGGCTCGCATTATGCCATTTTTGTTTTCTTATTGTCGGGAGAAATTGGATATCCAGGAATAAGTGGAATACAGATCCACCATATCGTCTCGATGTAATCACGTCGTCGTGGCCTTTGTTGGAAAGAGATGCTGGTTAAGAATGGTTAGGGGAGGAGGGGGGGTTAGGATCTCCTCCTGTCTATAGTTTGGAACTGGCGGAGCTGTTGAACGACGGAGCTGTGCTTCTGTAACATTTTGTAGATTTCCCTCATCTCTCCATCAGATATCGAACAATCCAAAGCATTGTTTGTTTGTTTGTTTGCACTTGGTCTGTCTTCGTTTTCTCTACTCCAGCATCAGTTTTACGCATTTACTCATGTGCAGGTTAAGAAAGAAAGGGGGGAGAAAAGGAGGAAAATCTAACTTATTTATTGTTATGTGCAGTAGTTAGATTTCAAAAATCGATTTTATTTTAATTATCTTTCTCTCTCTCTCTCTGTTTCTTTTCATTTCAAAAGGAAGGGGAAAAAAGGAAAGAAATTTAAATATTAATTCTTTCCCCATGCCTCCTCCCCCCCTGCTCTTCTTGTTACGCTGTGGCATTTATATGGTAATGAGGGATAATTACTGCCATGGGTATGAAATTTGCAAAGGTGACGGTTGTCGGGCTGCATTGCCAAATGTTTTAAAAATGGTCAGTGCTCTTTTTCTCCCACCTTAGGTCGTGGCGTCTGTTTGGAGAGGAGAGGGTTAACAAGATAACAGCCAAAAAAAAAAAAAAAGCTGTTCAAAGAAGAAGCTACATCTTCCCAACAAATGACCTGGTGACTTGTGAACCCCCCCCTTAGATTAGACGAGTGGGAGAAAAAGGTGCTAGGATGGGTCCCCCGTGTAAAAGGGTGCCATCTGGTGGCTGAGTTTGGCTTTCTTGTACAGGTTATTACAGCACTGCCCACCTCTGTGTGTGTGTCTTGGTCTCAGTGGAGTCTCCCAGCGCCCTTTTTTTCCCCAAATAAATAAATAAAACAAAAGGGTGCCAGGGGACGACGGTTTATCTTGATTTCTTTTGGCTTGAAAGAGAAATTTTATCGCCGTCCTGGTCCATGGCTTGCGGCCGGAAATGCTGGCTTAGTTTCAGCAGACGGTGAAGTTTACTTGGTTTAGTACATAACGGTTTTAGCAGCACCAACGTGTGCACGCGCGGATATGTCAGGAACCAATTCTTTTTTTTCCTTGTTTTTACAAGCCAGCATTTGCCAGTATTGTCTTTTATGCATACAGAGTAGCAAGTGGCCATGTGTGGGGGGGGGCGTGGCGACGTGACTGTCCGCCAAGACATGGTTGCCAATCTTGCACCATGGTGCGACCTGGCATTTCTGACCAACCCCCCCCTACTAGAACTCAAGACGATTTTTTCTTTAAGTTGGGGGCAGCTGTTGGATGAAGGGAAGAGAAGAAACCTTGCCAGGGGGAGGGGTATCAAACCGAACTGTGCTGACTGAGCCCCAGCCGGGGTGGGGGGGCAGGAGTTTAATAGTTGTCCTCTGTCTGCCCCAATGAGGCAAGTAAATATTTGCATAGAACTACCCTGATATAAACAAGGTTAGGCAGACATCTTGGACACTGTGGGTGAAGTTATGTATTTTGTATTCAAATAATTTGTAATTTTGTAGGTTAAGGTATATAATTTTTAAAAAGGGGGCTTCCATCCCATTGGTGCTTCTGCTTTATCTTGTGTTATGTGGGACTGCTGCTACTGCTAAAGACACTGGCTTCCAAAGGTTAGGCAGACACAGACAAAAAATACTTCCAAAATGGTTAAACTTTTATTCTTCAGATAACCAATGCGGACTCCTCTCTTCAGGAAACATAGGTTTCATCAGACAAAGAAATATTTAAGCTACAAACAGACTTTCAGGATGTAACGGGGGAAACAAAGAAGACCAGATCATACACTTTAAGGAATTCTAACATAAAGAACGTAAACAGCAATGAATTAGGTGTAGTCAGCAGGGGATGTGATTCCCTTTGACAGAAGTATTTGACTCTCAGTGGCCTTGCATTCTTCTGATGACTCTACCAATGAGAGTAGTGGGGAATTAGCTGCAGTTCTTGGAGGAGGGGATTGATGGAGGCAGTACATATGGTTTTAGAGCATCTGAAACATTGTTTGTGGGATTTAGCTCAGGAGCTGGCTGCATCATGCAGGTATTGCTTTTTTTCCTTGAAGATATTAGTTGATTACAAGTGCCCTATGTGGACAAGTGTTGTTATTCATTACAGTAAAGTTATCTCCAATTGTGCTTGCGTATGGTTTGACATGCATAGGGATCTAGAATTTCATCCCTATACTTCAGTGTATATCCCTGAAACAGATGCAGGTCTGTACACTCACACAGTGAAATTCCTGCTTAGATCGATAGACCGTGGCCACCATAGTGATTTCTTTCCATGGTGGTGTTTGTGGGCTGGTTGTCTGTCTCACGTTCCTGTCCAGACCAGACGAGCACATGCCATGAGTCACCTTGACAGCTGAATCTCAAATCATCAGCAAACAAAACACGGCTATAGCAACCACTTCTTTTTTTATGGTGATGGGTCAAGGGAATACATATACCGCGGAATATCTCACATGGAGCCCTCTTTCGTGAGGCTTCCAGCACATGGTTCAGGTTGATATCAATCTCATGGTGACCACTAAGAGATCAGAGGTCAAGGAACCAAGAGTGACACAGGGTAATAATCTGTTAGAGTCCTGAGCCATGGTCAACCTTGAACTTGTCTCCCTAGCCAAGAAACCACACTTCTGTTCACATTTAGTCATTTCGCCACATGAGTCTGTGCCTGTCCAGCTTCTATCCTACTAATAGCTCTCTACCTTAGAGAACCTGTTGCCCTTTTGTAATGTTGTTCTACAAAACAAATGTTCCCCCGTCTTTTCCCACATTTTTATGCCAAACTTTACACGTTTCTCTGATAAATGTTGTGTGCATGAAGGTTTTGTGTTGAACTCTTGGTGAATAGAAGTTTAACCATTTCTTTGTTTGTTTGCTGCTTAACTTTCAAAAACCAGTGTAAAGTTGGGGTGAATGTGTAGGCCTTGGTTGGTTATGGTTTGGTGGGAGAACTAAATTCAGCACACGGTGGTGGATTTAGTTGGTCAACAAACCTACAGACTGCGTGTTGACTTAAGCCAGGCTGTGAGCCTCGGTCTGACATGTTTATGCCTGGGGATGAGGAGATTACATTCACAACAAGATCCCCACCTTGAGTTGTCTACACTGAACAAATAAAATTAATCACAGACCTCTCTTTGGATGGAGAGAAATGGGGAAGAGAGAAAGTTCTGTGTTCATGTAATCATGATGATTATCCTAAAAACTGTAAATATAATCTTCAAGTGAAAATGGTATGATATTAGCGATTGCATCCTTCCAGTTAGCTCCCCTTTATGTTCAAAAATTGAAATGACTACTTATTTTCAAAGAAATGTGAGATATTATTGATGTATGCTATTTGAAAACTGGATGCCCAGTTTATAGTTTCTCAGGTATACCTTTTACCTTTCTGGCTTAACTTTAAAAATATGAATTTATGTATATATTATTGTTTTGATTTGAAAATAAATTTGTACCTTGTTAGATCCATATATAGAATACATAAATAAAATGGAAACAAACATACACATATGCTAGGAGTGTTCAGTTGAAACCCAGCTCCAACCACCACCACTAATGATTTCTACTTTGAGTTTTGTTTGAACATTATTAGAACACATTCATCTGTAATACTGGAAGTAAATAGAAGATTAGCAGAAAATGAGTGATACATCATCGATGTGCATTGTTGTTTGGGTTCTATCCACTGTTTGTTAGTCTTATGACTTAAGGAACCTGCCCACATACTAAAGTGCTAATTATTTTGAAAAATGCTTTCATGCTACCCTTCAGATGTCTATAATCCACATTTGATGAATCTAGTAATTACAGTTTTTTTTTTCGGTGTGCTCAGTGCTTGAAAGACCAAGTTAATTAAGATTAAAAGTAAAGTAAAAGCACACAGTTGTAAGCATTCTATAGAATCTGTACTTTGAACGTTTTTCAATAATTTAATATCTTTTCTTAAATGTGGACTTTATGCTTACATGCCATATTCAACATGTGGACAAACTAGGAATCTCTATTATTATGGGATGGTAGTGGACAGCCAATGGATGATTACTGGACTACCATAAGTTCAAATGACTGGGATTGGCATGGTGTATCTCCCTGGCATAATAATTTTTTCCCATAGCTAGGTGTTTTGTTTTTTTTTTTTGTATACTCTGGATTCTTACTATAAAAATAAAGATTACTTGTAGTGAGTTTTCTGGGCACATGGTTAAGATTATGTGGGTAACTCTTGGCCAGCTTGCATTTTGACCTCTGCTCAAGAACCACCAACCATACCTCAGTAACTACTCACTTGGTCATTAAGGCTGATGCCCTACACCCGTCTCTTGACCACCCATCTTGAGAGCCTCGAATCATGCTTCAGTAACTACTCACATGGTCATTAAGGCTAATGTCCTACACCTGTCTCTTGATCACCCGTCTTTAGAGCCTCAAATCATACTTGGTTAACTACTCGCTTGTTCACCAAGGCTGATTATCCCTTCTGTGAGATGTCTGTAAAACTTTAAAATCAGGATGTGGGGATTGACAAGAAGAAGAAAAACAATAAAATGAATGTTCATGACAAGACTTTTTATCAAATGAGACGTACATCATTGATTTTCCCTGTGGATGTGCTTACTGATGGTGCATTTGGGTAAAAGGTGTTTATTTAAGGTTTCTTAAAAAGTGCTTATGTATATATACTTATGAGTAGTCATATAAATGACATTCCCAAATAAAACCTGTCCAAACACAACACAGTGATTCTGTTTTCAGCTGAATTTCGTTTGAATCCTCTTGTATAAATATCAAGTTTGTACGAGATTTGTCAGAAGTCCTGCTACGTGAATTCTCTAACTAGTGCCAAATACCTTTCACTTGAAATCCACTTTTATTCAATACCAAAACCATCAGCATGTACAGTTCCTTCAACTTTGTCTGTAAGGATTATCTTGTTACTTTTTTTTCCTGATAGCAGACAAAATACTGTTTGTGTCAGCTTTGGTAGATTGGGCATTATCTTGTGCTTACTAATGATTGAAAATCTAGCCTTTGCTGTCATCAGATCTCATCGAACGCGTGCCCCAAACTGAATGGCATGAAAATATCTCGAGTTAGAGGATAGAATTCAGATATTGATTATCTCATTAACCACTTTTGTGCACAGTATAAATAAAAATTAAATACAAAAAACAACTACAACAATGAAAAACCATAGAGAAGAAGAATTTAAGTTAGTTATCCTTTGTAAAATGATCTCATTAGAGGAATCGAGTATTTATGATATGTGAAATATAAAATACAAGCCGTGTAAATTGGCTGGGAAAGGGGAGAAAAATCGTATAGTATCAGAAAACATTTGTTGAAAAGAGAGAGAGAGACCTGACAAATCCACTGGAAAGATAACGAAATGAAACACAAAAAGAAGAGAGATTGCACTAATTGTTTTGCTTCATGAGGTAAAATAAAACCATATTATAGCTACTGGCAGGCAGCACAATGTACTTGGTAAAAGCAGATCTTGTGATATGCAGATTATTCAAGAAGATAAAAAATAACAAAAACAGTTTACAAAATTCAGATACGGAACAGCGGTAATTTTATTGTGGAGGAGAAGAGAGAATCTTTATATTAGCTCATTTCTGCTATTTAATCTTTAATACCATCTTGTTGTTGGTTTTGTTCTACATCAGCAATCATTTCTCACAAAGAAATAAATGCAGCTGGACTTCATTGTGCAATTTATCAGAATGAATTCCTGAATGTTATAGAAGAAAAAAGTGAATACATAAAGAAAAGCGAAAAGTTATAAATATGTTTAAAGAAGCTGACATCAGGTGTATGGCAATTTGGTCCATCTTGATGGCTTTTCCGTTCTTAAAGTTTTCACATTTCTCCAGGTACATGGGGCTAAAAACACCGTTGGCCATTAAATACAGGTGTTTATACAAAAATAAGTTATTCATCTAGTTGGAATACTTATTGAAATAATCACTTTCCAGCATTTGGCGAGGCAGTGTTTTTCCTTAGCTTGTTTACAGCTAAGAGTTGAGTCTGTATCCAGCAGAGATTTACTGGAATGTTTCTGGTTTTTTAAATTGACAAAATTAGATCCGCCAAGTCTGACTTCAAGACATTAGAGAGGAGATGGTCTGCTGAGGATTTCCCTCTTTGGTGAGCTCATTGTGACTTTTGAGGCTTAATGGCATCTTGCATTGGTGAGCTAGAGGGGGGAAGGTGTGGGGGTGACCAAGCGAGTAGTTACCTAGGTATGGTTGGTGGTTGGAGTCCTTGGTTGGTGGTCATACCCAGAAACATTCATTAGAACTCTTCATTTTTCTTCTTGGATGTGGGAGGAAGCTTACACGGCTGGCTGGTGAGAAAATGCAAGAAACCATGCCAGGGCGATATTGGAAACCAAGACAGTCTTGGCCAGGGTTCAAATTTGGGTCCTTTATCACCGCAGTCCACTAGTCTAATAATCATCAGACCAACATCCATCCAAGCAAGGGTTAAAAATAATTAGGGGTTTTGAATGTGTGTAGAGGGATACCTTTTCTTTCTTTCTTTCAGCTATCTAGTAAAATTGGGAGTTATAATTACAGAATAGATTTCTGTTGTGAGTAGATATAAGGGAGTAATAGAATTGTTAATGACCAGAATAAAGAGTAAATATATTTAATAGGGATGGTATTAATCAATTTAAGAATCAAACTGATGGCCAATTTCTCTTCCTAGGGTGCGGGGGTCATTGCTCTTCCTCCTCTACCTTTAAACACAAAATTTTGCTCAACTAAAGTCTGTTAATATGCAAATGAATATCATGTAAGGTTAAATTTTTTGCAGTAAATCTTATTTAGAGGTGGACCCACTAACTCTTCTGGATTGGTAAATATGATGTCTGGACCAGAGTAACTTTGGATAATTTCAAAATAAGTGGAGCTTTGTTACAGACAAGCCAACAACATTGAAAAGGGAAATTAATAATTATTTTGTTGTTGTTAACTTTCTAGATTATTTTTACTAAATTATAAACTGTTATGTTGTGTGGGGTGCGTGTGTGGAAAAAATACAATACAGGGGAGGTAATTTATGGAAAGGTTTTGAAAATTCTTGAATACTGAAATAACCTTAGTTTCTTGTGCTTATTATGATTTCTCAATTATAGTGGTATGGGCTTAAATAATTTTTATAAAATTCTGATACACATGCAAATATGTGTATGCATGTACACAGATATCTGAACATTCCCTCATAAAGTGAGTTCATCTGTGATTTAGATGTTCAGTTATTGGCATCAATATAAAATCAGCCACATGCCAAAAGTACTTGGAAACCATGATAATTCTTTATTTCTCCTGGGTCAGGTAATTGGCCAAATCCAAATGGGATATTACTGCTGATCATCATTTGGTCTTCATAGACATTTGCATTGAGAAATGTTTATTTTTGGTGACAGAAGGCATCACCGGTGTACACCAACGTCCTGAAGCTGCTGTGATTGTGTGCACAGAATCGGCTGTTGATCTCCAAATTCAAATTGAAAACTAACGTTCTTGGTTATCACGGTACACAAACACCCTTGAGGCAACATTAACTCATAGGTCCGAAGAACTGATTGTGAGCTTCGTTTGAGTCATAACTAAATGAATTTCTTTTTTCTCTCTCCATTTGTGTGTCAATGTCCACAAGGGAGACAACCATGGCAAATGAAGTATGGTGCTACATTTGTCCCCCTAGGAACTGTTGCCAACCCTGCACCATGTGGTGGGGCTCAGTTCTTCTGACTTTAGTAGACTAGAAGGGTTTGTAAATAGGATAAGACTTTTACATATGTTAACATTATTTCTTGAGGTGTGGTTATGCTATGGTTATAGAGTAAAGCTTCACTGATCTGTCATCTGTAAATTCAATTTGCAGACCTTGAAACTTAGATGGTGCACAAGACTGTTCCATGGCACAATATGACAGCGTATACATGCATATTTGCCTTGTTTTTAAATTGGATATTCAGCAGTGTTTTGTAGTTTTATTTGGCTATCAGCAAGAACAGCATCTAGACAACTTTTACAGGATGTTACACAAACAAAACATTGAACAATGCATTGATTATAGAAAGGGAAACAGCCAGATTGCTTCATTATTTGCTTTTTTATGTTGCTTTAAATTCTACATTCTGTAGGTCTTCTAGTTTGGGGAGGTTTGATTATCCAATTATCAAACCATTTGTTTATTGCATAAATGGGGTTTCAATTAAATATAAATGAATAGAGTTCTATTGCATAATTGAAATTATGGAGTGGTACGTGAATGCAATATTTCACTGAATGGAAATCACTTAGCTAGAAGTAGTTTGTGTATCTACATGTGATGCTGGTGCAGCCTGCATCCCATGTTGTTCTGACATATTTTTAAAAAATGCTTTGTCACTGGAATTTATTAACGTTTTGTGGGTAATCAAAACCTAATGTTTAAGGGATTTGTCATTTATGGAAAATATTAGCAGGAGCTAAAGAACTACATGGTTCCAACACACGAGGCGATACATTATTTAGGATTTGAAGTCTAAACTACTTTCACAATCACAAATTATCAGGATTTTTTTTTTTTTTTGGAAACCATAATCTTGTGGTTTCAGCTCTCTTAAAGTGAAAGTATAAAAAGTGCCAATGCTAGAAACCATATGAATTCATTACAATGCATCACCTTATGTAACCATGATATGCATGACCATCTGTGGTTTTCTTAATAGAAGAGCAATTGCATCCCATTTCAGTAGTATTGAAAGTATACATTTCCAGAATTTTTTTTTTTAAATTGACGATACAGGTTGAGTTATCTCACGTGCATATTTTAGATCTGGTAAATTAAGGCTATTAATCAAGAACCACCAGTTTTAAGATATGAGAACCGAAGCCCGTATCACGTTTAAGATTCTGAATGTCTGGGATTATTCGACTTGTCCAGTTTGGTTTTACAGATATTTGTGAAGAAATTTTGTCAAGACATGTTGTGAAGTAGTTTCTGTTGGTGTACAAGTGTATTTCTTTCATTTTTCTTTTTATGATAACAAAAGACAAGTGGTTATGGATCGGAGGTTTTTGCAAGGCACTCACAAAATATCGAGAGCTTAACTAAGCTGTCTGGCATGCACCACTGCCTAGGTGGCTATAGAGATTGTCGCTGTTTTGGTGAATCTTTCTTATCACTGCCCACCTGATGGTCCCAGTGATGTTTGGTCAAAAGCTGGGAAATAACAGAGACATGGACATACAGGCTGGACTGCCAAAAACACAGCACTGATAATCATTTAGCAACTGAGCTTTTGGACACTTCCCTTTTACTTTATTTTTTTTTTTTTTATCATTTTAACATTTATGGAAATTTGTTAACACAATTTAGCATAAATCCCACCTTTGTACATTCTTATTGTTCTTTGTATATGTTTAGTAAGTTTTTCTGGCAGTTATTTTGTAAGGGAAACAATACGTAAACTTTGGCTCTCATGTGCCTCACCTGTTCAATAAGAAAGTATGCAGATTCTCTCTCCACTCTAATTAGATAATCAATAATTAATTGTTTATAATTAACTTATTGCTTTTACATTGTACTGAATGCTCTGCATAGTTACTGGCAAATGCTGTAATTCACTTGTCTTTCTGATGGCCACACAAGATATCATACAAACCTTTCTGGTGAATTGAATGAGAGGATAGATTAGATTAAGAGGCTTTTCAAGTAAATAGGGCCCCTTCTGTAGATAAATAGTCACGATGTCTAATGGCGGTCTTGTTGCCGAACTTAACACTGCGAGGAAAACAAAAGGCAGTTTTCTGCCGATGTAATTAAACCGAGACACGGCTTTACTTTCCCAATTTCCTGAGCTGCCGTCCGCTGTTAGCACCCATTTACTACGTACATTTAACGTTTGGGATCCAATCAGCCATGTTTGCACAGTATATCGCGCGGCTGGGCTGTAGTGTTTTCAGAACCTTTGGCGGTCCGTCCGCTGGCTGGTAATGGCTCTAATTCTGTATGGCTGAAAGAGAAATGAAGTCTTTGTAAAGTACTCCTCGTGATTTGGTCGAGTGCCGTGTGCTAAATGCTGTCTGTGGGCGAAGCTTTATTGAAGAGCCGAGTGATTATGCTTGTGCCATCTATGACACAGTACAGGCGGTGCACAGCACGGCCTTAAATAATGTATATTCAGGATCGCGAATTAATGTCATTTCCGGGGCTTAATTCCCTGCACTGGCTACTGTACATGGGCCCCCTCAATGAATTCAGATGGAATGTTGGAAGTGCCATGCAATTTAATTTGCTTCCTCTGGTTTGTTAGGGTTTCCACAATCAGGTCTCTACCTAATTCGTCTGACACACACACACAGGTCGCATCTGAGAGCCAACAGGGTCCCTCTGATTTGCTCCGATCTTGGTGGCATTCAGTTGGCAGGTCACATCTGCAGTTTAAAATAGAAAGGAAAAAGAAAAACTATATTAAAGCTGGCACTGTCCAAGTGTTAGGCAGCTCTAGTAAGGAAGCCCCCCCCAAAAAACAATACTTTAGACAACGTTGAGAAGTATGCGTTAAAGCTGCTATTGTCTGGCTTCTGTGGAGCCAGAGGTCTAGTTGTGATGGCTTGATCTCTGCCATATTTAGAAGCCCCATGCATAAAAGGATGGAGAGAGAGAGAGAGAGAGAGCAGATTGGGTGTAGAAATATTTAAGGATTCATTAATCAAGGAGGAATGATTTCTAAACTCTAAATTTCTAGCAAATTGTTTTGCACTTGGAATGTCATTATATATACCTGTTGTTTTTGGTAGAATAAAGTGTATTTGAAGCAAAATAAATCAGTGCAAACCTTATTCTGCTAGAATAAACAAATTTTTCAGTTTGCACCTGGTTGTAAATTTGTTTCCCTTCCCCTTGTCTTGCCTACCTGTTGTATATTTTTTCACTTTGAATAAACATGGGAAAGTAATGCAGGCTTTGGAGACAGTTCCTCTGTTGTAAACAAATAGTAGTCGTGACGACATAACCACAGATAACAACAGTAGTAACATAGCTGTTGTCAGGTGTGTGTGTGCTTTTTTTTGTGTAGATAACAGTAGCATTATAATAATAAAGATGTAATTGTAGATAATAGTTGTCATGACATAGCTGTCATTAGCTGCAGTAATGACGCCAATGCAGGTAATGCAAGTAATAGCATACCTGACGATAATGCCAGCAATGTTCTCTCTGTAGATAATGGCGGCACTGGCACCACTGTAGAACAATAGTAAAGACGTCATTATAAAGATTAAGGAAATACTCAAAAAACATCTATTTTCTCGGGGGTGGGGGTGACCGCTTTGTCTGATTACCTGTTTGATTTTGTAATGGTGACTGACGGTCTTCGTTGCTCTGCGTTTTATAGACGTGACAGGGTTTTCTCCAACTTCCTGAGACATCAGACCATGACAGTTAGGTTGACACACACACACAGAGTCTTGGTTGGCACTGATGGAGAGGATCTTCCATGCTGATAGCTACTTTTGGTGTATAAACATTCCACTGGACCCCTTGGACAATGTGTGTGTGCTGAAAACCAGAGTAAAAGACATCAACGTTTAAAGAAACTAACAAAAGGTGAAAAAAAAATAATAATAATGACAGATTTTTTCCCTCGGGATAGAATATCAGCTTTCACGGAACTGAAATTTTGTCGAATGTGGAATTTCTGGTAGGATTCAGATTAAGCCGGTTTGTTTTGTAGCATTTTCTGATGTCTGCGTTAGAGATGCAACAGAAGCCTTCCCTTTAACCCTGACGTTGTCACTCAACGCACCCAATTCGCTTGATGTATTTGGCAAAGGTCTGTCCAAAGTCATATATTAGGTATATGAAGGTGTTTGAAAATATGACAAGAAAATCCAATTAAAAAAAACAAAAAAAACAAAAGCCATTTGAATCAGAAAGAAACTTAAAGAGAAAATAAACAACAAATGGGAGGGTTTTGTGTATAATGTAATTTTGATCTGTTTAGTAAAATTGAGTTTACGATATTAATTAGGTTCATTGATGTCTCTATGAGTTACCATTTTGTATGTTTTCAAATGTATTAATTTATTTTAAGAGACTCAGCAGTTTTCTGCAACAACAACAAAAAAAGTATATACACACAGTATTGGAGATAATCATGGAAACAATGGAAAAACTGAGTGTAAAATGCCAGATGCATGTGATAGAATCTCATCTCATGTGTGAAAATGAAATGGTCCATTAGCACAGTCACATGTTAATTTAGTGCACTGTGATTGGTTGTCACGCTTGCTATAAAGGTAGAGGCAGTGATATCATTTTAGTGTGGTGACTACTATGGCTCTTGGGAAGTAACTTTAACATGAAAAGAGTATAGAAATCAAAGTCTTAGCTAGTGAGGGCTGCTGCAAGTGGCAGACTGCAGCCAGACTTCATGTTTCAGAAGGAGTTGTGCACAAGACTTTGAGAAGGATGCACAAAACTGGTGCTTTTGGCAATAATTGCGGTCGAGGAAGAATTCCCAAATTCTTCAAATTGTTGTTGCATACCTCAGGGTATATTCTTTATATAGTAGACAATGAGCCAGTGGAGATCTTGTGAATGAATGATTCAGCTGCGAGTTTGGGTGTAAATGGCTTTTCGATTACAGTAAGATGCATGTTACTGTGAAGTGGTCTCAACAGATGTGTGCTTGTCTAAAATGTCTTTGCCGAGAAGGGACAACCAAAGAGCAAGGGTGGAATAGGCAGCGGGAAATGAAATGGTGGGATGCCCAAACCTGGAAGAAGGTGATCTTTACAGATGCGTCCAAGGTTAAACTGTTTGGTAATAATGAACAGAAATTTACTTGTTGGTGGACCAGGGAGTGATGTGACAGTCAGTGCACAAGGCTACAGTGAAGCATAACACATTTGCATAAAACCAAACATATGCTGACTGCCAACAAGCCTAGGCAGGTTCTTGTTCATCACGCCACTCTCTCAGGAAGATTTCTTGGTCGGATTCATCTTCCATCATGACAAATGTAAAGAAGCTGATGGAACATTCTAAAAGATGCCTTGGCCTGCACAAAGTCTTGATTCAAACATCATTGAGGCTATCAAATGGCAGTCACACACCTTGGATGAATTGTGGATGGTGCTACAGGATATTTAGAACAACCATCCACACTTATACATTGATATGTTGTATGTAAGCATGAAAACAAGGTGTCATGATGCTCTGTATAAGACAAAGTGCCCATACCAAATACTAATGCATTGTAAAATATATTCATTTTGATTTTGTATATTTTCAGTAATACCACATTGTGCATGTATTATATACGTCTCTCACTTTCAATTACTTATTATTTGTGTACTTCCATAATTATTTCCAGTACCGTGTATGAAAGTGTCGTATTGAAAGTAATCAGCCATAGTTAATTAAGGGAAAAAAAAAAACACTATTTGGACAACCTGTGAGTTTATTCACATAAATGTTGCCTCTGTCAGTAGTGCCAGTGTTACTTTACAGGTGGTAACACAGAAGTCATTTCAGTGGAGCCTAGCGTGAAGTGGGCTGAAGCATGAAGAGATAATGGAGTTCCTCCTGTGTGAAGCCTAAAGACATTAAACGTTTGACTACAGAATGTGTGTAGTGAATCTAACATCAGTTGTGCACGTGTGAGACGGTGGTACAGTGGAAACAGTGACGCTGAAGATAAGCCATTCAGGCAGGAGGGCACCAAATGCTCTGGGACACCTGACAACAAAATACGAGGATGAACTAATTTTAAGTGATCCTCAGGCAGCAACCGACGCCATATTTACCATGCACACGAATGCGTTTAGAACTTGCATTCTCCACACTGTTGTTTTTGGATAAGAATGGAAAATTATTGGCTTTGTACAGGAATTAACAGGTAGGATCAGAGCTTAGCCTGCTTTTCGGTAAAATCTTCTCCTGTTGCTGCAGTTCTCCCGAGCACTAAACCTTGATGGTGATTGCTGAAATTTTGGTTTGATAATTAGGTTGGTTAGTAATGTCGAGTATAGTGTGTGTGTGTGTGTGAACCACACACCTGAGCACATAAAAAAAAAGAGTTACAAACCCTTAGAATGGTTTTCCCAGTGAATGATATACACTAACTGGCATTTAATTATAAATTACCATCACTGGTTTAGCTTTTCAAACCTCCGCTGTTATAAACGACGACGTCATGGTGACGTCGCAGCTTTTCGAAAGGATGTTCTCCCTTTAAATTACTGCAGTCATCCAAACAACATCATTACATTCCTTCCGTCTCTTTCGCTTGTTTCATTTTGTTTTTATCATTACTATCTTTACATCAAAGGATGACAGACTGAATTGGCAACTTCCCCTCTCTCTCTCTCTCTCTCTCTCTCTCTCTCTCTCTCTCTCTCTCTCTCTCTCTCTCTCTCCATGGTAACTGCAGTTTCTCAGGGTTCCAGCTGAAGATGCCAACATATTTTCAACAAAATAAGCGAAGACTCTTTTTTTTTATCTGCATTATCAATTTTAACTCCTCATTTCTTTTTAAAATTTAATTCACTTTGTAAGAAAAGATTGCTGAAATACTTTGCACAGCTCTGTTTCTGCCTACCTCCAATTATTGCCACTTTAATTATTGTTTACCGTTCAGGTCAATATAAGTTACTATGCTTCCCTGATCACACATCTGCTTTTAAGCGTGTGTCAGTAAACTTTTCAATTGGATTGTTATCTATCTTGGATTGGCTTTAAATTTTAAAATTTACTTTAAGTGCTTATAATGTTATGTATCCTGTGCCAGGAAGTCTGACATGTACATTCAACCTGTAAAAAAAAAAAAAAAAAACAATGACTTTGTGCACAAGAACAGAGATTGAAGTGAATGTGCTTCATTTTGAGCAAAAATAAATGCCTTTATCGCACAAGCAAAAGCACAGATTAACTTATTTGGTTCAATTGTTCCCAAAATTTTCTGTTTTGTTTAAACGTTACACCATGTGTGGTTTTACGACAAAACGACACATCTGAATGCTGAAATATGGTAATGGGCGTGGCCTGGACCGCATTTCTGGTTGATTTTAAACGACGTCATGCCAGGAACATTCTAATGAAACTCGGCCACTTTGGTGATTGGGGGGGGGTTCAACCAGTGTAAAGGCTGGAAATCTATTCCCAGCCGGGTAGGTTCTGTAACCTCACATTATTTACCCATGTAAAAAAAAAAAAGATCCATACATATTGATACATTTATATGGTGCTGTATTACAACTGTAATAAACAGGCAAATTACTTTATAAAATTATCATCACATATTTTTTTTTTTAAAAAATCAGAGGCATACATAATACCCAATCAACGTGTTTCCACTCCAAATAAAGAGCAATACTGATTTCATACCACACCTACAGGTGAGGAAGTAATTTAAGTCTTTACTATTCAATAAACAAATATTTATCGCGGCAAATAGTTTTGCATTTTCGTCCTCTCTGCGTGAATGAGATGGGCGTTTTTAAATTTTCTCTCGTCTATTCAGTTTTTTTTGTTCATTCAGAATGAAGGTCATTGGAGTTATTCTGAGGTTCATGGAATTATATCCCTGAAATTCTTGTGTCTTGTGTCCAAATATTACCTCTATGCTAATTACCATGTTGAAGTGGTCATGACTGCTGTTCTGCATACGCTTATATGTTGCATGCTTTGTTGCTGAAATTGAAGGGAGATTACTTCAGCCTGTTCTTCCCCTGCTACACCATTCCTGCAGTATATATATATATATATATATAATTTCAGCAGCAAGGGCACACGTTGTAGTCATTACTTCTGCATCTTGGAGCCCAAACTCCATTGCTGGCCGTTGAAGTGGCTTTCAGGAATTTTTCAGTATTTTTGTTCAAGTAAGGTGCCAATTTCTAGCATGTGCGGTACAACCAGGTCCCATTCTCCAGTTATCACATCCAGTTAATACACAGTGGATGTTTGTGGAATAGCAATTCCCATCTCCCCTTGGCTATGTGGATGCATTTGGATCAGATCTGTGCAAAAAGACTTTCCAAAGCTAGTTTTGAAGACTTTCAAGGGGAGTTGCTTGTTTCACACGGTTGCTGGTTTGGGATTGAATAGTCGTAATGGGGCATTATCAGTCCCGGCCTTCCTTTGGGCTAGCTGACTTGTCTTCAAACACCTCAGTTTCATATGCTAGTTTCTAAAGTAAAGATTGGCATTTTTTCCCACTTCTTTGATGGCAATGAATTTGGAGGATCCCTCCTGTTACTAATTTACTCGATGTTTCCCCTCATATACCTTTGTGATAGACCAACAGTGAACATTGTGCACTTTCTGTTCACTCTTGAGATTTTCTAACCCTAACCCTTCACTTGTCAAGTGACTCTTTGATTTCATCATATGGCTGGCATTTACAAAACTATTGTACCAACATATGCATTTGTCTCTCTGATGTCTTTTGTCATACTGTTTCTTCTGTACTGACTTGGCACCTGAAATATCATGTATTTCTTACACACCTGACATGTACTTGCCATATTCTTGATGAAGTCCTTATTGGGCACATCCTATATATATATATATATATATATATATATATACAGTGTTGTACTCTCAGAACATCTTTGAGGCACTCCATGGGTAACTAAAAGCAATCTCGATGGTAGAGTTTTCGCATTCTTTTTGTCCATTCTGTTGTGGCTGATAAGGTGATGATGCAATATGATGTTGGACCTGAAGTTTTCCAAATAGCTCATTACTGACATTACTGATGGACTTCCTTTCTTTGTCACTGATGAGGACATCAAATAGAAAGTCAGCAATGCATCCTGCTGTCTTGCAGACAGCAGTAACCTTTGTCCAATTTGCTCATAATGGTCTGATGCAACCACATTGCACTTGTTTGCAGCAAAGGGTAACTAGGTCAATTTTGACGGGACAAGAAATGGGGATAGAGAGGTGAGGGGAGGGGGGGTGATATCTTTGGGGGTTTATAGGCCTGAAACATTTTTCACATGTTTTGCATTGTGAGTTTGTTTCTTGTTTCATGCATGGAAATAAACAGGAAAAATCAGTACAAAAATGTGAAACAACTGTTTCCTGCTTGCCTCTGGGAAATTGGCAGTAGGAATACACAGACATAACTCGAGTAACTATCAGTCCATGGGACAGAATCACAATGATGATGCTTTATGAAAGGGGGAAGGGACATAAACTTAATTAAATTCCTTGCGCCTTATAAATGGAAAAACAGATTTAGGAAAACCTGTCACTGTATATAATAACTGTTAAATAAAAGAAATCATGGAAAACTGAATGACTTGAAGCTGTGCAAAATAATGACGTTAACGAGGAAACGATATCTGCCCGGAACAGTTTCTTTATAAACAGAGTCGTGTGTTTGTAGAGTTGGATGGTTGATGTCACACAAAAATACCCGTGTAACCCCACAGGTGGTAATCCGTGTGCTTGGTTAAAAAGAATTTAATATTTTTTTTTATAGTTATTCGTAAATTTTATACTTTTGTTGTTGTTGTTGTTGTTGTTGTCTTTATTGTCGTTATGGACCAGCAATCTAAACCGCAGAATGTCGATACATCTAAAAAAAAAAAAAAAAAGTAATTAAGCTAATGTTATCTGAACAGTTTGTTGTTTTTTTTTAAAAAAGAAAGAGAATTATTTAGAAGGTTATCTTCAGGGAAACTAAGACAACAGCAGCAGTTCGTTGTCGTGACGACACGTGGTTTTAGTTACCAACTGTGAAAGCTCTCTCTCTCTCCCTCCCGTCGTCATCGTACGGTTTTAAATGTTTGCAGATTTTTTTGCCATTTTGAACAGTTGACTATGTTCTTAAAATCTATTCCTTTAGAGTCTGTCTATTGTGCTGTGCCTGCTGCGAGGCGTGGAGGAGGAAACATTATAAAATAGTATCTTATTGTCGTCCTTTTAGCACTTTTTGTTTTTTTTTTTACCTTTCAGCAAAAAAAGGAAAGGAAAAAAAAGGGATTTCTGGGGAAAAGCATTTATGATATTTCATTTGTCCCGCGACTGAATGAGGCTGAATCAAATGCAGTTATACATATAATTCCACTTTGTATTCATTTTCATGATAAAAGATGTTTCATTTTCGACTCAATAAATAAATGGCAGATTCGAAGTTTATATAATTAACCCACTTTTTTTTTCTTCCTAGCAGCATTTTAAAATGTGAAATCAATTGCCGAAAACGACACTTTTGGACGGTCAAAGGCCCGTGCAATTTCTCTATAGAGAACTGACGGAACAGCCTGCCAATCCAACACAAAAGATTCCCATCGTTCCTAAACAATTCAAGATCGATCGATCGCCGTGCACAACAACCTCCACGGGCCACTCCTTTAACTAGTTGGTGGCCGATCAGATCGTTGGTGTAACGAAAGACCAACTCGTTTGCATTAATTAATTTGGTCACAGTCGCATCATCATCAGAAATTTATCTTGACTTTAATATTTTCTCTTTGGTTGCTGTGCCTCGATGGATAAAACGCAGATTTAAAGGATTTTGATTGAAACTCGTCGTTAAGTTATCTCCCTTCTCCCCCACCCGCCATCCATGAAAATCTTCGTTACTATCGCATGGACCGATTCATGACTACCTTCTCATCATCCCTTGTTGAAGTAACTGGATGCATTTTACTACCGCTGGAATTTTAATCACGAATGTGAGTCCTGGGAATCTTGCTTGGCACCGCCTTTCAAAGGTGATGGGGAATGTGCAAGCAGCCGGGTCACGCCTGCTTACCGTTTGTTAAGAGACTGGGCATCACTGCAGGAAGACTCAAATTTAGGAGCTTCTCAAGCACAAAAAGAATTGGTATGATGAATTTGATACCAATGCCCTGCTGCATCCAAAAAGGTTTGGAAGACAGGGAATAAGGAAATCAATACCATTCTCTGTGAATGGTTAAAACATGGGATTTTCCCAGCAGCTGGATGAACTCAGACCTTCAAATTGATGACTTGAGGCTTTTTACTGAAGGCATAACACCATTTTCACCAAAAAGACTTTTTATCATATCTTTTGACAAAAAGAAAAACAAAGAACAAAAACATTTGCATAGGTAATAATTCAAATTGAATATGCCATTAATGTATTCATCTACATTGTGATTTTATACCTTAAAGTACATTGGTTATGAAGAAAACAAAATGGTCACCACTTGCACATAATGCCACCCGTCTCTAAAGGCCAAAATTGCTGACTTTGGTGAATGTTACATGCAGGTTTTACTGTGCCACCTTTACACTATGATTTTGCAACTTGTCTGAACTTTGACCTGGTACTACTGTGATGTTGTTCCCTTTAAATGATGTGCATTCACTGGACACTTGTTATCTGCTGATGCGAAAAACTGAACAAGATTTGCATACACTTTGTCATCCATCGTTTTTGATATGATATCTTCAGGAAAAAAATGGAACTCCCTCTATACTCTGACACTTTCATCAACCGTTACCTTTTGATCACCAACTATGAGCACAGTAATTCTTCCAATCATAGCAATCAAGTAGTAATAGATTAGTTCAAACATTATTGATACAAAACTTCGATTTATACTCCAATTCTCCAGAGTGCCATTTCAAATTCATAACTGCAAATAACTTTCTTTAAAGAGTTTCTTCAAAGGAATGCTCCTAGGGCACTAGAAATCTCTTCTCACCGGCATGAATGGTCACAATTTTCAGATTACATGAACTTGGGACTTTGATTTAAATGGGCAATGTTCACAATGCACGAGATAATTTTAAGAAAGAAATTACCGAGTTCTTTGCTTGAAACCTTTAAGCAGACCACTAGATAATGGGAAATTTCGGAATCTACCTTGCAATAATTTCTGGGGATCTCCATACTCTTTCCAGGTATAACACGGAATGTCACACCAGATTTCATTTGAAAACTAGTAAATGGTCATGTATTCTTCACTTCTACCAGCCAAATTTCATGGAAATCTTGCATGATTATCTTCTGTCTGTATATCCAGTAAATGATAGCATTACAAATATATTTGTCCTGGTGGATTTGCAAAGGATTTTCAAAATGAAATGGGGTTATGGGAAAATTATAAATCAAATATGTTGCGTGTGTGGCTAGCAGACAGACTGGCAGGTGGGTCCAGAGGGAGGTTATTGGATGTTAAGGTCGAGGGGAGTCCAAGTTTGATTCCAACAGTAACCATCTTAGTTTGGCATACTATCTCTCTGGTGGTGTCTTTCTCACTATCTGGCAGCATGGGTTCTCTCCCATATTAAAAAAAAATTAAAGAATTCTAGTGAGAGGGGTTCTCTGACAAAGTTGGAAGAGCTGGGCCCTCACGTGGCACCGGCTTGGCAATGTTCTGTAGCAGATAACCAGGGCCGCAGAAAAAAAGATGGTGGAACAACTTTATCATTAAGAAGAAGAGGAAGAAATTTATTTACAATCAAAAGACAACAAAATAAATAAAATCTTAACAGTAAAAGGCGTTTTTGTGGGATAAAATATGTGAGCAGTTTTCTTTTTTTTTTGATTCATAAATTTTTAATGAATATATTCGATTTTATTATCAAAAACAAAGGAATTTTAGAGGTTTATGGTAGATAGTACATCCTACATCAAAGGGGGATGCATCCACAAAGGATCTATGCCAATGCCAGCCGTAATTTTTCTAATACGGGCTGACCAGGTATAGTGTATTACAGAATTAATACTTAATTTGCAGGTATGATATATTTACCTCCAGGGGGGCAAATTTACCCCTGGTTGAGAATCACTGGCCTAGAGGATAGACTGCCAAATCTGAAGGCCCAAGTGCAAATCCCAGCCAAGATCACCTTGGTTTCATATACGACCTCCCCGGCATGGTTTCTTTTTTGATTTTCTTACTAGCAAGTTGTACAGATTTACTCTGGGCACTTCCAGTTTCCTTCCATGTCTAAAAGATGGATACATTTAGTTTAGATTTCTCTGCCAAAGTTGGAAGTGTCAGGCCCCTGGTGATGGAGGACAGGGTTGTCTCTGTTGTTGAGACCAGCGTACATCACAATAATGGCTACTGTGGACTTAAATTGCATTTTTCTTACATTTAAAGCTGTACTGTCATGAAAAGGAAACTTCTGAAATCACTGAGAAATAGGCAAAACATCCAATGACTACAAAAGAAACCAACAGTAATTTATACAACAATTTCTTCTGTCAAAATTACGTACTGTTGTTTATATTTTTTTGAATTAGGTAAATAAGTTTTTGTCATTGATTTCTTTTATATTTATATTTATCTGGGATTTACTATTTAACTCTTTGCCATCTGACAGGAAAAGTGGTTTTTAATTAACACTTTACATGCCATCTATAATAAATACACTTATCTGGTGTGATGCTACATTAATTGCCAGTATACTTTGCGAAGTTCTTAGTGATGCAGCAGGCAGTGGAAGTAACAAGAATTGTCTCTCATCTGATGTTAATTATAGAGGACCATTTGTTTTGTGGACAAAAAAAAAAACAAATGATTTTTATAACAGCTTGCAATTGTGCATTTTACCTGGGTCGGAATGTATGGGGCCTGAGTTTATTGGCTAAAACTACAAAAGCCAGGGAAAATGCTAAAGGTGAGAATATTCTGGCCACATCATGTCAGGGACATGTGGGAAATGTACTAGACAGCAAGAACAGAGCATTATGATAGCTGCTGAGACAGAAGGTAGGGTGAGAAATAGAAAAAAAAAACATTGATGGTTTTGGGGAGTAAATAGCCGCATTATAGATGTTTCAGTTCACATGTTCTGCTGGTGCTGACTGTCCATCAGGTAGCAGTGGGATATGAGCTTGTCTCCCCTGGCAATCAGTGACATTGCCACAATGCAATGCTATGAAATGTGATATTCCCAACTAAATATAAGCAACATTTTAGCTTTTTTTTGCTTTTTAAATTACAAATATTTCTGTAGTTTTAAGTGTCCAAAATTTACATCATCAACTTTTTTTTTTGTTTTTTAAGCATATCAGCTTCTAAGGCTAATCTTTTTGAGATTTTTTTCTTAACTGTTTAATTGTACAATCTGTCTGCCTATATTTCTGTCTGTTTTATTCATCTTGTATTGAGATATTTGTTTTAAATTTTCTATATTATTACTCCAGGTTGTCTAGTGGTGGACTAATGGATTACTAGGGTTGACAGCCCAAGTTTAAATCCCAGTTGGGGCCAACTCAATGCCGTATCTGCCAACCACGATTTATTCTCTCCCCCCCCCCATCCAGCTGCATGGATGGCAATTCTTTCACACTCCAGTTTCCTCTCATGTCTAAAACAGGAAGGGTTCTTTATGTGGTAGGTGGCTTGGGTGGCTAAATCTCTGCATCCTCTTCTGCATCTGGTGGATTCCTTGTGTGTGTGTGTGTGGATGTTGGCACTGTGGCTAGAACAAGAAGAAGAAATTATATATATATATATATATATCGGTCTGGATGATAATGACAAAAAAAGAGACAGAAATGGAGAGGAGTTGTCATCTGTGCAGGACCAATCATCAGGGAAACTGTTTGGTTGCAGTATTTTTTGCTTGCTTGGAGGAAGCACAATTTCTGCTGACATTGCTTAGTAACTTTAGGCTGCTGTCTGATAGTGAATGAGTTCTCCGGGGGGAGGGTTTTGGAACGACCCTACTATCATCGTTTTAATTTAATTTAATTTAATTATTAATTTGTGTGTGTGTGCGTGCACCAATTTATACAAGGTAGGCAATTCTCTGGTGAAGGAGCACAGTGTCATAGTTGTCTATCAGGAAGCATTGCCAGTCTTACGCCAGGAGAGACCAACACTTCCCTATCAGAATTCTTCATTCTTTTAGATGTTTGGAGGAAACAAGAGTACCCCAGAGCATTATTACTTTTCAAACTTAAAAAAAAAGTTATAGAAATTAGTTTTCTTTTTCTATTATACAAACACACACACAATATATATAGAATATTATACGTATTACTGCGCAAATCAATGTTGGCACTAAATTCCATCTTTGACAACTGATCTTGTAAGATTCACACTGAATACATGCAAAAAATGCAGGTAGATAAGTGGATATTTCAGCAGGCAACCAACCTGTTCTTGTGCCCCTCCCTATAATTGAGTTTCAATGCTCCATGTATAGTGAAGCCGGACAACAATCACCACAGTGTTTCATTTGCACCAATGACAAGCACAGAAATCTAAAGCAGTTGGTTCTCTGTTTTTTTGTTTGTTTGTTTCCTTGTTTCATCAGAAACATTTTGGTGTAGAAAAGAATATTTATGCTAAGCTTTAAAAAGATTTGATATTTATGCGTTCCAGACAGAAAGGAGAGGATATTGTATACCATTACAAATTGAAAACCCCTACCCTAACACTTCTGGTCTTAGCTCAGGTGAATCATAACCGTGTATTGTCAATCCTCGTCTTTCATAGCTCAGGTATGACCACCTAACTAGAAAGAGCTGAAATTGTTATCATTAATTATAGAGTGGTAAGTTTAACTTCTCTGGTTGCCATGGGTTTTGCATTAGTAATTAATGATGAGCTCATGGCTTTTAGAACCAGGAGATGCTATTTACATTGGAGCAGTGTACCGCCATCTCATTCATCGCTCAGTCTAGCGGAACATTGAAAAGCATGCACTTAAAATATCTTGATGTGCAACACTGAATACATTTAGAAAAGAACTGTTGATTTTGATTTTTTTTAAATAGATTTTTAATGGGTTTGAATGGTCTTCTCTATTTATCATTTCTAGAAAAACCCATCGTTCTCAAATAAGATTTGTACATTAATATAATAGCAATACTTTTCTATAACAATGCTGTGCAAAGCCTATTTTTTTAAATATTGTTAAGAATAAAAGGTTTTTAAAAAAAAAAATAAAAAAAACTTTTGGAAACTTGTGCTTCAGAAATTTTGTATTGTCGTGAAAGATGAGGTTATGGGAGTGGAGGGAGGAACTTTGGGTGATATCATGCACAAGAGGATGCTAGAGACCTGCATGTGTCACTCTATGGACATTCAATGTTTCTTGCAGACTGCATCTATGCATTATTCAGCCAGCCAGTTCTGTTGTCCTTTATAGACCTTGGATATTTTGTGTTTATTCGTGGCACAGAAATGTTTCATGTCGCTCGCTCACTCACAGACCTATTTTTTTTTTTTTTTTGTTGTTATTCGTGCTGTACTTTTTTCTAAAATTACCCATTTAAGTTGGTCCAGCTGCTGGAACTTATGGACACAGATACCTCAGGCTGTTCATGTTTCTCTCTCTTCTCTCTCGCCATCTCTCTCTCTCTCTTCTCTCTCTCTCTCTCTCTCTCTCTCTCTCTCTCTCTCTCTCTCTCTCTCTCTCTCGCCATCTCTCTCTCTCTCTCTCTCTCTCTCTCTCTCTCTCTCTCTCTCTCTCTCACATACACACACTCAACCCTTGACCCTCACAGGTTGACGATCGAGTTCCGTTTCTTAGCCGAGATTATGAAAAATTCCTGAAACACCGTGAGTCATGAAAATTCATCTTTAAATTGGCCATGGATGGAAAAATTGATCATTGTTGACCCTACCAAACTACAATGCATTTGTCAGTCTCTTTTGACAGCCATAGTTGCAGCCAAATTCCATATTGAGTTACTGTCTGTTGAATGTTTAGAGGAGGCCTTACATCTGGATATAGAAAAGTCAGGAAAAAACAGGAATTTTTTAAATATATATATATATTATATAGTGTATGATCTGGTCTTTTTGTATTTTTTTCATCTTGCTTTGGTGAATCATTCCAGGTGGATAATATATAATTATCTACAAACATAGATAACAATGTTTCTTAGTGTCCAATCAAGAGCTTTCCTATTTTTTTAAATATATATTTGAACCCTTAATGATATATGATGCATCACTAGTAGCAGAAAAAACTCGTATAAACTAACTCTATACAGAAAATTTTTTTTGAAAACTTGAATTAGGTAACCATTGAGAATGTCTGCATACCTAAGAAGGTAATCAAATCCTCTTTAGCCTTTCTTTACAGGTGAGATATTGCATGAGTTACTTAAGTAACTGCCTGCTACCTTTACACAACAGTGCCTGAATATCATACTCTAGAGATGGATCAAGAACTACTAATATATGATTTATGCAACAGGGACAAAGTTAAAGGAAAACTGGCATGGCTGTGTCTATCATCTAAGAATTTTGAGCAGCAGTGTATTTTTGTAAAAGTATCGAGAAAACAGTTTGCTAAGTAGCGCCTGCTTAGCTCAAAACCAAGTTGTTTTTATTTTAATTGACACCAGATGGAGCTTCTGTTGCATGTCAACTTGTAGGCATTGGAATGAGAAGTGGCAATGCCATTGGTTCTTAAGTCTTAGCAAAGTTTCCCTTTTTTATGACTAACTACAGCCTGCAGATTAGATTAACCTGAGAGCAAGGGAACAGATTTACAGATAAGCATGTGAGTTTGGTTTATTGTATGGCTGGTTGGATGCTCAATAAATGGTCATTATCCACATTAATTATGTTTGCCCTTGTTTCTAAAAACTGTCCACATTGATTATGTTTGTCTCAGATGATAAATAATATCTTGACAGTGTTTCTCTTTGGCAACTGTGTGAACACATTTATGTTTTCCACGATTGGAGTGTCTTGACTGCCTGTGTCGATTATGTTGCATTTTTGTTGAATAGAAAAATCTGTTATTATTCTCATATTATTGTAAAGTAATTATTTGTTATGATAAATCCATGATAAAAGCCACCTAATCACGTGATAGGTAGGGGGGGGGGACAATACCTTAGGTCTTTTTTTAACAGAACCGCTAACGACACCAGATGTTTTCTGTTCTGGGTTAAACTTCATTTGAAGTATGAAGTCCAGGCTTGGCGTCCTTAACTTGATAGGGGGGATGCACTAACAGTCTGGAAGGAACGCACAGGTGCTTTAACAGAATAATTCAGGGGAGGAAAAAAAAGAACCTTGTTTACACTGTAAGTGGGGGGAGATACACAGGTTTGAGATTTGTAGGAGGGGGCTGAAGGTTGGACTTGTGTAAGTACGGAGGTTTTAGCAGGACTGCGTTTGTGTAGCATGGCACACGACACGCAGAAGAATGCAGCAGGATGGATGAGGGCTCTATCTGGGTTGGGCAGCCTCTACAACTCTCTAAAAAATAAAAGCCCCGCTAAAGGCACGATAGCTTTATCTCTCTTATTGTGCACACCAGTCCAGCTTACCATCCTATACTTCAGTATGGTAGACATCACGATTGCTCATGTGTGCACTGTGAGTAATCACTACAGTGTGTGTGTGTGCAGCATCGTTTTTGGGACACATCCATTTTTATTACCTGGTAAACTGTTCATGATGCTTATGTTTATCACCAGTCGATAAACATCCATTGCTTGTGTTTAATTGTGATTTGTAGACAATAACCGCTTGCTCATGTTGATTTGATTTTTCTCCGTTGTTGGGACGCTAATGCTCTCAGACGATCCTGTTATATTTGATGTCAGAGGAGGGGGGAGGTATCTGCATTTTCCGTTTGACTTTGTAACTGCTCTTAACGCTTGTAATTCATGAAGTTAATTGATTACAGGGATTCTCCTCTACTTCCACTTCTGGTCTCGCTGATATCCGGTCTCTGCTGGGTTACGTCTGTCGGTGACTGTAGTGTTTACACTGGTATTCTGCCACCAGAATTTAGTGGGGTCAATTGGTACGGCTCCATCCATCGTGTGGCGCAGTCTGTGCCTGTCTGCATGGGCACTCTTTCTGGTGGGGAGAGAGAGAGAGAGATGACCTCAGTACAGAGAGAGAGAGAGATGACCTCAGTACAGAGAGAGAGAGAGATGACGTCAGTACAGAGAGAGAGAGAGATGACTTCAGTACAGAGAGAGAAAGATGACGTCAGTACAGAGAGATAGAGAGAAAGAGATGACTTCAGTACAGAGAGAGAGAGAGATGACGCCAGTACAGAGAGAGAGAGATGACGTCAGTACAGAGAGATAGAGAGAGAGAGAGAGAGAGAGAGAGAAAGAGATGACTTCAGTACAGAGAGATAGAGAGAGAGAGAGAAAGAGATGACTTCAGTACAGAGAGAGAAAGATGACGTCAGTACAGAGAGATAGAGAGAGAGAGAGAAAGAGATGACTTCAGTACAGAGAGAGGGAGATGATGGCCCTGCATTTCACCCCCCCCTTTTTTTGACTGTCGTGATTTGTACAGATTTAAACGCTTCTGACTTGCGCTCTCCTGGCGTCATCAGGTTTTTGTTTTGATTCTTAGACCTGGGTGCATTCTGTTGTTGACTTCCGCATCACCCACCAACTTCTGAATAATTGTGTGTGTGTGGCATGGTGTGGTTGCTGTAGTGGGGTGGGTGGGGAAGAAGTGGCTCATTTATGGAATTTATCTGAAATTTTTTAATACAAAAAAAAAATATAACTTGGGACAGGATGGATTTTAATGGATTTTTGTGTTGTTTTTTTTTTTTTGTAGCAAAAGAAATTATACGTAACAATAATATAGATTAGTCTTGACTGTATTGATATTTTCTTGTATCGCAAAATTGTAAGATAGAAAAAATGAAAAACAAGATTTTACATGTTCATAATGAATTTCTAGTCTTCCTACAGAGGAAGATGCTCAGATTTCTTAGACTTTTATAAGTGCTACTTCTATATTACCCTGAGGTAATCTTCATAAATATAAGAAAGAAGAAAATGACATGAAATGAACACTCATGTTGCTGTTAAGGTGTTTAGTTTTGATTTGTCTCCTCTAAAATTCATGAACGTTCACGCCTGGACTTGGACTGGATCATCACGCGGTAGAAGACGACACTCACCTGTAAGGGCGAGGAGGTTAAAAAATGTATGTATGTTTTGCTCTCTTTGTTGTAAACGAAACTAAAGCCGTCGTTGTTGATGACTGATGTAGGATTTGGGAACAAGAGGAGGATGCCCAGCCAGAACTTTTGCAAAAAAAAAAAAAAAGAAGACAGAATGTTGCAAGGTTTTCCGTGATGTAAAATCTCTATTTGGGTACAGAAATAGTTTATTTAAAAACAGACAGTGTATAGATAGATGATGTTTGGTTAGTATAGAGTGGTCACAACTACAGTTTTTCTCTTTTTTGGGGGGGGGGTGTTGTCTGGATGGCGATGTCATTTCTCTTGGTCTTCTGTGATGTCCTTTTCATCTTCTACTCTTCCTTTGCATCCCATGATTAATCAGAAGAGTTCTGGCAGGCTATTTCCTTCTGGCTGAAGAAAGTCATGGTGTTCAGCTCACTTTTACACTCAGTGATCTCTTCTGTCAACTGTGAAATCCATTCTTCTCCAGAAAAATTAAAGAAAAGAGAAGAGGAGAAAATGTTGGGACATGATCCAGACATTGATCAGTGTGAGTCTGATGTTTAGTGCAGTGATTATGTATGCAACTTTATGTCTATTGGTTGCCCATTTCACTTCGTGAAAAATGTAGATTCAACTCTCGAAAAAATGTTCTGACAGGGAAAAGTGATAAAAGAATGGCAGAACAACTTGGCACCTTAAAAAGGAAGGTGGAGCACAACTCTGAACCAGTTTTAAAAAAATTTTTTCTCTCAGTAAACTCGGACTTTTTTACTTTGGTACTTAGTTGTTTTGTTTCTCTGTTTGTTCTTCAACTCTCACCTAAAGTACACACTAAACACAGTTATTTCTTGAAGCTGCAGTTGACAGACATCCTGCAGTGGTTCATGAAAATCTTCATGGTTTAAGAACAGCTGATGTTAATTTCTAGATAGTTCACGATGTAAAAAAAAAAAATCTTCTATGCTAGGAAAATAACATAAATTGACAGCTCTATTTTTCCCTCCCTCCCTTTTAGCACACCCCCATCAGTTGCAGACAAAGCTGTTGATACAGTACCTTCCACGAGATGAACGTTTTCTTGGTGAATTCTGTATTTAACCAAATGTCCCGATAAATGAGTAAAATCAAGTTGAAATGTCTTACAGGAGAAGCGGCTTCAAAAATATATAACAGGTCTTCTGGGATCAGAAAGGTATTTTTATAGGTGATGTTTTGGATGTATTCTTGATTCACAGAAAGATATTCAGTTGCTGTAGTGGAACAGAGATGATGGGAGGGCACCAGTTGAGGAAGTACGTTTACATTGGCACCATGCATAATCCTTATTTTCCAGAATATGATATTTTAAAGTATTTGGCACTTTGTTTTTGTTTTTTTTTATCTCATTTTCCATAGGAAAACTCTGTTATCTCTACAGGTCTGTACATTTGGGTGATTGTGTCGTTACTTGGATCTGATGAATAGTTAGGAAGGAAATTGCAAGTGGCTTATTCGGTGAGCTCGCCAAGTTACCATGGCAACGATTCAAATTAAAAAAAAAAAATAGAAAGGAAAGAAAGCAGAACTTACACGTCTTGGGTTGTATATCAAGAATGCTGTGTAATGTTCCTTCTAGGTTTGTTTGAAGTCCCAGCTCCTTAGATGTCATTATTGCAATTTTGTGCATGATCTAAAAAGGACATCAGTGTAGGATATCATCAGTGTATAAAGTGAACTAACTGTACATTACATTGAGTGGGGGATATATACATCATCTGCTGTCAAGGGAGTGTTTTGTATATTGATGAAGCTATGGATAAATAATAAGTTAGTGAGAGGGTTAATTAAACATTGTTACCTGGTAACAGAGGAGAGTAGGACTGTTGTGGAGAGAGAGAGAGAGAGGAGGATAAGGATGAAATGCTACCATGGGATGAGAGAAGAGAACAATGTGTTAAATGCCAAGCTTATTGCAGGCATTTACTCCATCTTAGAACCAAACGGAAACAGCAAAAGAAGATGAGGATCTGTGCAGCTTCGATATCTAAATGATTCTTTCTTCTCTTTGTTTTTTTTTTTTGTATTTGCATCTCTAAATTATTTTATCCTTGAGCTTTTCTCTGTAAATCTAATCTCTGGAGAAGCACAACTTTTGTGCAGGAGAACGATGATGGTAGACGCATTTGTAAAGAAGACGTGGTACATTTTTGTTCGTGGCACTGAAATGGCCACCTCGAAGTGGGAGGGGGGTGGGGGATGGGGCCCCGCGATTGAAATAGATATTGGCAGAGAGACGAGAAATAAGAGGCTATCATCATGTGCTGAGCAGCAGCGGCGGTTTTCTAACCGTAGCTTTCTGGATCTTTGCAAGGGTTAAAATTTCTCGAGTGTTTTTAAACGTGGCTTTTGAAGAATGCTTCTGTCGCGCTGCAAGGGAGAGATGTGATTTGCCTATCTGACACCAGACATGACAGTTGGTCGAAAGGGCCCCCTGTGATCATAACGTTTTCTGGTCAGACCAAGCGAACTGCGATGCAATCCATGCTGCCCCCGTCACATTTGTAATTTATTTTTTGGATGCACTGTTTAAATTCTCCAAAAAAGGGAAAAAAAATAGGGACAACTTTGATTGAGCATTCAGCCCCAACTGAAAAGCAAGGCAGGGTTTTAATGAAGGGAGTACATCACCACTGAACTTTGAATAATTAATCTGCCGAGGAACGAGGATGACCTGACATCAAACTATAACTGTGCCACGTATTTGTTATTCTGACTTTGCTTGTCACGAGTTTTAATGAAAACTCCACTTTAATTTATGCCGCGTATCTTGAAATCTTCCAATCCATTTCCCCCTTTTCACCCCCCTCTCCCTCATCATCATCTCTCTCTCTCTCTCTCTCTCTCCTCTCTCTCTCTCCTCTCTCTCTCCTCTCTCTCTCTCTCTCTGTTTTATTGTATTTTTTTTTTCCTTTCTCTTGTGACAATCTTCATCTTTCAACCTTTGGGGACCGGTTGTATTGAAACACTGTTTAACTCCGAATTCGTTTAAGGTTTATATGCTGTTTCTTCATCCGTTGTGCAGCCTCGTCAGTTTTTTGTTTGTTTGTTGTTGTTGTTTTTTTGCTACCTTTTGGTTTCGTCTTTGATGTTCTTGTGCAAAGGGAAACCAGTTTTAAAGGGAGAGGTGGAAGGGTTTAGTCCTAATGTCTTCCCTGAAAGTATAACTTGTTCAAGCCCTATCCGTAGGTTTAGTTTTGCATTCATGACACTGCAGCACTCATAGGGCTTTGTCTTGAAGTAGCCCCATACCGAGAGCCCTAACTCGCATCCCTTTCTCTCAGTCATCGTCTTGCCCGGGTAATATAAAGGGCTGGGTGGCTCGTTTCGGAGAGCTTGAGGAAACACATTCCACCTACTCTCTGCGTAGGTGTTGCAACATCCCGAGACGGGTATAATGATGGAGACAGAGGCAGAGTTGGTGATTACGAGAATTGAAATTAGCATTATTTTTTCTTTTCAACATGTGTAAGTTAGTTTAGGATAATTTTTTCCACTTTCTATCACTTTTGTGAAAAGTTTTGAATGGAGCCCTGTTGCATTGACCCTTCCAGTTATCACCATGTGATGATGATATTTAATTAACACCTTTACAAGGTCTAACCGTTGCATGTTGTGGACATACCACAAAACTTGTGCCTAAGCCGTGAGACTTGAATTGTTTTGGACCAATGAGCAAATTGGTTTCGTCTTTGTAACTTTTGTTATTTAAATGCTAAAAGGTTAGAAACCATAAGCTAATTTTTTAGGGGTAGGACGTTTATAACTAATGTAAAGCCCCTTTCCCCAACCCCACTTAGTGCAAATGTTCTATTTAAATATCCAACTTTAATGACTGCACTAAGTAAAGAAATTTGTGAATCTACGAGGAATTGGATAAGAAATATTTTAAAAAAGCCCCTTTCGATGTTTGAAATATTCAGCCCCCTGAGTTTGAGTGCAAGTGAGACTTAAGTGGAAGGAAAAAAAAAGGAGAGAGACAGGAATACTGAAGATGGCCCTTGAAAGTAGAACCATAATGAACAACTCAAAACTGGTCAGCTGATCACACACATGCGGAAAGTGAAAGTAACTGTACAAGCAAGCCAGTACCACGAACAGCGATGTGGTGCGGCATTCCAAGTTTTTTGGGGGAGGGATAGCCAATCCTTGCACCTGGCGCCACTTCGTTTGTATACAGTGGTAAACCTGGACAGTGGGTGTGCTAGAGTGTTGGTCAAAAGATACACCAAAGGCCAGCAGCAGAAATGCTTACTGCTAACTGACGTCATGGATGATGGTGATGGGGAAATATGGCAAATGTGTTTTAAGATCTTAGCCTTTATAAGGTCTGACAATTCTTTCAGGTAGCTGCTGAAACTTAATAATTTGAAAATCAAAAAAAAAATCCATGGAATGGGCATTTGAATCACCTGAAAGTTGGGTGTTCCCAGAATGCAATAATAACCAGTGATCAGGGTTTAGAGCCTTCTTTTCACCCGATATTCTATTAACTCTTTGGGTTTATTTTGTACTTGAGTTTTTTTGCATCTCTCCCCCCCCCCTTCTTTTTTTATCAGCCTCACTGGCTTTTTCCATCACGTCATGAAGTGGTGGACTTGCCAGAAGCACTGACCGAGATTCAGTCGCTTGCTCGCAGAGACTGTGCTTCGGATACTGCATTTCATTCTAATTTCTGCGCATATTTATGCTAAGATTTCTCCCCCGAAGGATAACACAAAATTGTGGGTTTATATTCCTCTCCCCCCCCCAACCCCCACCTTTTTTTTTTTTTTAAGCTGTCAAATAACAATAATAAAAATATAATCATTTCTGACTCTTGGACTCCGTAGCCTAGATGTGCATGAGCTTGTTAGGGAACTCCGCTCGCACATCACCTGAGCTCCAGTTTACAGGTGTCGTCGTGAGAGAAGCAGTAGCTCCAAGGAAAGCTGACCCCCCCCCCCCGAACAAAGAGCCAGTCGGGATCGGGATACTGCAGCGCGACCCAGCAGCTTTGTCCCTTTGTCCCGGTCTGTGGAGATGTTCCCACGTGGTGCTCAGCATTCATTGTCAACTTTCTCACACTTTTCCTTTTCAGATTCTAATTGACTCGCCCTCGCCACAGAAGGCGAAAGCTCAAGCTATTGAACGGATGCTAAGAAATCATTTCTTTGAACTCTCCAGGTTTGCGATATTGAACGTTTTACTGCATCCCCTGGTGGTTTACGAGCAAACCTGCCAGAAGGAAAGAGAAAATGACACATTTTTTTTTTTTTTAATTTAAAGGAAGAGAAAACTACACTTATTATGTCAATTAAATTTTGCCTGATATTTGCATAACCTCAAAGATATCTGTCTCCCTGCCCATTCTTCATTAGTATTAATAGTAATTTAAAATATGTAAGCTTTGTTAATTTTTTGGTTTCTATTTTGCATTGTTCCATTGAACAAAAACCTAACTTTTCAAATACAGTCTTGAGTCAGTGGAGAAGGGGATGGGAAATTACTCAGTTTTAACTTTCAATAAGAAACAAACAGCAGCCCCCCCCCTTCTTTTTTTTAAAAAATCTCTGCTAGTGAGAGCTGCAGGCAAAACTGAGAGCACCTGTTGTTTTAAATTTTTTAAAAGAGATGGAAGAGAAAAACTGGGGTTTTCTTTGAGATTCCTAAATTATCAATAATCTGGATTAACCTTCTTTGGAATATCCTACAGCTTTCAGACATGGAAAAAAGATTTTAGAAATGATTTTTTGGAGAAAAGGTGATGATTTGGGGGAATTATGAAAACTGAGGTACGCGATGTCGCGATCTGTTGATGATGCTAGTGCATAGTGTTACAATCCGTTGATGATGCTAGTGCGCAGTGTTACAATCCGTTGATGATGCTAGTGCACTGTCGCGATCCGTTGATGATGCTAGTGCACAGTGTTACAATCCGTTGATGATGCTAGTGCGCAGTGTCACAATCCGTTGATGATGCTAGTGCATAGTGTTACAATCCGTTGATGATGCTAGTGCGCAGTGTTACAATCCGTTGATGATGCTAGTGCGCAGTGTCACAATCCGTTGATGATGCTAGTGCACAGTGTCACAATCCGTTGATGATGCTAGTGCACAGTGTCACAATCCGTTGATGATGCTAGTGCACAGTGTCACAATCCGTTGATGATGCTAGTGCATAGTGTTACATCCGTTGATGATGCTAGTGCGCAGTGTTACAATCCGTTGATGATGCTAGTGCGCAGTGTCACAATCCGTGATGATGCTAGTGCACAGTGTCAAATCCGTTGATGATGCTAGTGCACAGTGTCACAATCCGTTGATGATGCTAGTGCACAGTGTCACAATCCGTTGATGATGCTAGTGCATAGTGTTACAATCCGTTGATTATGCTAGTGCGCAGTGTCACAATCCGTTGATGATGCTAGTGCACAGTGTCACAATCCGTTGATGATGCTAGTGCACAGTGTCACAATCCGTTGATGATGCTAGTGCGCAGTGTCACAATCCGTTGATGCTAGTGTGCAGTGTCACGATCCGTTGATGATGCCAGGACACGATCTTATAAGCAGTTGGGGTAGACTTTAGTAGTTCCATGGTTATTACTTATGAAAGCACTGTCCATCCACTAGTTATTTTTGTAAGTGTGTACATTGAGTTGAACCTGATTCTTCAACCCTCTCAGTCTGTTATTTAAGAACCACTCACCTCTGGTATTTCATTATAAAAGTTTTCTAGTTAAATCTTTTTCGTAATCTTTTATAAACCAAGTCATTCTCTCTGTCTCTCTCTCTCTCTCTCTCTCTCTCTCTCTCTCTCTCCATCACTCTCCATCCATCTCTCTCTCTTTTTGTAAATTTTTTTTTTTTTAAAGAACTGTCGCCATGGGAGGGAGCAGGAAATCTGTTATTGAAAGTACTGTACAGGGAATAAGAGATGCAGTATCGCTTCATGCGCGCGCCTGTAAATGATTTGGCATGCTGCCTTTTATTTTCAGTCCTGTTGATTTTCAATTTAATCTCCTAACTCTGGTTACACTGGAAAACCAGGGCATGGAGGGGGGGGGTGGAAGGGGAAGGGGAAGGGTCTCCTGAAAATGCTAGATCTTCAACAAACAAGCTCTAGCAGCTGTTACATCTGTGTCAGTGCATCACTACTGACTAGGTACAGAGTCAGCGAAAGATACAACAACAACAACAGCAGCAACAACAACAACAACAACGTTTTCGAATGCTCCGCAAATGTCTGTTTGGCATGCGAATAAACTGGGAGGAGAATTGTATTTGGATAAGGTTACAAAGCCCTGGAGTTCAATTTCGATTTCAATTTGTCGTTAAATTGATTTTCTTCGGCAAATTCGGCTCATTTATCCCAACTTTGCAGCTGACAAATCGGGCACACTTGGTCATTTTCCACTTCTCCTCCTCCTCCTCCTCTTGTTTTTTTTTTTCGTGTACAGAGGAGTTCACAAGTTTCGTTCTGCATGTGGGGTTAGAAACGAAAAATTATTCATCCCAGGTCCCCAGAAATACCACCCCTGTACATAATAGGATGATGACATCTGACTCTCATCTTCGAGACCCCCCGCGAAGAGACAAACAGATGGTCACCCACGTGTCACATCTGCCCGAAAAACCTCACGAGGTGGGACGCACCGTCGCCACTGGACTAATTCCCCATCCCCCGCCCGTCACCACCAGAACTGCCTGCCTTCTCGCAGTTTGCATTTGCTGCTGTACCATCTCTACTTCTGCCCTTTATCTGTGATGGTTGAAGAAGTCCGTTTATCTGTTTTTGTAGTGAAGCACCACCCCGATAGCACAACTCATTGATTTGCGGGTATCAGGCTAAAATCCCGACACGACAGTGCTGACATCTATTGGCCATTTCAAAAGCAGCTTCAAAACAACAACAACAACAACAACAACAAAAGTATAAATCTCTTTAAGGCACAAAATGGCTCAATTTTTGTAAAATTAACATTTTTGTTTTTGCCAACAAATATGCAAATGAGGATCACTGGAGTTTAAATTTAAATATTTTAAATTTATTTCATATTATGGAAAAAAAAAACCTAAGTTTTATTTTAAATATGTTTATGGATCTGATGTGCATTTAGGTCCTGAGTAAAGTAAAAGTACAAGACAGACAACGTTTCGTTGAACATCTAAACGGGTATTTTGCACAGGAACTAATACAGAAAGGAAGTGGGTAGTTTGGGAAAAGTAGCCTTTTGGTGGGCAGACATTTGCTTTAAAAACTGCCCAAGAAACACCACGAGTGTTACTGCTGCCGTCCACCTTGGCTTTCTTCATTGCTTCTGTTATCAGCTACTGTTCTAATGATGGTGTCGTCGCCATCGGTGACCAGAGATGATACTGCTCAACAGTTTTCTGTCAGCAGGACACATGCATGACTTGTTTATGCTGGTGCTGGGTAATGTTATGCCATCCTTCCTTCCACTCCCTCCCTTGTGCTCCAGTGAGTGTGTGCAGGATGACTGGCAGGGTTTAGGGTACAGAAAGGCCCTGCTGGAACTCTTTATTTACAGATGTGGGAGGGGGCAGGAACCCATGCTGTTGGATGGTGAAGAACAGCGCAAAGTAACTATCATAATAATAGTATATCATTGGAATTTTTAATACCTGACCCTTTTCAAAGGTCACAAGGTCTCCCTCCCCCCTCTTTTTTCACCTTTGTATGGCAGTGACGACACGGTTCCATTGTTTAGAATAAGCAGTTTTAGGGATGTGATTATATTTCATAATCTTTTATGCATGTGTCATCACATCGTTAGCTATTTGTGCCATGGCGTTAGTTTCAGAAAAAGTCCCGTTTCTCTGCAGATTGAAGAAATAATTGTCGTCTTAACACAGGATTCTGCTGTGAATAGACAAAACGCACTTAACATTCTCCAGATGTCATTTTGGAGAGTCATTACCTAGCTTGTTTCCTTTGGGTAGCAGTTACAACATCGCATTATCCTGGAAGCATTTTTAATAAGTCTCCATGGACCAACCCTGTGTCAATTTCTGCCTGTTCTGGCGAGAGGTAACTGGACCCTGGAAGTGCTAAATTCAGTATTATTATTTTTTTCTCCCCAAGTAAGCTGAGCTGTAAATCTGATGGATGGTATGTTGTTGACCTTGAGGGAATTTTTTTTTTTCTTCTTTTCTACCTTGCATAAGAGGATAACGATAATCAAAAAATATGGATAGCAATAATTTCTTTGCTGTTCACCGAGTTGCTTTTTGTGGTTGTTGGCTAAATCTGAACTACCCAGTGTTGGCAGATGGATGACAGAAGTCTTTGCTCCGCTGACTCACTGCAAGCAACAGAAGAGGCGGATGATTTAAGGTTTTTACCATTGTCTACAGCTGAGAAATATATACCTGATGTGGTTATTGCTGGTGGGCATTGCTATTCCTGACCCTGGGTACTTCCATCTTCAGCAGGAAGGGAACTTGAGCTTTAAATCTCTTGTGGCCCAGAGAGAGAGAGAGAGATAGAGATGGACATAGATAGATAGATAGATAGATAGATAGATGCCAAGGATCTTTAATTTTAATTTTTGGAAGACCCTCCGAGGAGCTAAAATTTCTACAAAAGGATAATATTTTTTTAGAGATGGAAATTGGTGCTGAAGAAGGTATACAATAGCCATTGGTACTATTTGCTACATTGTAAAGTGCAACCTAAAAAAGAAGAGTCCAACTAAAGAATTCAATGACTGTGAAAACCTGGTACTTAGTATTAGCCATCACCACTATGAACAATGCACGCATGATTTATGCCATTGGAGGGATAGCAGCAGCAGCATCATCTTCAGTCATAAAGGATGACAAGATTTAATATCACCTGTGCTTTCACTCTGAATAAACAAAAGCAATCACGACCAATTACTGAAGCTTCGGTTTTCTTTACTCATAGTTAACCAGTATGGAGGCAATTAGAGAAATTTGAGATGATGCTCTAACATAATCATAAATGTTGCATTTTTATCTCGTATGAATTAGTTTGTTGTAATTTATTGTTTACTGGGAAGAGGCGGTTGAGGTGGTTGGAAGAGAAGTATATTGGTGTATATTAATAAAACAGAATGAGCAACTTGGATTGGGGCATATGCGCTTTAATATTTTGAGTTTCTCCCAAGGTTATGACTATATACCAAACTGAAATATGAAATTATTATTGTTGTTGTTTTTTTTTTCTTTTTGCCTTGAGCGAACAAAGTTGGGGTTACCAAACAAAAGTCGACAATGGCGGCATCAAAATTACATGGCAATCGTCAACTTTCTAAAGGTATCGTCGTCTATACAAGGCCCCCTAGGACAGCAAATAATTTCCCAGCCAGTTATGACTTGACGGTTATGTATTATTAATCTACATGCAATTTTCTCTGTTCACACACACACACACACACACTCGCTGACTGGTTGTATCACCCAGCTTTTCCTAAAATACTCCAGGTGTTTGATAGACAGGGTGGGTGGGTTGTTGTTGTTGTTGTTGCTTTTATTGTAATATTTCTCTCTGTTTGGGTAGATTTTCAGAAAGAAAGAGAAAAACAAAGGTACTTTCTATATTACATCAAAACACAGCGCTGCAGCAACATTAACTCTGACATACCTGGGTGATGTATCACCTTTATGGCTAATGCAGTATGGAGAACCTTAATAAGGGGAGTTTCTAACGTTATTCAACGACAGTGAGGGGGAAGAGGATAACCCTATTTTCGTTTTAGGTAGCGATATGATAAGAAAAATGACGGTATTCGTTCTTGACGTATCTTTCTCGGTTCTGTCTTCATTGCTCTTGGCCAGCACCAGTATTGTACCTGTCAGAGATCAAAGAGAGAGTCTAAGCAAGCTGTCCAACTATGGAGTTTCTGTAAGTGCGGGTGTCACCTGATACAGAAGCATGTTAGCAGCACAATGGAGATGAGTGGTCAGTGGTGGTGATGCCAATTCTGAAGATAAATAGATAAATCGTTTATAAAGACCTGCGTCTCTGCAACCCACTTTAAAATAAATTTAAAGAGTTCTGGATTTTAAATTATAGAATTTGTTGTTGTTTTTTATTATTAAAGCCCACCCTAGACAAGTGGTACAGGCTTGGACCATCTTCCAAAAACAGGCAGCATAGATTGGCTGGCATGATGGCGTAGCTGAATGTAAAACACGCTGTGAGGTGTGACTTGGCATCAGGAAATACGATCACACCACTGGAAAGGTGCCCCCCCCTGCTGCATTCACTTTAAAGAGAAATGCATGAATCGCAGAACAAACAACCCATTTATTTGATAAAGCAGATCAATAAATAAACACGGAAGTACAGGTGCAAATAGAACAATGGAACAATTTTGACGTAGACGAGGTCTCCTACCGGTAGAAGTGGAGATCGTGTTAGAGTCGGTGGGAGTCAGCACCACATCGAGCCGCACAAATCCTTGCAATATTTTCTCCGGTTATGTCAGTCCCAGATTTCCCTTAAAAGCCACACGCACAACCCCCCCTTTTTTCTTTTTTTTTTCAAGTTGTTTACTCCCGCATCTTTTGTTGCTGCGCATTTCTCTCTTTCCCCTCACCTAGATAAATCCGGGCGATAATTTTTTTGGCTTGTTTTTAATTATTTGCAAATGAGTTAGGCTATATTTTTTTTGGCTAATTAAATACCCTCCCCCCCCCTCCCTCAACAAGTAAATTCGGTTACTTTCATTAATCGTCATCACAAAGAGAAACCATGATGATAAATCTGGACACGCTGTCTTTGCTGATGAGACGCCATAACAACAAGTTCGGCCTTGTTCAGTTATCAGGTAGCATCACAACGCGCTGGTTTATCCCATGTTACTGTAATTACACAGCGTCTTCTAGCAACAAAAAAAAGGGGGGGTGGACTACTCTGTTTTGTTTGTTTGTATTAATGTTAACTGTACTGATATCCAGCCAGTAATCTGTGTTATATAATCTATTAGTTGCCATCCACTCAGACAAACTCTCTGTATAGTAGTTATAAGGAGTCGGGGAGCCGTTATAGTTCATACAAGCATCCAGCCCAACCCAACCCACCCCACCCCACCCCAGCCCAGCCCAAGAAATATTAACCAGTGCTATTTTCTTGTTAAAATCTTGTCTGATTTTCGACGTCTACAGATGTCTCGCAGCAGGGAGCTGGAAGGGGCCCAATGTATGGTGCAGACCTGTTCAGAATTTAATTTTTGTTTTTGTTTTCCATGCCCTGCTGAATGGCTTCCTGTGGGTTTCGGACGGACATGGAGATTTCAAAAATCAAAAGAAAAATTTCTGTCTCAGATGATGGGAAGGGGCTGCTTCTTGGACCCTGGACTCGTGATGACAAAATTGCTTTTAAATTACGCTTCCAACTATCGAAGGACAGGAAAAAGCCCACCCCTTACCTTAACTGATAAAAGGAAAAAAATGATGATGATAATTCTGTTGAACCTGGTTATCAAGCTACTGCTGCATTTTCTTGCTCTTGTGCCACTTTCCTCTCCTGCTCCGATCTTACAGCTTCGTCATCTCAGATAGGTCTCTTCTCTCACCATGCTGATCCAGATAGAAGTAGATGTTCTCTTCCTCCTCCTCCTGTTAACTCTTATTTCCTCTATGCTTTCAGGCCTATATCAAAACTGCAACTGGTACTTTGCTTTATTCTACCTGATTCACATTTTCTGCTCTTGTTTCTGGGCAAGACTTTGATGTGTTTTTTTTGTTACGGTGGATGCAGCATAGCATTTTTTCTGGTCATTAGTCTTGATGCGAGCCATCTTTGAGAAGGGTATCACAGTGTCACCTGCTTTGTAGGTGAAGAACTGATTGTCAAATTTCTCTCCAGCAGACTGAGGGCAGCTTTTAGGTGTAGCAAATTCTGGAACACCTGTCAGTTCGTTGGCAGTTTTCAACCACTGAAGGAAGCCGATGAATACCCCATTAGGAAGGTTTCAGTTGTTGACTTTGTGGTTGGTTGAGATTGGGATGCTGCTGCCTTTGGCTTCTTTGTATAGTGTATCTTCCGAGTCACAAACACCTACCACCTGACTTCTAAGCATCCTCTGGTTAGACATCCCTCTCAGTACAGTATAAAATATAATCTGTTAAATCAACAGGTGTAATACTTTTTTTTTAAAAAAACGCTTTGACCATTTATTTCTGTTTGATCCATGTAATATCTACCATGACTTTCAAAGCACTTAAATCATCTTTGTCATAATGGAGTTGCATAAAATCAACTAGTTAGTGAGGTATGGTTGGGGGGTTCTTGAGGAAGATGGTTAAGATAGGTGTGTGGGTATCATCTTAGGTGACTAAACGAGTAGTTAGTGAGGTATGGTTGGGGAGGTTCTTGAGGAAGATGGTTAAGATAGGTGTGTGGGTATCATCTTAGGTGACTAAACGAGTAGTTAGTGAGGTATGGTTGGGGAGGTTCTTGAGGAAGATGGTTAAGATAGGTGTGTGGGTATCATCTTAGGTGACTAAACGAGTAGTTAGTGAGGTATGGTTGGGGAGGTTCTTGAGGAAGATGGTTAAGATAGGTGTGTGGGAGGGTCGACTATAGAACCTTCACCACATGTACTTGGGGAAACCCTACCAGAACTTTTCATTTTTAAATGTAGGAGGAAACCCACATGGCCAGCTGGTGACAAATAGCAAGAGGAAATAAACATATGCCGAACCAAGTGGGTCCTGACTCGAATTTAAACTTGCTGTTCTCTCAATCATGACAGTCCAGTTATCTGGCACCGAACCATCAACCATCATGCCATCCATGATTTTCATTCACTAACATTTCCATTAATAAAAAAAATTGTTTCCTAATTTCAAGCTAGGCTGAAACCTTAGCTACCTTATAACTAACTATGAGCCCTAATATCTGTTCCTATCACCACCATAGTCAGCAGATCCACTGCAGGATGATGCCTCCTTTCCAGTGTGGAATTAGAAAAGGGATACAGGTCAATACTCTTCCAAAGTAAAAGAGAGAGACATCAGCCCCACCAGCAATAGCCAATGTTAATAACTGAAGATCCCCCCTTTCAAATTTACCTTTGTCATATGCTCAAAACACCTAATTATTTTAAAAATTTTTATCAGATGTCTCAAGCATGAACACATCTAACTTGGTAATTACCTTTTGTTGTTGTTGTTGTTGTTTAGCAGTAAAATCCATGCTGAAATGTTCTTGATTAACTCTGTTTCCTTTAATGTTCCATAAGTGATCCTCCAAGTAGCCAACGACCGCAGTCACTAGTTCCCCTTAGATTCTGAAGTTGGGTTTTCTCCTTATTTACTAAAAAGGGGCTGTTTGATTACAGTTAAATGGCTGCTGTCATCGGTGATTAGAATTCATGTCACATTCTGAACTTTCAGATTTAATCCTGGCTTAAAATATAACAAGTGCCATTGTATCTGGCTGGGGTTCATTCACATGCCCCCCTTAGTGTTTGTTTCTTTCTTTGCTATTTTGGTTTGAGGGGGGGGTGGAGCTGGGTTTCCGAGTGGACATTCATTGTGGTGGATCTTAGTAGTGCCCCTGTTTCAATCAAGATGCTAGACACAGACTGGAAGGGCCTGGGTGGGTGTGAGGCAGGAGGAATATCAAAACTCTCAAACTGTTCGTGTGCGTGCTCGATGGTGGGAAAAGCTGCTGGGTCTCTTCCGAATGGAGATGGGAAGAAATTGGCCACAGTTGTCCCTGGCAACACCTTGGAAATTGTAGTGTCCATGCATCAGCTTCTCGGCTGATGTCAGTCAGGGTTCATGGTTCATGGAAATTTTTTAAAAGAAATGAATGAAATACCTGAAACAGGTATATTCAATAGATCAGATGAAATTGGCCAACAAAAATCTTTAAAATTCCCTCCACCATATGTTGCACCTAGACGAGTGTTATCTGCAGATTAAAAAAAGGGAATTACCCTACTGTGGAGAATAATTAGGGATAGAACCCTGCCAGAGTGTTTTTTTTTTGTTGCATATTTGGTGAGCCTTTGGGTTACTCTGGTAACCGTGCAGGTAATAGATTGTGAACTCTGTTTAAAGACAGAATTTTGAAGGTTGGTTATTAGATTTTTTTTTTAAAAAAAAAAGCAATTAACGACCTTACTTAGACAGGACATTGACAGTACAACACTCAGGTGATGCGCAAGGTGTATTTTAAAGAGAAGGGAGAAAAAAAACTAGATATCCATATATGTATTATTTGTCTAAGTCCTTCATCCACTGTCATAAGATATGTATTAATCATTCTGTAATATTAAAGCAGAAATATAGAGATGGATCAGAATTTCCAAACTTTATGCTTCAATGCAGGCAGCTTGCAAATCAGTTATGTGGCCAAGTCTTGTTTGGATTCCATCCTGCGGAATCATTACATATTTAAATCCAATTTAGAATGGACACTATTTTTGGTCTCCGACCGCCTTCCCGCAAGGGGAACCTGCTGGCCCACCCCTTTAGCCTGGTGAGCTGTCACCTAAACAGGCTGGTCACCGATAACAGTTTATCAGCTTGTTCTGTTACCAATCCTTTCAGTGTATCCTTGTTTTCCATGTGACTTACATTACCAATAACGCGGCGGGGGGGGGGGGGGGATTAAAAACTCTCTTAGTTCCACTAAATGGAAGGAAAACATGTTCGAATCCTTATCTATACAGTGATTTAGAAATAACTTATTGTTATTGCAAATGTAAAGTTGTTCGCATTTAGTGGGTGATAACACGTTTAGACTTTGTGTGCAGGGGAAGTATTTCAAAGCCCGCTGTCAGCAGTTCATAGACATTTATTGGATTTGAGTGCATAAGGAATTTTGAAAGCTTTCTTTCAGGCTTGCCTGATCACTCTGGATATTACTCGTGTGTCCGCTTCCGTATGCGCATATTAATTATGCTGGGCAAATTCCACATAGAAGTTGTTGCTGTGAGATCTGACCAGCGTGGATGGTATCTTTGAAGCGATATGGCATATCGTTAGTTAGTCCGGGGTGGGGTGAGGGATAGAAATACAAAGACACTTTGTGACTGGGTTGCTTCAGTGGTGCTGGAGAGGTAGTAGGAGAGAGGGAGGGGAAATAATGGAGATTTATCGCTCTCGTTTTCTGACTGACCTGTTTACTGTGTTTTATGGGATTGCATGATACAGTTCCACACTCACTTTCATGTCCACGACAACGCGAAATGAGTCAGTGAGCGCAGTTGCCATTAAATACGCAAATGTGTTCTTTTCTTTGTCTTCTCAATTACCGTGGAGCGAAATATATTGCGAGCGATTGTTCAGCTAGGCTTCTACGAGCACAGGACTTCACGCTGTATAATACACACCTTGTACAAAGACTATTTATTTATTGAATCAACAACAACAACAACAACAAAAAAAAATAAGGAGTTTATAGAATACATCTCTGTTGCCGAACCACTTAAGAAAAGTAGTGACAAAGGCAGGAGAGTTTTATGAACCTTGTACCTGTATTGTCCAGTCTAAAGTCTTTCAGAGTTCTTTAATGTAATGAATGGCTAAACCTTAATAACTGCTACTCGATGACGTACAACTTGAAATAGAATAAAACGCAGCCATACAGCTTTCCATGCTTGTACCATGCAGGAAGAAAACGCATATAGCATTGTAATATATTAAAATAGTTAAATGAAGCAGTCTTAATTGTTGGCTGATGTGGCCATAGGTCGGGGGGGGTACGGTCCGACTTGTATAGCCCGCCAACTTATCGAGTGTTCAACACGCGTATCTCGATATAGACACAAGTAAGGAACGTTGGCGCAGAGTTTATATGGATGTTTCAGATATGATTGATTGCCGCCTAGGCGTGTAATGTTGATATTATGGATGCAAATAGCAAATGTGGATATAAACTCTATAGGGATGGGCTACATGGATACTTGTGATTATCGTAGATTTCTATTTACACCTGCATGTTATGACATTGGATGCAGCAGTTCAACGTTAAACTTCTTGAATTAACACGTGTTTGACTGACACATTACTAGCCACGGGAGTGAATTGTGCCCCCCCCTACCCTGGTTAGCAGTCAGACACGCATAACTCAACTCATCTGACTCAGTGTTGCATGGCATGCTGGCTAATCATGGACAAGTTCTTATTTAATTTTATCTACAAACACATTTTCTCTTTAAACTTTGAAAATATCTACAAATAAAGAAGTTTTGCTGTGTCCAAACGTCATGCTTTTAGCCGTAAGACTTTGATGCCATCCTTTCAAGAATTACAGTTACCCATAGATGATCCACTGGGCGACAGCAAGTTTTTTTGTTGCTAGTTGTTTCTCAATACGCTGACGGAGAAGAACCGGTGAACTAGATCTGTGTGTTATTTCACGTGATGCGTTACTGGATCATGAACTGTCTACGCTAAAGAACGCGTACTTTTAGTGTTACCATTTTACTCCCAACTGAATTAATTAGTTCTCTGGTGTCGTGGTTGTTTGGTCAGTTCCATAAACTTATAATTTTGTCGCCTACTTACATCATTCAATTGAAGCGTTTCTTGTTTAGGAAGCTGCTTTCCTCCTCCTCCCAGCTCCAGAGGCTGAAGCCCGGCTTGTTTCCATAAACAAGTCAGATGGTTTATCCTGGTAGCTCAACTCTTGCAGGGGGTGGGGTTAGGGGTGCGGCTGGTTGATGCCAATAGGCATTTATGTTTATTTCTATAGATTAAATTTTTTAGCATCTTATGATCTACAGCATTGAATCAACAATGGTCATGTGTCTTAGGCCATCTGTTATAGAGCCAAGGCACCCAGGGTCAGCTTTCACAGCATTGCATTGTGGGTATTCTTTCATTATCAGTCAGATTATTCACTGCACACGCATAACTCCCAGTTTAAGGTTCTTCTAATCTCCTCCCCTCCACCATCAGTAATAATGTAAACTGTGTAAATACCTACTTCAATCAGTATTGTGAAAGAAAATCTTACAAATTTAATCTTTCTAAATGGAACCAAAGGACCTTTGTTATTCTAAACAATTATGAAAACTAAAATTCTTGGTCTTGATTATCTGAGAAAAGAAGAAAAAATATAGGGATCTGATCATCCATCCATTATGCAAATCGCCAGTTGGTGCTGGGGTGTGGTTGATGGGGTTGCTGATTTCTGTTTTAGTTACAAGAGAACGGATCATGTGCTGTACATACTGCATGAGTTGCACAACCATTTCCCAGCATGAGGGAAACCACCACAAATTTCAGCAGGTGGGCAATTGGTGTACAGTTGTCTCTTCTTGCTGTTTTTTTTTTTTTTTTTTTTTTATATAGAGGACATATGTCATCTTGTTCTCCCCTACTGATTTTCACTGCAAGACTGTTCCGAATGCCGTGTGGCACCTTTTGCAATTCATCCCGAGATGTTTGATTGCTGTTTGACTTCCTCGGTAGCCGTATGTAGCTTTGGTGATCTTCGTATCAGGGCTTTGTGCAGGCCAGGGCATCTTTGTGAGTGTTGTTCCATCAAGTCTTTTTACTTCCAGATAAGTTTTAATTTTGCTGTGTACTTTGTCCTATTGGAAGATGAATCCTTAACCAATCAGATGCCTTCCTGAGGGAATGGCATGATGGATGAGAATCTGTCTGCACCTGACAGTAGTCGGTGTGCCTTTGATTTTATGCAAATTTTTAACTCTCTTGGCTGATATGGGGCCCTCCCCCACACACACACACCCCCATTGTACACTAACCCTAACCCTGCTCCCATGTCCGCCTTCAAATAAACTGCTGCCTATTACTGCCAAACAGTTCCAACTTGGTCTCATCTGTAAAGATCACCTTCCACCTTTTTTCCCCCAGTTTGGTCATTCCATTGTTCTATATCTGCTGTCCACTTGAGCCTCACTGTTTGGTTGCCTTTCATCAGCAAAGATTTTTGACCAGCTTCGCATCCATTAACACCATTTTCTGCTGTGTGTGTTACTGTTCTTGAAGAAATGTTAATACCCATACTTGCAGTTAGTTCATTTGCAAGATTTTGACCGTCTTGTCATATCTCACACGGAGAACACACTCCTCAAAATACCTGACATCGCTTTTGGAGAGTTCGCACTTTCTTCCACAATTGCATCTATTGTCAACAGTACCAATTTTGCATACCTTTCTCTCAGGGTCTTGCAGACAACTTCTGAAACATGAAGTTGGGGTGCAGTCTTCCACATGGAAGCTAAGATTTTGATCTCTATTTGCTTGTCAGTTGTGTGATATTCTATTCCCAGGAGAGAGTATCCACACACACCTACAACACTACAGTGATATCACTGCAGCTGTGCCACTTTCTGACTGCTTGCATGATAACCAATCACAGTGTACTATATCAATACTATGGACCATTTCATTTTTACACACGAGATGCATTTCTATCTTGTGTTACTTGCACCTTATACCCAGTTTTTCCTTTTGTTTCTATAATTCTTTCCAGTAATGTATTATGTATATAAATGTCTCCCATAATAATTTGAACATTTCCTGAAAAAAAGTAAGTTTATCCACCACGATTTATGCATTTGACCATGTGATGAGGAAAGCATGTTGTAACAGATATTTATTTCCCCAAGGTTAGGCAGTTGCCATTATGATGTCTATAATAGATCAAGGATCCAGGACAAGTGTAGCTTGGAAAGAGTATGAACTGCAGTTGTTTTTGCTTAGACCAACAAAGGCAAGATATGAATCCATTTGAGCATCTGTGGGAGCATGTTGAAAATCAAATGACTAAGAATATCCTGACAGCATCAGTTGGAGGAATACTCACAGATGTCGTGAGAAACCTACAGAAGGTCACCATTGGTGATCTGATAGATTCTATGCTTAGATGTCATTATCTCTAAGCCTTGCACTAAGTAAGAGGCGCTTTATCTAAATGCTAAAAAATTCCATCCGACTGGTTATATGAAAAAAACCATGGCATCCTAATTCTTATGGCTATGATCTGTATAAAGAAAATCCTTACTAGCACGCAGAAGTGTTGATGTTTTTCCCTTTATTAAAAATATTTCAATTAATTATTGAAAGAAATGAAAACATTTAAATGAGAATTAAATTGCATCTCGGTTTGCATTACTAGCGATGGTGATAAATCGAGTGTGTAAAGGTTAGGTAATCTAAGTGATTAATTTTCATTTTCCCCTTCTCTTTTGCCCCCCTCTCCCTTCTCCTGGAGTAAGTGTCGGACTTGTTTGGAGAAGAGCTGCTAGCTGGCCGCTGTATGTGTTAATGAGGGACAAACCGTGAAACATCTGCTGATTGTTGACAGGGGGATTATTCGAAAATTGTCACAGCTGGTGTTGGTTTCAGAACCTATTGAGTTGTTAATCACGAAATCGGGAGAAATTGGGGATTTGCCTGTTATTACAGATGCACATAGTTCCGAAAAGGAATCTGTCTTTGATTTCCCTCGGAATGCATTCCGTATCCAACATTGTTTTTGTTTGTGTTGTTGGTTTCTTGCTGGGATAATAAGGCTGGTGGCAGAGAGACTGAGAGCTGCTACTTTGGTTTTGTGGAGAGGATCTCGCTGAAATTCTTGTGCGTGGATCTGATGTAAGATTTATAAATTGTGTGGAATTTGGATCAACTCTTTATGGAATATAAAAAACACCCTAAAAAAAAATCTGTTGCTTAAACATAAACTGAGACAAGATGGTGTAGTGTAACACCTTCATGCCAGAAATAACACACACACACACACACACTGAAGGGAGATAACTTGAGCGGCATTTTTATGTTTTCCGTTTGGAGAGGTCACATTTATTAAACTGGCAGGGAATTCTTTGTGTGTAGATGTCAGAAACAAGTGGTTTTTCAGCAATGGAATATGATGGATGAATGAAACAAAGCTGCCAGCCAGCTCTGTTTGTTGCTAGAGGTAGGATAAACCAGTTTAAAACTTATATTAATGCCCAATTTTTCTCCTCCCTCTCCCTTGTATATCGGCAGAATAGAGCGCAAGGCAAGACGTGGGCGGTGATGTTGCCCAAGTTTATATTAACGAGGAGCGCCGGGGCCCATTCTTCGACCTGCGCCAAGTAATGCCGATTTGAATGGTAGTGGGGGTGCAGTGCATTGATTTACGGCGAGTTAAAATAATGGGTAATTTGCATCTGCTATTTCTTTCATCAAATAATCGCCATTAGGTCATCAGCATTTCAGTTTTATGATGTAACCTAGTAAGCCGGCTGGAATCGTCTCGTCCCCACCACTTCGATCAGGTGGCTGTTTCGAATGCAGCAGTTAAACCTAAGCCTCAGTATCCGTGTGCCAGCCCCATCCAAAGGTCGCCGTTTTAGAGCAACCCCTGGACCGCAGCACACTAGCCATCCTTGTTTTGGCAGTCGTAGACATCGCGGAAACCTGCCAGCACATCCGGGCTGTTGGTAACAGCACCCCAGATGTATTAATTAAACCTAAAGGGAACATGTCAATGAAACGCAATCAGTGGTCATCGAAAAAAATGGGAAAGAGAGAATTTTAAATTTGTATCTGAGTTACCTCCCTTACTGAATTTTAGAAGGTGGTTTGTCATGGTAGTCTGTCGTAATGGCGGAAAATATCGCAGTCCAAAGTTGTTTTTTTTTTTTGTTTGTTTTTATCTTTTTTTCATTTATTACATGGTCGAGTTTCTTTTGTTGCTAGGAGTTGTGTCGCAGTGGTACTTAGAAATGTTATTAAATGCTGCAGACTTTGATTTACTTTGTCTCTGTGTAGTAATTAATTACCAACCTTTCCCAGGTTTGCCAGGTAAAAGGGTTAAGTTGAAGATCTACATTTTTACAAAAAAAAAAAAAAAAAAGGAAAGAGAGGGGGAGAGACTTCATTGAAGGTAACATAACCCCGTATTTACCCTAAAGAAAAGAAAGTGGTGGAAATCTATTAAATTTCTAATCTGATGTGAGAAATGTAGGCAACTGATGAAATTAAAGGTTTGTTTTTGTCTTTTGTGCATTTGCCTTTAGGAGAGACCAGTGATATTTAAATCCTTTCAAATCTATAAAAGTCTAGCTGAAGCCATGGCCCAAAGTATAGTTATTTGATCCCTGCTTCCTAAAGTTGTCATCAGTGCTGCATAAAATAATTTAAGATATTATGAGACAGAAAAATAATTCTCTTCCTCACAATCCCTCTTTTTTTAAAAAAAAGAAATAAGCTGTAAATATCCAGCGGCTTTCATCTGGGTTTGGATAGTTATCTTTCTTCTCTCTTTCTGTTCTCACCAAGTGAGAGAGAGAGAGATGGATAGAGTAATGAAAAGAGAGAGAGAGAGATGGATAGAGTAATGAAGAGGGAGAGAGAAGAGATGGATAGAGTAATGAAGAGGGAGAGAGAAGAGATGGATAGAGTAATGAAGAGGGAGAGAGAGAGATAGTGATGAAGAGAGACTGAGAGATGGATAGTGTGACGAAGAGAGAGAGAGAGAGAAGTAAAAAATCCAGAAGAAGCTCCTGCCATTTCACTTTTACCAACCTACAAAATGGTACTCTCAGTTCCTATTTGAAGGTTCGCAAACTACGGTTTATGGGGAAAATACTACAAAGCACTTTAGGGATAAATGAGAAGAGACTGCGGATAAGCAGATACTCCAAAGACACAAATTCTGCAAGGTTAATCTGTATGGAATTATGAAAAAGAAGAAAAAAAATGAAACACTCATTACATTCATTTTCATTTTTCTTGATCTATCTATCTATTTTTTTTAAATTCTTGTTTGCATTAGTGAATTCAAGAAGGGATCCTTCGGCTAAAACCAATACATCTTTAACAAATTACAAGCCCCACCGTGGGAATTTAGGTAGCAGTAATAGGAAGCCTATTTTTTTTCTTCTGTCCTCATCTGTCGAATCCAGTGCATTTAAAAATGAATTAAAGTTAATACACTGAACGATCTCACTATAAAAAACTGTTCCGTCATAGCAATGTAAGACCCTTTATGGACTGGATTTTATAGGGTTTTAAATCGTGGCCCCTTCCAGTCTGAAAAGTGTAAAGTACCAGCAAAATTATCTAGATGTATATGCCCTGCCACACCTTTAAAAGTCTCAAACACTGTGATTAAATCTCCCCATAGTTTCTAGTATGGGAATTATTCTGTTTTCTTTTAAACGTCTTGACATGACTAATATCACCCCCCCCTTCCATACCTGTCCTTTAAAGTAAGTGAATAACTAATTCTTTTGGTCATTTTACTAGTTCATGACAGACGCCACATGTGTCTGGAAAGTCCCGGAGAATGCTTATTTCCTTCTGAGAAATAAGACTGCCCACCTGTAATTTAATGATGAGTGAGTATTAACTGAAATATATCTCTTTCTTTTTTTAAAAAAATATCTCATGGGCACTCTATGATAACAGTGATGTCCATCCAGAAAGTTCTACCAACTCTCCTGTTCTTACCATTTGTCTGGTGTAATAATGATGTTTTTCACTTTATCGGGTTAGCAGCGAATCCATCGTGAAGAGAATTTAAAGCCTAGTTGCAGACGTTAAAAAGAACAAAAGGGGGAAAAAGCACACAGTTAGTAATGTGACAAAGAAATTTGCATAACTGTGCAATTATAAGGGTAGTAATAAGTTCACACGGACGGTTATATGTTGCAGTATTTGGAAATATTATGCATTATTACAGAAAATAGTCAACAACAAAATGAATAAACTGTACAGCACATTACTATTTGGTATGTGGGGGCCCTTTGCTTTATATAGAGCGTGACCCCTTGTTCTCCCACACAGGTCATCAATGTCTGACTGTGGAATGTTGTTCCAAATATCCTGTGGCACTTTCCACAATTCATCAAAGGTGTTTGGCTGCCATTTGACTTTCTCAGTAGCCATATAATCCCAATGTAGCTTCAATGATGCTAATGTTAGGACTTTGTGCAGGCCATGGTGTCTTTGTGATTGGTCCATCAACCTCTGTGTTCCAGATAGATCTTCACTACCTTGGTTGTACATCAGTGTCATGTAGGGAGATGAATACTGGTACCTGCTGAGATCTCTTCCTGAGGGAAAAGCATGATGGATGAGAACCTGCTTGTAACTCTGTTGGTGGTCAGAATGCCTTTGATTTTATGCAAAGTTCCAAAACATTTGGCTGATTGCTAAACAAATTGCTATTGATTATTGCCAAATAGTTCAAATTTGTACCCATCAGTGGAGAGTCCCTTCTTTCAGATTTGATCATTTCTACTGCCCATTTCGGCCTCTTTTTTTTGGTCTGGCTGACTGCCTTTCTGCACATCCACTGAGACCACCTCCCACAACCTGTGTCTTACTGTTCTTGAAAGAAAATGTTAATGCCTGAACTTGCAGCTAGGTCATTTGCAAAATCTTTACTGGCTGATAGGATATGCTTTCCAAGGGATAGGCTGAGGTACTTGACATCACTTGTGGAGAGTTTGGGATTTTTTTGGGACTGCATCTCTTGTCAGCAGTAGAAGTTTTGTGTATCCTCTGCTGGGTCTTGCATATACAGCTTCTGAGAGATGAAGTCAGGCTACAACCTGCCGCGTGGAGTGGCTGCCATGATTTCTGTACACTTGTCGGGTGATATTTCCTTCCCAGGAGCCATAGTATTCATCACATATTCACCGCATTACAGTGATATCACTGCCTATACTTTTATCACCGTGGCACTTTCTGATTGCTTGGATGACAACCAATCACAGTGTACTATATCAACACATGACATGCAATCCTAATTTTGTGTTGTTTACATTTTAAACCCAGTTTTGTTTCCATAATTATTTCCAATTGTATTTATTTTTATGTTTGGGTAATGAACATAAAAGGATGTTGATATGACAGGAGGATGGAGCTGGCACAAGACCATAACCATAATACCTACCTTGATTCATTTCTGAAGCTAGATGGCTGATTCTTTAATTAGCAAGTCGATTATTATTTGTTTTTAGGATTGCATCACTATGAACCCCCAACCTAGCCACCAAATCTTTGTTCCTTTGAAATAAATTTGTCCTAAAAAGATGGATTTTCCCGTCTAAACCACTGTTAATAAGTCTTTAGGTAACCCTTACACCACAGCTGGACACAGCCTCTGCAGAAAACCAACTGAGAGATCATCTAAGTTTTTTTTGTGATAGCTACTGTCAAAGTCTTCAAAACCATCGGTCCAGAGCATCTTAAAAGATCTATCTTCTTTAGCATTAAATAAAAAGGAAAAATTAATTGTTGGAATGAAGAAAATAGGGGTTACTTGAAGAATGTAGATTTTCCTGTTAAATTCAAATATAAATATCTTTATTAACGAAAACTATTTTAGTTTTATTAATATTATCATTATTACTATCTTCCATGCTAGAGTAGGAAGAGTTGGCTTTTTCATAGCACCCTCTAGTGGATAACTGCAGCACTACACTTTTTCACTGCAGAAAGTTAATTTCTTTTGTTGAAATTGGTGTACAACACGGTATTATCATTATTCCGAAGAGAAAGACTCGCACCTCTGCATCTGTTCATCATGTTGTCTTTCAGATGGTTTATGTTAAAACAGTCATAAGTTAATGTTACAAAAAAAATTAAGTTATCCATTTTTGTTTTCTTTTTTTTTTTTATTGTTATACTTATGCTTCCTGATCTTTTGCTGCAGCGGTTGGTAGCATACTCTGTCGATATGGATGCTGATTTGTCTGGGGTTTTTTTCTTGTTCTTCTTAACTGTTTCGCCTCTTCCTCCTCACCAGAAAGGTTCCTATAATCCTTTTGCTACTGAAGTCTTTGTTATTGGCTGCTTGAACAGGAGATCCCAACCACAATACAGCATGGCCCTTGCACACACACACACACCACACACACACACACAAAACAAACAAACAAAGGCTTTCCTTTGCCTGTGGTCGGTTCTGAGCTCCCACTGGATGAAATGTCAGGTTACCGTTCAGCATGATGGAATCCACGCATGGCGTTTTGTAAGAATATTTTTCCGGCCGTCATCTCTGCTAAGCTTGATAAGTTATGTCCATTACAGTGGTATCGCCTGATTGTCTCCACATACCTGTATATTCTCTAACTTTGATTGCAGGTAAACGATTTTCTTGTTCCATTACCCAAAATTTTTGGAATTTTGTTCTTTTTTCTTTCTTTTAGATTCATCTCTCTGTCCACCATTTTTCTTAAGTGTTTTCTGATTTGATATATAGGAATTTAAGTTTTTCAGACAACTGGACCTTTTCACAGAATCTGGGGCAGATAAGCCGGCAGCAGGATGTCGATGATACAAATTTTGGGTGGATTAGGTTTTTCTGGAAATTGTTTTGCATGAAGATTGGAGAAAATCCACACATTTGTTGATTCAGATGATAGCAAAACAAAGAGCCTAAACGTATCCAGCGGTGAACTAGTCATTTTCATGAAAAACGAGAATATTAACCCTCCCTTTGCCAAAAACATATACATAATCTTTTTATTTTTTATGCAGGTATAAACTCTGTCAAACTGTCACATGAAATGAATAGAAATTGTGATTGGCTGAAGCCTAAATAGATTATCCATTAGTCAATGACTTGGCTGGTTATCTTTGGATCATAAATTACGCAAACCAATTGTAATGGAAATCTCGTTTTTTTTATTTCTCTCCACCTTTGAGTCTGCACGAAAGTTTATCATTAGTTTTCTTTCTTGTATTGCACAAAAAAGAAGAAATTATTAAAGTATAACGTTGGCTTTATTGATAGTCTAACTTTGGTCAACATCGAGTTAATATTGCTCTCAGGGTATTGATTTCCACTGTTATATGCCTACTTACACATGCAAGTATAAATTTTTTTCTCTCTCTCTCTCTCTAATGTTATTGGCTTCATGATTTACACTGGTTTTATCGTGTTTCATTCACGGTTGGCCGATCACAGAGCACAATAGTTCCTGCAGGGTCCCTTGTTTTCTTGGTTCTGTTTATTTCATGCTAACTGCTGCTCCCCAGATTTGAAAATTATGCTGCGCATTGTGTCTGCACACAGGGAGCTTATCCTTGCATCGCCGTACACACAAGTTATAATAAATTTTGCTGCTGGTTGTGGGTTGGGGGGGGGCAGCATTGAACCACAGACTGCAGGTCTGTTTCTTCTGCTGCCGTTTTTTCCTCTCTTGACCGAAACGGGTGTCAGCTCGCACGGCGCACAGAGGGAGGGAGGGGGGAGAGAGAGATCAAAGGAGGCGTGCGCAGCGAAGTGTGGCTGGTCAGATGACAGGTTACGAGTTGTTAACTGTTACAGTTAAAAAGAAAAAGATGAATGTACCATGCACGTGCCTTGGAAACTTAAGAAGGATTCTTCTTGTTCGAAATTTGCTGAAGCTGCATAAATAAATAAGTAAACACCATTACGTGGAGATGGATGAGGGGATTATGTTAATGACAGAAAAATATAGTGGATAAAGAGTGAAAGATTGGTGCAGGGGAGGAGGGGGGAGGGTTTATGATGAATGGACTGGCTTTGGTTTCTTAAGCATTTATACCGTTGTGTGGTATTGTATCCTCCCGATTATTTACCGTTATTTATTTATTTTGGTGGATGGGGAGGGAGTTATTCCCCCTTCCCCCTCTATATTGAAAAGTGTTCAGTGAGGTAATTTCTCCTCCCCCCCCCCCACCCCGGCTTTTGGTTAATGCGCATTCAGTCACAAAGAGGAACTGATGGACATGCAGATGGGACCTCTGACAGATTTCAGGTCCTTATCCCTTCTCCAAATCTTTTTGGGGAAGAGTGTTGTCAGTGTAGAACTACAGCAAGGGGAGTCAACCCCGTCTGCAAAATTTTAGCACCTTCTGACTCTCCCCCCCCCCTCTCGGGAGCAGATCCATGTTGTATTTCAGTGTGTTCCAGAATACAAAGAAAGATTTCTAATGTAATTTTTGTTAAACTCTTCCGTTCTCTTGCTTTTTAACAGTATCTGTAATTACACCTGGGCAGGGATATTGCAGTTTCTTGGGGTGTGTGTGTGTGTGTGAACCCAGACAGCATGATGCGACACTTGGTTGTCTGAACATTGTATTATTATTTATGATATAACTACATTTTGACATATGTTGTTGTTGTCACCCTTTGCAACCTATGGTGATGCTGCTCATTAATGTTGCTATGTTTGCAAAACTTGCGCATAAATTGTTTATAGTGGCGATGGCTCATGTTACACCATCCTGCTTTGTGCTCTAGCGGCAGATACATATATATATATATATATAAATATAATAATTCCTTTAGGTGATGTGGTGATAATTTTGGCAACTGATGTAGCCTATGTTTAATTATTTTCTTATGGATGGCCAGGAGGGACAAAAATGCTGTGGCAATAAAGTAAAGGTAGCAACATTGGAATGAATTATTCTGAAAGTCATATGATAGGATCTTCAGAACAATATCCATTTGTGAGAAAGAGAGCGTGCGAGAGAGAACAAGATGAAGAGAGAGAGAGAGAGAGGCAATAATATACAAATTTCCCTGCCTGTTTTGTCTCATTTCCTATGGAACTACTAAACTATATAAGATTATTTGCCTATAACACACACAATACCAACTTTTCTACATCAAGTAGCAGGACAAGACTTGACTTTTCGCATTTTGCCAGTGCTTGTGAAATTAGTCGGAAATTCTCAACTGATAACAATATGTGTCTAGTTGAATATCTTGAAAACAGATTGGTAGATGTTTTGATATTGGCATTTTTATTCTTTTGTCTGTGCCTTTTTTTCTAGCATAAAACTTCTTTGATGTATCTCTCATTATCATGAAATCTAATACTTTTCTTCCTTTCTCTCTTTCAAAGGACCCTAATTCCATTTTTCCTCTTGTGGCTTTCTCAAACAGTTTACAATTTCACATGCATCTTTTCCATCTATCTCTCTCTCTCTCTCTCTCTCCCTCTCTCTCTCTCCCTCTCTCTCTCCCCCCTCTCTCTCTCTCTCTCCTCTCGCTCTCTCTCTCTCTCTCTCCTCCCTCCCTCTCCCTCCCTCTCTCTCTCTCCTCTCGCTCTCTCTCTCTCTCCATCTCTCTCCCTCTCCCTCTCTCTCTCTCTCCATCTCTCTCTCTCCCTCTCTCTCACTCTCTCTCTCTCCATCTCTATCCCCCTCTCTCTCCTCTCTCATCTCTCTCTCTCTCCCCCCTCTCTCTCTCTCACTCTCTCTCTCTCTCTCTCTCCATCTCTATCCCACTCTCTCTCTCTCTCTCTCCCCTCCCTCTCTCTCTCTCTCTCACACACACGCACGCACATGCACGCACATCTCTGAAAACAGAAAGTGTCTGCTTCCATTTAAAAATTTAATTTTTTAAAAAATCCGTTGTTTCTTAGTGACACACCAAACTCTGGAACCAAGAAAGTGGATTGATTTTAGTCATGTTTTTCCATTTTTTTAAAGGTTTGATTCATTTATTTTAGACACAGGGTTTACCCTATTTTGTTGTTGTTGTTGTTGTTGTTGTTTCATCTTTTTTTTTTTTTTCCAGGGTGGGAAGTTGTCTCGGCTTTCTACCCCCACATCATGTTAGAAACATCCGTATGCTAAATCTCCACACATGCACAAGCACAACAACAATGCTTTACGTTCTGAACAAAGAGGAGACAGGAAGGGGGGGGGGAAACTGATGACGTCACTAGCACCTGGCCGTACAAACTGAAACAAACCTTGTCAATCTAGTGTATGGTTGAGGAAATTACCTGTTTCTTTCCTTCTCTCCATTTTCTGGTCTGAATCTATCTTTGGCCACTAGACATGCAAATTTAGACACCATCCCACAGCTTTCACATACCATTTGTACTTTCCGCTGAAATTTATTAGCAATCTTGGAACCAGATGTTCTCAACAATATTGCTGTTGGCAACATTTTCACCAATTAAGCACATATATACTTTCAGTGTCCCCCCCCCTCCCTCTTTTTTACTTCTACCATCTTAAATGCCAAAGGCAGGCAAGTTTGTAATTTAAAACTTGTCAGATAAGCAAAATCTGAGATGAAGCAAAAAAATAAATATATATATAGGTCTGCAACTTATAAAATAAATAGCATTTAAAAAGAAGCAACTTCAGATCAAATTGTCTGTAGCGGCACGTCGATACATATGCTATATTTCTAGAAAATAAGGACTACTTTTGTTGCTGGGTCATGGTTTTCAGCAGTTTCTTCTTGCTCTTCTTTACCCATGGGTCTCTTCCCGCATTTGAAAATGAAGAGTTCTACTATGGACATTTTATCATGGTCTCGCACACTGGGAAGTGGGGTCGTGTAAAGCAGTTACCGGGCAGCCGCATGATCCCTCATCTTGTGAAATTTTGGGATAGGGAGCCACAACCCCGGCGGTACCCAGAGAAGCATATGATGAATGATGAAAATGCACTTCATCTTTACTTTTTGAAATCTGTTCTTATTTATCTGAAATAACCGTTAGATTATACTTGAAACTTTCTTGACCATTGCCACATTTAAAAGTGTTTTGCTACTCCAGGTATTTTGTATAATTGCTTTATTTTGTTTTCTTTTTCCATTAGTTTAACTAAACTGTTTGCCACGTAGTCAACTTTGTTCAGAAATAATCACCTTTCGATCTTTTCAAATATTTTAGATGATTATTACGTAGAGTATTGGTTTCTGTGTTGCACAACTGACAGATGTAACGTAACAATGTGCCAGCTATACTAGTCTTAGGCCAACCACCAGCCAATCAGGACCTATGCATCTGATGTCAGATGAGCTAAAGTATAATTCCTTCTGCGATCACTCATTTTTCATAAGAGTGAGATGCATTGCACCGTCGTTTTACACACTCTGGCCCAGTGCATCTGTCTTCAGCAGTGGTTTATTCTTCTGACTTTTCCTTGTCGTAGGAGACTTACCTCTGTCATGGCTATAGAGCATCCCTCACCCTTGGTTCCTCTGTCTGAGTGCCTACACAGGCCACTCCCAAGCAGCAACTGGACCAGTGCCAGTAAAGTACCTTGCTCAAGGGTCACAACAATGCGCCAGCAGTGGGGATTGAACCCAGGACCCTTAAGTCCTGGGGCCAACACACTCACCACTGAGCCACATTGCCTGGCAGCTAAAATATACAGGTGTAAGTCAACCAAACTTTTAGCATTTATCTTTAATCGACTGCAAGGTGAGCAAGCTGATAAATTCGAATGAGCAACAGAAAACAGTTCGGTTTTCTAGATTGCTGTGCAAACTATCCGGAATTAGTCTACCTGCAAAAAATCACAACCTGACAAAAGGATAGAGCACAAAGCAGTCTTTGTTGTATAATTGGAAGGTGTTGATTAAATTCAGCCAGGTGGTATGAAGTAACAAAGCTGCATGGATGTTCACACGGCCATGTAGCTGGAATTTGAATTCGGCAAAATGTTCATCAGCCACATCATTAACCAAATGATGCATGCCATGAGACTGGCTTACACGTTAGGCTTATATCTGAGTATAAGCCAGTTGGCATATACCCAAATATAAGCCCTCCACCTGTTTTATCTGTAGTATTTGAAATTTAGACATCTCAGAGCAGGCCTAATAATGGTTCATAAAATAACTAGTGCTTTTGGACAGGTACAGATTTCTGTGGCTCGGTACTAAAGGTCATAATTATAAACTAGCTCAGATATTAGTACGGTATGACAGCAGAAAATATATCGTCGAACGAAATGAATTAGCAGCAGGGTGAACAGCTTGGGAAATTGTTTTCATGACCCCCCTTTTTGTGTTTTTTTTTTTATTTTTTTAAACCTGGGTGCCCTTTTTATATATAACCTTTGGTTTAGTATTTACGGGGAGTCAAGAAGTTATCAAACTAATCTTATTTTTTTTTTTTTTTTTTTTTTAAATTTCAAATCACAGAATCTTGATGCAGAGTTAATATTTTAAGAGTTTAAAAAACAACAACAACAAGAAGAAGAAGAACAAATCTGAGTGGAAACTCAGAAAGCATGTGATGAGATGAAAAGTCATTATAATTGGGGGGGGAGTAACCTTTTAATTTTACGTGCCAACTGTGAGTGAAAAGTTTCACATGGTTTCCAATTAATTTCTCGCTTTACTGTCCCATGCTCACCTGCCACCTACGGCTCGTATATTACAAAGTTCCGCCGCAAGGGCCATGGCGGAAAATTTCATATTTGAAGGCGTTCAATAACTTTGATCGCAATTTAATATTTAAGTACAAACTGCTTAAAGCGCCAGTCCGGTGATATAAAGTTAATAACATTTGATACGAGAAGTATTGGCTTGCTGGTGGCTACACATCTGTGGCAGGGAAACCTTGCAACTCACCACCCTGTTTAGTATCTCAGGTTATGTTGGAAAGCGAATCATATCTTGACGTGTGTAATGTAGGGAGAGAGAGAGAGAGAGAGGAGGGGGGCATGCACACGTGTGCATGTTGTAAATGAAACAATGATAGTTTTTGTTGCTTTTTTCCGGCCAGAAGGTAAAAACTGATTGATGTAAGTTACTTTAATGCAGCAAACCACAGCAACAACAGAAATATATAATCAACGAAGTTAAATTATTCAGAGGGTCTATTCCCTTATATGTAGATATTGGACTACCACGAGCTCCGACCCATGGCGAGAGGAGCCGTCTAATTACAGTGAGTCAATGTTGGAAGAAATCAGTTCTCAGATTATTTGATGACAATGGACCCAACAGTTTCAGTTGTTTAAAAAATACATAAATGAAACATTGCAGTTTAGTTAAGTCTCTTTTAATCGGTTTAAAGCTGCTTCATAGTTTATAAATACCTCAAAACCAACTGCCAGTACGAGTGTGTATGTGTACATATGTACAGGATGTACATACACTTGGCCATACTGAGAGTAATTAGCCATAATTAATTACAGAAAACCATTATTTGGACAAATCTGTAATTTTATTCACATAACATGAAGTTTGTCTTGACTCACTGTACATCATTATTATCAGTGTTACTCCATAGGTAGCAGCACAGCAGCCATTGCAAATGGAGTCTGCCATGAATAGTGCATTAATTCAGTGAGAGAGAGAGAGAGAGAGCTGTGATGGCGATTCTCACAAAAAAGAAAATGGTTTCTAGCCGCAAATCCCAGTGAATGCTGCCATCTGAGGTGCTTTGAGGCATCAGGTCCAAATGTGCAATGAACAATTGCTCACAATGGGATTTGCCATCTGGAAACTGATGGGAAAAGCATGTTTCCAGGAAAGGGGATTATGTATAAAGTAGTGCACTATTTCTTTTGAGTTTGTTCCAATATTACAATGTTGAGTGAATAAAATCCCATTTGTCCAAACTGCAGTTTTTTTTTTACTATTAGTACAACTCTCCTGCATATCTTTACACACACTCACACACGCATACGCACACACTTATAGGTATGAACATGATCTAACAAAGATGAGGTCTCAGCTTAATTGTTTATTTTTTAAAAGAAAAATATTTTAGGAAAGAAAGTAAAAAATAAACAGAACCTGAAGACATGTATTGTTTCTGTAGATATCTAACTTTGGATGTGCATTTTTAGCCTGGGACCAGAGCTGAGTAATAGCATTATTCATGTCTCTGCCACATGCGGGTAGCAAACAAATGTTCGCTGGTGGCTGAGTTCAATTTCCTTGTGCAAAACCTGCTGATGGACAATAAATGGTGACAACTTACTTGGTGGCAAAATGTAGGAAACCCTCCCTGCTTTCTTGAATGCTTATCAACGAATGCCATTCCATTGCATGTCAGTAATCCACTACCAACAGACGACCCAAGCCAAGATTTCTGTGGAAGTTCTCGGGAGTCGTCAACACGCACTTTGGTGCCCTCTGGTGGCAATTATAGCCTGGTCTCTCACCCTTGCGATGAGTCTCCATGTGGCAAACTCGCCAAGAACTTGGTCTCCTATGGCTAAAGGGCCTTCGTGAACTTTACAGGAGAGTCACTGGCAGTGCTGCAAGGCTTTCCCTTCATGACTAGATGACTAGGGGAGGGGTTTGGGTCTGGTGAACATGTTGGACAGCTGAAGAATCTATTAATTAGACATTTTACTTTTGTTGAGTTTTTGTGGGGGGGGGGAGAAACCTAGATAAATAAATAATAATAATAATAATAATAATAATAATAGAAAAAACTAAGAGTTTAAAAATTTATGTTTTTATAGAAATTTTAATTAGAATTTGTTGTTTTCTTCGAGAGACATTGCAAATTTAGTTTCACGGTATTATAATATTTTAAAATATTGTTGCTTCCCCCTTGGATGACTAAGACCTACGCAGAAAGGGTTAAGCTTCAGACCCGAGGAGGATAATTATGGCCGAATCCATTTATCAGTTATATAGGATTTCTTGCTCTAAAGCAATTTTTTTTTTTCCCTAATATCGAATCGAATAATTTGGTTTTGTTTGTTGGTTTTTTAAACAAAATCCTTTGAAGTTTTTCCCCAGTGCACGAGATGTAGTTCTTACCAGACCAGCTGCCAGCACCGAGGGTTTTCAGTCATCATCATCTTTTTTTAATTCCTGAGAAACTTTGCACCTGGCTTTGAAATTTACAGTCAAACTGCCCCCTGCCCCCCCTTTTTTTCCCATTGCTGGTGATTTTAAATCAATCTTTTGAAATTCTTATGCAATTTTTTTCTTTTTTTTTGTTATATTATCCACCAGCCAAAAAAAAACAAACAACAAAAATATAGAGAAATCGATTATGGAACACACGTTTAATATTTCGGAACGTTCTCTGGTGCTACTACTTTTGCTTTAGATCCCCCCACACACACACACACCACACACACACACACACCACCCCCAACCCTTCGTGACTGCCGCCGCGGTGCTGTGCATAGAAGTGGTTTGCGTCTATCAGAGACTGGACGGCTTAGCCCTGGTGTTGGAAAATCCCCACCAAGGGCAGCTAACTGTGGCTCGGACTCTCCACAAGAGTCTTCGTTTCATTTCGGACTTTCCAAATCTTCGAAACTGCCTGCAGGTCCCCCCCCCTCCCCCAGTTTCCGATAAAATTAGCCTCGGTTCTTGCTGTAATGGACATTGCTGTTGATTACCCAGCTGTTTGCCATTATTTACTTGTCTGTTTCTTTTAGATACCCTTTTTTTTTCTAATGTTATATCATAAGTATGTTGGGCATTGACTATTTTAAAGGAATTCTGTTTTCTTTTGTTAAAATTTGTTTTTGATATCTGATTTCATTCACAAGTATTATTGACTAACTTTCCCATTTTCATCTCGATTTTTAGTGCTGGAAGAGTTATTCACCCCTGGACAACATGTCTTGCAGCATCAGCAGTCACATAGTAGGTTGTTGTTTGCCTCTGGGCCTTTTGTGTCTTCTCTGACTTTATTGTCTTTGCGAGAAACAAAAATTCCATTATCATCTGGCAGACTGGTTTTATAAAGCGATGTTCCAATTGCTTTATACGTCGACAACCCTTCCCTTCATCTGCACTTAAATATATATATATATATATATTGTTTGTTTAAATAGCGTCACCATTCATAACCCTGGTTTTCAGCCATTGTGTTCATTTTCCCATCTCAAGCAGCTTCGTGCAAAAACAAAAGATAAAGAACCCACTACTTCTGATTATTTTGTCTACATTTTACATTCTCCTCCTTTCCTCTCACTTCCACCACCTTTTCTTACACACGCACCTGCCGTTTTGGTTGCATAGAAATTTTCATCGGTTGAGGTCTGTCCTCATGTCAAGGTGTGCTGTGCTTGCACCTACCTACCTGGCTACAGTGCCCCATACCTCCACCCCTGCAAATTAAACACTCAGAGATTCAACATGAAAATTACTGGACTGTGCTTGTGGAATTAAAATGATGGTTTCTGCTTTGTCTAAAAAAAAAGCTTCCGACATGGCTGACTGGTGACAACGCCAGCCAGAGCCCAATGCTCCAGAATTTATCTCCAACATGTGAACACTCGAAACCCACGACTATGGATTTTTGCTCTTCAAATTATTGGCTCATGGCCTGTATTTCGTGAAAAAGGCAAGCAATTTCTTAAATAAAGATGGCAGAGTTACTGTTTCAGGCAAACATTCTGATTTCTTCTGGCTGACAGTAGGTTCTTTTATTACTTCAAAACCACTGGGGTTTAAACCTGGCGTCTTTATCCTCTTGTCAAAGAAACAAGAAACCGACTTACATGACATTTTTTTTTCTCTCTTTTACTTTAGGAGGCAGAAAGCCATCGTGGCTTATGCAAGCCCCCCCCCTCCCCTGGGAAGAGAAATGGCTATGAATGTGATTTACTGTCCTTGATATTTACTGCCACATGTATGCCATTTAAAATTGGTCTTTCAGAGCTTGATAGTGGGCAGTCTGTAAAGAATGAATCTTTGTCTACTGGAAGACATTACTTATCAGAAAGGGGGGAAAAAAATGTAGAATTCTGAACTTTGTTTTGTTGTTGTTTGCATTTTACTGTAGCATTTTTATTTAAACCTTTCCACAAGACCGAGTAGCACAGATAATCTGGTTTATCATTGTAGGTGCAAATGAACCAATGGCTCTGATTATCATCACACAAATACAGTGTTCATAAAATAAATAAAAAGCTAATTATTTTCTTAATTTGTTTATTGTGTTTTTTTTATAAAACTTTATGAATGTAATTAAGCATTAACACCTTGATGTCAGATATGATTTCCCTTAGACTTCCTGGATGCTGTACTATGTTGTTGTTGATCAAGGTCACATGGTTAGACAATGATTTCTCCCTTAAGAGAATTTTTAACAAGAATAAACGCGAGCAATTTTCAGCCAGTCGGACTTATATATCTACCTGCATTACATTCCATCTAACTATCAAAGATGAAACACTTAGAGTTGCATCTCCTCAGATATCACTTGTTTATTATCTTTTTGTTGTTGTTGTTGATTATTTGTACTGGAAAACATTAAATCCCATTTGCCATTTGTTTAATTAGGTTTATAAATGTTTCAGGTAATAATACCTGCCTTGCACTATTATTATTATTATTATTATTATTATTATTATGTAAACAGATACCTATTGAACCAATATATCATGGCATTATGTCATTGCAAGGATATAGTCATGATAAAGTATTGTTATGATTTTCAAAGATATAAAGATATGCTGTTGGATATCAACATCAAATTTTAACGCACACCATCCGATATTTAAGCTATTTACATTATTATATCCAGATTACATTACTGTTATGACACATTTCTACTATTTATAGCTTGGCTTCAACACTAAAATACTTAACTGGCAAATTTATAATATGAATAATTAATTAAATGTTCTTGACATATTGCATTTTGTAGCTTTTTTGTAGAGAAATCGTTAAAAGGTAGCAATTATCAAAATCCATATGAACCTATGCGGTCCAGCCTAATGTCACAAGTGTGTTGACACACGTATATGCAGCCATATTGTTTTGTGGTCTTACTCTGGAGCAATTACTGAGAAATGGGTTGCACTGATAGTTAGATGTAATGATCTTGGTGGATATTTGGACTGTTTACAGTGATGGAATTAAACTAAGTGAAAAATCTTTTGATGCAGAACTTCATCAGTTAATGGAAGGAATCAAGGCGCAGGTATGGCCTGGAGGTAAAGTGGCTGAATGGTCTGAATATTCTGCAAACATCGAATGGCTTTGTTTCCTTCCTTTTTGTTTTGTTTTTTTTTCCATTTACAATTTTAGAGTTCGTCAGTCAATCCAGGACTAAAAGTCTGGAGAAAAGCGGTGTGTCGCACCTTGCCACCACAAGATCGTAGGTGCGATAACACCAGAGGATACCCATTGGGTTCCAGGGAGGCGGTAACGGATCAGGAGCAATCAAAATGGTGCATGCCGTCCGCCAGGAAGCAGGACAGGATGTCTCCGTTGCCTTAAGTGCCGAACAAGTGGCCTGAATGCTTCAAAGGTTGACATCTTCTCTTCTTCCCCCCTCCTCCTGTTGAAAGTGACAGGAGGGGCAGGTGATTGTTTGTTGCTTGAATAGATCCTGTCATGGGACAGGTAGCCAGAGCCACAGACCGAAGTAAACCGATCGGAGCTTGCCCCTTTCTCCGAAAGATGGATGGAGACCTGCTTGGTGCTTTATTGAATTTGTTTTTTTGGCATTAAGAGGCTATGCAAGCTAAGGTCCAGACAATAAATCTCATGTCCCTGGGCTGGCTTACCTCACTAATTAACCTTTCCTAAATAATAAACTCTGGTCTTGGACAACGCACATAAAAAGAACATCGTTGCAGATGTACCATTTGTCGATAGGTGCGTGTTATTCATTGAAAAAAAAAAAAAAAACTTTATTTGGTTGAAGTACCCAGCTTACCTTTTTGGCATGTACAATGTACTCATTTCACAGAGAAGTGTGTTAAGCATAGAAAGGAGATGGATGAAGTTGCTTCTATTAAATGTGTCGGATAATTGCTTAGATTCTGCTTTTACAACTATTGGAGCTGCCCAATAAAGTAGAAGTCGCATTCTGGTTTGTGTTTGTCTTTTTTTGTTACCTAATCACTGAAGGAAAAGAGAGGCTGGAATCCAGTTGAGTATACATAGCTAGAAAACAACAACAACAGCAGCGGCTGGGCACTATTATGCGTGATGTATTTATGGAGGAGAAAAATGCAGGTAATCCGTATTGGTTATATAGGTGTGCATACCTGGCATCAGAGTAGTGAATAGATCTACAATTGAACGGTACACAGACAACTCAGTGGTGATTACTTGCTGTGAATGAAACTCTGTGCGCTGCTAATGGTGTCAGATTATGGGCCCCAATCTATTAACTTTCTTTACCAACTAAAAAAAAAAAAAAGGGGAGGCAAGATGGAAAATAAGGAAATACAGTGTGGTGAATTTTTATTTGTTGCATTGTGATGTCTGAGTTCCCTGAAACATCAGACAGTTCCATTACTTTTGTCAAGCATGTCCAGCAATGTGACAAGGAAAATACACATGCACACACACACACAAGAAAATTCTTTGACTTGTCAATCTGAATCTCCTGTCCTGATGAACCTCTCCAGATAATCTCATCTTCTCCCATCCCTAAAGGCTAGACCTTATATGCTTTGATAAAGACATTGCAACAGTCATTCTTGACAAGGCTGACTACATTAATGACATTCGCAATGAAAGTTCACATTATTTTAAATGGTGACCTATAAGTATAAAGTTTTTCTTGGGGCTAACGGCTAGAATATCTTTCACAAGGGGTTGTCAGAAATTTGAAAGTTTTGGGAACTTTAGCAGATGGAGACTTGTTTTGCATATGCCTTTTGTTGATATTTGATTCTGATCATGAATCCCCTTGGCCAGTTTGGTCAAAGATAAGACATCCTCATGACTTGACTAAACTATGCAAACGAAGACTTTCTTGGAGATGATATTTGTCAGCCGCCAGCGCTCATAATTAATGTTTTATTATATTTGGTTAAGTTAATGCAACTGCCACCCTATAACTTCTTCACAGCTTAAAATCTGAGCAAGTGTTTCTCTGATGCCACTTTTGGTATTTACAGGTATACCTTTCGATCATGCCACACCATGGCTGTATGTACCAACTGTCATGGTTCACTGGATGCTGTCAAGTCATTGAAGCATGAATTTATAATTTTCTTTGATGTGTGCTTTATATTCAAAGTCATGGGATTGCCATGGGTTCTTCACTTTCTTCTGTTCTTCCAAATTTCTTCATGAAATTAAATCTTTAATTATTTTGCTCTGCTCTGGTAAATGTTTTGGTTTTTTTTTTTTTTTGGCTTAAAAATAATATTTCCAGCTCAGAGAGAGATCGCATGCTGCTTGATCACATTAGGCTACCTATGAGGTAAGGTCACCCATTTGTATCCACGAGGGGCTCACAACATTTAGTTTAAATCATTTACCCCTATTTATTCCTTTTTGGGGGAGATACCACCAAGATTTCAGACATCTTATTTGGACCTCAAAGGTGCAACTACAAAATTTCATAGTAGGGAAACATTTGGGTCCAGCTCCATTTGAGCGCTCAAAAAAATGTATCCTTTTCATTAACCCATATATGCTTTTGCTCCTCTTATGGCTGGGGTTTGTGCCTGGTTTGGTTAAAAAAACAATTGGAGCTACAGTTCGAAATATTCATAGGTTTGTGTCTTAATTAACCATCTTTTTTGTTGTTGTTATTGTTGATGATTGTATTTAGTATGTAATGCATACAATGGAAGCTAGTCCTACATTGTATGGATCTGCATTCATCTACCATAAATGGTATTGATTATTCTCAGGTGTAAAGGGAACCATTACATCATAGGAAAAGGTAACTAGTAAGAGCACAGATAAATAACATTACACATGAATATCATTTGATAACAAAAAGCTATAAATGGTCACAGCTTTTCTGTATGAAGTTCCATAAATATAAAATTTTAGCTTAATGTGTGGGGATTTTCATTTAATATTGAAATAATGAATGCTTGCTTTCAAAAGTAACATGGCATTTATTTCATCTGTGGCCACTGAAGCAAATTATGGAGCTTGCATCAGAACAGGAGTCGTATATTTAAACGAACTACACCGTGTGACAGATAAAGTTTTAATTATTAAAACTCACGCTTCAGAAGCCATTACACGGTTGACATGTCACAGAAATTTGCACGGGAAACCAATGGTTATGGGAGTGAGGCTGCCTGCTTAATTATTAAGTATAGCCATCTTTCAGAAGCAGGCTTGCATTGTCTTGGCAGTGTGTGACTGGGCGTTCACTCTGGGTATTGTATCCGCTGGTCGGTGACGGACAGCGCAGTTCAAAAAAACACCTTAGCAAAGAGATTTTTAAGAAATCTTCTTTTTAACTTTGCCTATAACTGCGAATTAAAGAAAATAGAGGTTTCCGAGAAGTTGGTTTCTCCAGTCGCACACTGGATTTAAGATGGCAAGTGCATTCATGCAGCTTCCAAAAACCTACTGCACTTATGACATTCCCGACTTCTGCTGCTCTTTGAGCCGTGTGGGTAGGGAACTGACCAGCGGCGATGGTTTTCTTGCTCCACTGCCCAGTTCCATGAGGATTAGAGGATTATCTTTCACCATCAGGTATACATACCTGTGGCATTGCTTACATTGACATTTGGTTGTCATCATCGTCCTCCTCCGAAGCTCCTGCTGGCTGGGCTACTGCGAGACCACATCCCACTTAAAACGCGGAATTTCTATTGTATTGCATTTTTGGCCGAATACGATTAATTTGAAAATCAGGGAGGGTTTATATGCTCCTCCTCCTCCTCCCCATCCCCCCCCTTTTTTTTCCTTTTTGTGTGGATAAGCAGGGAAAAAAAGTGTTAAAAGAATTTTTAGAAAGCTTGCAGAGAGGATACGGTAGTTTGAAGTCAGTATGGCACAAACACTGGAGCGGGAACCAGGATCTTTATCCATTAGTAAATTGGGGGGGTGTGTATTTGTGATGGTTTAGGAAAATCCCCTTTTCGTTGTATATCGCATTAGCTCGGTATTCTTTGATGTTGTTTACACTGGTGATTTCTAATTGTATTACACTATTATTGTGTGTACCTGAATGATTAGATTTTATTTGATTATTATTTATGCCTTTGTGATCTCAACTTACATTATGCATACTAAGGTGATCAGATTGCATTATATATATATATATATATATATATGCTGTTGTGCACACCTGGGTCAGGGAGTGGCTTAAAGGGAGATCTAATCAAATTATAATACTGTCAAGCACACCTGAGTGATTACCCCCCCTCTTATAATATCTATTTATTTCAACAGATTGTTTTCTCTCCAAATGGATAAATGGTCAGACGACCAACCAGTTTAACTTCTGATATTGTCAGACATTTTCTTCTTTTTTATAAAACCTTCAGAGAGAATGTTTTTTTTTTACAGGGACAACTGTAGCATATTCCTAACACTGCAAGTTCTCCAAATCTGTGACCCCTTATTGTGCAGGAGCACTGCTGCCACTACTGGTTTTGCAGTGAAGCAGTCAAAAGCAAAGAAAAACGTGATGGCAAGCTAAGGAAGTAAGGTCAACGTAAAGTCCAATGGCATGGACCAGAATGTCCTAAGCTGCCTGATCGCTTAACACATTATGCTAAACATAGGAACACATCAAGCCACACTCAAGCCCACCTGTAATGGACACCAACAACACATCTGGCCAGCATCTGTGCATGATCTTAAGTGGCTCCACCCAGTCTGTGATCTTCTCCAAAAGATCTACCACTGAACTGATGGAAAAGAGAAGACAATGGGTGGACACTCTTCTGCTTGTTGGACCTGCAAATCACCAGTAGGCTGTCTGCAGCTAGCTCCATCTTGGAAAAATTGGACTCATGACAAATGATTAAGGACGACAATCAAAATTAATTAACAGAATTTTTCCTCTCTTTTTTTTTTTTAATATCACTAATTCTGTCAAAACATGCAACAAGGTCATTGATTTTTACTTCATTATCACCGTGTTATACCCTCAAGGAGTTTGCTTTCATTTTTTTACTCTATGTTTGGTTTCCTGTTTGAGGACCTAAAGTGCTTCAGAAAGTCTATAATTTTCTTTTTAAAGTTTATTCTTAAACTCTTGTCTCCCGCCATCTTTTTTTTAAAATCTAAATATTCTCCCTTATAATTGTAGAATCACTTTGTTGCTGAGTCTGTATTTATGGCTACTAGTATATATTATTATTTTTATGTTTTATAAATTATCAGATCTTCATTTTCCGTTTTATTGGTGTAGACGACATTAAGACAGACTTCTAGATAGGAAAATAATTGATTTAAAAAGAAGTAAAATCCCAACTGACCTTTGAGTGTCCAGACGAGAACATAGATCAAATCTAAAAATGCAGATGGCTGAAAGGTCAGCAACCAGGTGAAGGAGAGCTATTACCTTTTGGTTGATGCACTTCATGAACTCGACAACACTTTCTACATCAATTACAGCATGCTATCATTACAATACTTTTGGCTGAGCAAGCAATGGCTAGGCTGACAAGACGGGGTGGGGGCCTCTGATTCTAATTGCCAGGTGAGAGAGCTCATGTCTTTTGTTGCAGATGGAATTACTACAAGTGTTGAACTGACATGATAATTGTTGTACTTACAACTCAGCGAACATGTGCCGTGGGCTCACCAAACTGACATTTCACATAATTGAAGCAGTCCGTCTGATAGGAAACTGCCAAGACACCCACACATTTGCTGGTGTGTGTGAGTGTAGGAGGGGTGAATATACCGGCTAAACAGTTAGGGGCCTTTACCTCGAAATGGGCAGAAACTGAGAATCGATACTCCTTAAAGATTTAAAGATGCAAAACGCGCAAAATTTATTACTCTAAAACAATTCCGTCACTAATTCGTTTTCAATTAACATATTTAAAACTGAATTCGACAGACGATTTAAAAGGACCGCAATAAAAGATGAAAGACTTCCTTCCTCTCTGTTAACCACCAGTAGAGTTTGTTCATTTTGTTAGGGAGTTGGCTTTTATTTCCATCTTTTTCTCCTTTATTTAAAAAGTTGTCTGTCTTTGTGCACTGCTTCTCTTTCCCTGAGTACATCCATCAAAAAGTTCTTTCAAGGCAGTGGCTTTCAATGAACTTTCAGGCTTCCTTCTCCTCTGTGTACTTCTGTTGTTTTCCCACTCCTGCGAATCTCAAGGTCTGTGCCACTGCTGGGGGTGATGGTGGTGAGACAGTTAAATTTCCTTGTAAGCGCCCAGATTTGCCAGCCATGAGCACGTGGCAGTGACGGCGGCACTGTCTGTATTCACCATCCCAGATTTTCCAGCTTGCATTATTGGCAGAGGCACAAGGGAGATGATTTTCCACTAGGATAATCATCGAAAATACCATCTTTTCCCCTGCATCTATTTATCTGCACTCATCCCTTAAAACCATTGATCTTTTCATTTTCCTTTGTGCTCCACTCTTTAAGCTAACCTGACCTATTCTTTATGTTCCTCAAATTTCTTCAGATCTATTTTCTCCTCCTCCTCCTCCTATTTTAAATTATCATTAATTATGAATGTATGCATTATTTTTACCCCCCCCCCAACTCCTCTAGCAATTTAACTATTTACATTGTGGAAAGAACTTTCCAGAGTATTTCTTAGTTCTTAAAGGGTTGGGCTATCAATGACCCCAGGGTAGATATCTAAAGTTTTAACCCTTACCATTTGGTTTCTCTCGTCGTTTTTTTTACACATTATTTAAACCAATTAACAGTGAGGTTGTTTTTGTTTTGCACTGCTGATCAGCATTGCACCTGGGAAAGCAATTTTCCCAATGTACCATCATGATCTCATAGTCCCTCCATCAGGGTATGAACAAACAAGTGCCATAGTGGTCACTCAACAGGGCTTCGACCAATGACCAGGGTGTCCTCTGGTGACAGACAGTGTACTATCAACATTTTGTGTAAGGATAGCATGGCATGTGGCCCAACTTCTCGATTCCCAAGGCTGAGGGGGCCAAGTTTGATTTGGGGTCTGCTCAGTTTAACTGATGGCTGCAGCAGTTTGCTCCCCTCCCCAGGGTTAATCTCTAATGTGGGATTGTTGAAACAAGTGTACAATATCAATTGACAATGTTTTGTGTGTGGAACATTGTTTCTTTGTACTGGCCCGAATTTACTTTGGGTACTCTGGCTTCTGGCTGCCTCCTGCTACTAAGCAAAAGAGTTCTTGTAGTTTCTGGCGAAGCTCTACAAGCTTCTTGAACACGCATGGAATGGCACTGTCCTCACATTCAGCCAATCGAGTGAGGTATACAAGCAAAACAAAACTATGATGAACTCTGATTACATCCAGATATTTTATGCAGTAGAAGTAACAGCTAAGGTACGAGTTTGACTAAAACATTGACAACAGATCTGAAACTGCTCCACGTAACTTATGGGTACCGATTGAGTGATCATCTGATAAAGTGCCACATGTGGACACGGTTAAAGGTCCAGGGAACTGGGTACTCCTGTTACAAGAGAAGGCCCTGGGTATGGAGATAGAACTGCTGGCCTCAGTGTTTTGAGTACAAAGAAAACTTTCACACGTTTTTCCTGCTTTTAATGTGATAGAAATTATCAGAATAACGTGGAAAATCTCAAGACTTTACACTGACTTTGAACATTATGTACAAAGTCTTTTTGTATGTATGGCTTGTGAATTCACCATAGATATGATTTCATAGCAGGTTCCATATACATAATATAACCCAAAACTAACAACTTTGCCTTTAAAGTACATACATTTATTCCTAAAAGCTAAAATTGTGTGTGTAGCATATTTAGCATATCAACAGAACAGATGGTTTAATTTAGATAAAATAGAAAACAAAGCACTGATTCCCAAAGGTAATAAGGTTTTCATTCAAGGACTGAATCACCATTTACTGACAGGTGTGTAATGGTCTATATTTTGCAAAATATCTGTCTTAAGTGGCTGCAAGCGGAACTGTACAGTATAAGAAAACGTAGCACTTAGCATCTGTCGGGGAGGGAGCATTTGGATTTCTGGAATAATTTAGCTTTGCATCCAGTTTGTGAATTTTTATTGGATTCTGTTAAGGATAAACGGTTAACAATTCCTAACTGCAAGTTATTGAATATTTATTTATTTAAAAATCTATCTCAATCCCTCCATGAACGATTGTTTTCTATCAGTTCTATTAATTCAATCATCTTTTTTCAACATTGACAACTGTTCTGATTGGGAGTTTGTTTGATAGGAAACGAATGAGGTTTTCTCTGAAACGTTCCAGCTGTCTGTCTGTCTGTCTCTGTCTTTTTCATGTGTGTTGACGTTGCTGACAATGTTAGGCGATTCTTTTATTTTAATGGAATTTTCCTCATTTATTTTGTTAAACACACCTTCAAAAGTTACCTACCCTAATAACCTCCCCTTTGTTAACAGCCATTTTATCAGTTTGCTCTTTCTCTGTCTCTCAGTCCATCTCCCTCCTCCTCTGTTTTGCCCATCTCTCTCTCTCTCTCTCTCATATATATATACAAGACAATCCTATTAATTTCCAGGTCCTTGTTTGTTTTGTCTTATTTGAAAAGCAAACAAACATGAAAACACAGGTGATATCTTTAAACTAATTTGGTCTCACCTACCTTCAACATTAATTAAGGATAATTTGCACCTTTATTTCATGTGTTTCTTCTTGAAAAAGTTTGTCTAGTTTCAACTTATACAGTAGGTTACTACATAAGCATCTTTTAAAACTTTCACCTGAACTAAGAGCATCTTTCATCATACCTTTAACTTTCAAGACTTGTTATTATTCCAGGTAAGTTTTAAAATGATGAAATAAAGTAGGTGTTAATAATTAGCTTCATTAACAACAAATACCTTTATAAAACATCCATGCAGTTAATATTAGCAACATTTATTTGAAACCTATTATTTAGTTTTGTTTATCAAATTGAAATAAATTTTGCTTGCTAGAATGGAAACGAAACCAGTGAATACCTGTAGAGAAGGTATGTAACTGTTATAAAACTTAAATGATTTTCAAAGTCAAAAGAACAAAAGTTCCTGTAACATCGATTTGTGATTTGTCTTAAATGTATCAAAAAGAAGAATTGGGTTGGATTTGCTTCCTTTTCCCTGTGCTTATACTTCCGCAAATTGGATGCTGATGGTGGCAGGGAGATTATCCCTATAGTTGAACTGTGGCTCCAAGTTCCCTTTATTACAATTGAGGTTTTCCGATTTTAATTCTCAAGTTCTGGGTGGGTACAGGTTCCTAAGCTTGTTTTGCGCTAGGGGGGTGGCGTAGTCTGCTCACTGCCAGAGGAGTATCTAGAGAGAGGGAGACTGGGGACAGCGATGGGAAGTCTACACTGCGATGAAAACATCCACCAGCTTTGTGTCTGCCTGATTTGCTGCCCCCCCCACTCCCATCTCTCCCAACCCCGCCAAGATTGGAAACACGTGTTTGCAGATGCAGGAACATGCGAAGGGGCCGGCGGACAATCCCAGTGCAGTAGCACCATTGTTGCTGCTGGTGCTGTTGTTGTTGTTGTTGTTGTTGAGCGAGTTGGACTTCCGAACGAGGCTCTTGCAATGGCATCGCATCCCGTAAAGACAAGTGGCCTGTTCTCTGTCGAGTCCTCCTCGTTACTGAGAGATGTTCGTCGAGCCGACAAACGGCCCGGTCCCCCGACACCGTGGGCCCCAAGGACCCGGGAGGTCTCTCTCACGTCGGACACCAAGGAGATGTCGTACAGCTGTTTCACGCTACGGCGATCATCAGCGACAACTCTCCTCCGACCCCAGCCTGGGATCGAACCCAGCACAGGAGCAACGGTCCCCTTACGGAGCTAACCCGCTACCACCTGCCCCACCGGGCCGGCTGCTGCTGCTGTTGTCAGTGAAGAGTGGCCATTTCTCAGGGTGTTTCCCCCCCCCACCCTAAAAAAAAAACAACAACCCCCAAAAAGAGGGGATCCTGCTTAGGGGAAGGGATTGCTATTGCTGTGCCAGCCTTACCTCTCTCTCCCTCTCTCCCCCTTGATCGCTGGGCCTTGGTGTAGTCGCTTAAAATGTTGTCCTCTCTACTCTGGGATAAGTAGGGCTCACTTCCTCAAGTTGTTCTCAGTCACCTTGCTCCATTGCGCACCACGTTGTTTATTGAGCACCTCACCCCCTCTATATCATCCTGGGGGAGGGTGGTAAGGAAGGAGGCTCTACCTTCTGACTTCTCTTTGGCTTTCTATTATCACACAACCAGCTTCGCTGTCCCACAAAACAGCTAGGTAAGAACTTGTATGGAAATGTTCACTTAAATTCAAAATTCCCCTGTATGGTAAAATTTTTTATTATGCACACAGCATTTACCCACCAGAGGCAGCACATCCCCTCCCTGCCTCTCCCTCTAGTGTCAGTTTCCTAAGCCAAGCAGATAAGAGCAGGATGCCAAGGTTAGGGGTACACCTGCTAGAACTAGTCCAGCTGATAAAGAATAGCAAGAAAAATGAATATGTACTAGGGATGTTCGGATGGAATCCAACTGGATACAGTTACGATGATTCTGTTCAGGTGCCTTCCTTTATATCTGACACTTTAATTTGGAACAAAGACATCAGCATATTTCTCCAAGCGAATCCGCCAGCTAGTATTGAGCCACCTGGACACCAGTTGAACATGAGAGAGTAAAGCTTAACAATTAACAAAAACGATGAAGAAGATTATTGGGTGTGTAACAATCCCAGATAGAAACTTTAGCTTATATAATGCTGCATGCACGGACGTTTGGATGGACTCCCATCCAGATACTATTATGCTGATGCTGTACCATTTGAACATCCCCTGGTAAGTATGTTTACAATACTGGGCCAACCCGATTGATGCGCGTGGATCTATTAATGGAAAACTAAAGTCTTTTAATTAGATTTACAGTGAAAGTGGGGAAAGAAAAAGCAGCTTTTGCACAAACTCGCCTGTATTATTAATTTCATGGGAATTTTCATTAATTCAAACTTTCAACATTCAAAAATGGTTTATGAGTGATGCCGTAGCTCTCCTATTAAGATGATCGCATACGACTTTGTTTTTGTCATAGTTGTGCAATACGGTGAGTTTTATGGGTTTTGATGTCAATGATTTTTGCTTTTCTCACTTCAAAAGAGTTCAGAAACACATGCTGGTGGTCTCCGAAGGATTGATATTAGAACACGTAATTCTTTATTACATCTAGTCGATGATGTGTAATCAGTTATGTTGGCATTAAAACCAAATCTTAATTAGTCATAGTGTATGCTAAAGTCATGTGGGCTTCAATAAATCATATTTCTTGTAACGATAAAAAGATTCATGCAGATGTTAATATATAAAATAAATTACAATTCTGAAATATTAGCTTCACTTTGAATTATTTTTCCCTTCCTTCTCTGTTCTACTCTGTCCCTTTAGTCTTCTTCTTTTCGCTCTCTCTCTCTCTAATAGATCTGTACTTAAAAATATCATTTTAGCCCACAAATGCCAATTCTCATGTTTTCCAGGTTTTTAGCCATTGACCCATTTACCCAGGAGCATGTTGCAAAATTATAGTGCTAAAAGCGCATAGTAAAACTGATAATTAGGGTCTTCGGGTAAAACTGAAAAATAGCATAAGATCTGCATACCTCACCATCTTCTATCTAGAAAGACCCATACATCATATAGTAATTTTCAATGCATATAATATCAAACCATTTTCAAAAAATCTATAGGAACAGTTTGTTTCTAACATGTAACATTAGCCTGATGTTTGTCGATAAGTTACATAAACTGGCCACTCTCTATATATCCTCAGTATGTAAATTAGTATCTGTTGCCTACACTATAAATCACATCAATCTGAACTATCCTTCAGTGCAAAAGTTTTGCAACTCATTACATTTTTTTAAAAATTTTACATGATAGATTTAAATTTAACTTGCTGAATTTGCATAATAATGTTATTTTACTGTATTGAATACTGAAGCCCTAACCACTAGTCTTCCACTTAATGGGGAAATGGCTGACATCAAAAAAATGCAAGAATTTAATCAAATACATGCTTACTGAAAATGCCTTCAGCTCGAAGAGAGAGAGAGCTGGAGAGAGAGATGGAGAGAGAGAGAGAGAGCCACATGGGAAGTGACGTCATTGTTTTGATCGTTAATGACGAGGTGCAGGTCCGTGGTTTCCGAAAAGACCTTACACTTCACGACGACAAGTGCGACTCCGTTAGAAGGATCAGACATTAAGGAAGAAGTGTTCACCTGTACGGCGTCCACCTATAATTTGAGGGCAGATTTTTGTTACTGTTATATCTGGGGGGGGTGATGTTAAACCTCTGGCCTGTGGCTCTGTGCTTGACTTGATTTTGTTTTTTTTTTTTGGATCTTATCAATAGCATGAGCATAATTCATATTGGAAATTTAAAATTTCATTTAATGAATTAATTATAGCTCACCCCTAAAATGGGGAAGACTGACCTTTATCGCACATGCTAGCTCAGGTGTTGCAGAGATGCAGAAATTAACAAAACATCCTAAACAAGAGATGCCAGCTACTCACTCAGTAATCTACCGGGGGTGTGAATAGTGGTTTAAAAGATGCATTTGTAGAGTGGCCAAGGGTTAATACTTTGTTTTTTTTTCTCTAGTTAATGCATTGTATGGACTTTTAGGGGCCAGCTATGACCTGAATGACAAGAGTTAGCTGACTAATTTGAAAACTAACCAGAAATGGAGATTTTTTTTGGTGGGGGGTCTCTCTCTCTCTCTCTCTCTCTCTCTCTCTCTCTCTCTCTCTCTCTCTCTCTCTCTCTCTCCATCTGTCTCTTTATCTTTTCAGTGTCTCTCTCTCTCACCATCTCTCTCTCTCTCTCTCACCATCTATCTCTCTCTCTCTCACCATCTATCTCTCTCTCTCTCACCATCTATCTCTCTCTCTCTCTCTCTCTCTCTCACCATCTATCTCTCTCTCTCTCACTCACCATCTATCTCTCTCTCTCTCACCATCTCTCTCTCTCTCTCACCATCTATCTCTCTCTCTCTCACCATCTATCTCTCTCTCTCTCACCATCTATCTCTCTCTCTCTCACCATCTATCTCTCTCTCTCTCTCATTTCTTATTCTCCTTAAGTTCTTGGGTTTTTTTTATTATCTCCGACAGCAAAGATATTTCTTCTGACAACGCATCTAGTGTTGCGTTCAGAATGTTTGATGCTCGCCCACCTAGCATTGTACTTCATCCGCACTGCCAACTTGGAAGGACACCAGGCGGCAAGTACTATACTCCTATCACCTCACCTTTTTTTGAGCAGGTGGGGAGGGGTTGCTGACAGAAAGGTGGGAAGGAGTCTGCATCTGCCGATACAGCGATTAGTTAACAAAACAAAGGATGTTTTTATTTAGTGTTTCCTGGGTGCAAGATAGCGGGGTAAAAAACCCAGTCCCCACACTGGTGTCTGCAATAGTAAAAAACAAGGGGCGGAAAGCTCTGATCATCCCCGAAGAGGACATCTTCACCTGCACTTCCGAGGGGAGAGTGGTTTTCATTGCATATTTCTCAAGGAAAGAATTTTGGAAATAAGCCATTTGACACTTTGTGCTTCGGCGGCAGCGCACAGGGTAACAGCACATTGCATTGGGCTGCTCGGCACTGCTGTCAATTGCCCTCACTTTGCATCTAAATAGATTCATTAAGATGCTGTTACCATGTAAACGTGGTTGGGAAAAAATTTATTTCGTCGATGATTAGTAAACCCTGGAGTGCACCGGGTTCCTTTGTTTATTATTATTATTATTATTATTATTATTATATTATTATTATTATTATTATTATTAGTTCTTATCTTTAAAAATTACTTTCAGTTCATCTTAACCCTTTTCATTACGAGAAGGTATAGCTTTTTATTCGAGAATGTTCGCTCTACTGATGCAAAGAAACCCAACCATGCTTCTTTGTGGTAGCTTACTTCTATAATAAACTGTGGGGGCCTTGCACGGGTCAGTCAGAGTTAGCTTTCCTTGACTGCCTGAGATCTCTGCTCGAACACTGGGGCATTGCAGTGTTTCGGTGGTTAGGCTGCTAAAGTCGAAGTCCCAAGTTCGCATCCTGATCCAAACTCGCCAGATTTGCTGTATCTCCCCGGCATTATTATTCTGCTCTTCATTGGTCAGGACATGCAGCCTCCCTCCTCCCCGCCACACACACACACACACACATACGCCAAAGATGCTCCAGTTTCTTCCCACTTCTAAAAAATTGAAGGGTTCTAGTAAGGTCTTTCTGCATTTGGGGCTTGTAGATAACCCTCACACCTTGATTTTCTTCGCTTGACCAAAGGCTTTCTTTTGGTGGATGATGCTTTATTTGCTGATTACTACACGTGTATTCATTGTCAACTCAATGCTTAGGGGTTTCTGATGGTCAAAAAGGGATTTTAAGGGCGTTCACCAAAGGACATGATTTGGGAACTAAGGGTCTCAATTTCACTAAGCGGTTAGTACACATTAAACTTCATAGTCTTGCATAAAGAAGATCACGTGGTGAAGGATGTTTGTAATTTCAAGAGATAATAAATAAGTAGCCAAGTCTCATTTGTTATATCAGCCTTTTGGGATCTTAAAGGAGCCATAATCTATACCACTACAAGCATCATGTTTTTATATTTTTTTTTGGTAGAAGAAGGGAACAGTCTGGCTAATCCAGTCAGTAGTTTGTTGCAGTGCCAATCAATACATTTTTAAAACAGTGTTGGATAGTTGATTTTGAAAGAACAGGGTGCTTCGTACAAGTTGGAGGACTTTCTGCCCTGTGTAAATAACTGTGATGGTACAGAACCCCTAGGGGAAGTTCGTTGCTTCTAAAATGCACTTGACACTTTTTCCTGCGGGTGGCAGCAGCAGTGCACATTCGGAACCGTTCGTCATTTGTTCAGTAAACAAAATTTGTATTTACTTGCAGTAATTTCCCCCCCCCTGCACTGAACTGTAACAAAACCCCCTGATTTGGAGCCTCCTTCATGAGCAGCTGTCTAATGATGCTACTACACAAGCAATGTCCAACTGGAACGTGGCCAGACACAATTAATACGACCCTATTTTTTTAATTATTTTTTTAATCTCAAGCTCATTTGAACACCACTCAGAAGTACGTAAAACATTTTGACTTTTGTAGTGATTTTGTTTAATTGTTTTACTGTTGTCGTTTTGGCACTTTTAGTTTTGTTTGAACTCAAGTACAGCTGCCCAAGAGTGGACGTCGTGGACCTGGTGTTTACCAGGGTTCACGAACGAACACTCCCCAACTACACTCAACCGTGACGCCACGTTATTCGTCAGAGGAGCTGTCAGCACCACACCAGAGAAGGAGGAATCCTGTGTGTTTGGGTCTGGATTTAGGGTTTTTGTTCCAAGTCCAAGTAATCTGACTCTTCTTCCACCACCAGCAGCAGCAGCTAAAACCTACATAAAATGGTGTTGGTTTTGGAACATCCATTTTCTAAAAAAAAAAATGTATTTATTGGGAAAAAGGAAATCATTAGTTTTCGTGTCCTTGAGTTCTAAGACTGTTTTGAACCATCTGGTTGTCTGGACTTCGTCAAATGGTTATAACTGACGGACGGTTCTTTTTCGTATGTTTTCCAGTTAGCACCCAAATGCTTATTTAACCCCATTCAAGCTGAATTCAAATGCATTCAAAGCAGTGATGGAGTAGTGCAAGAAAGCATAGTTTCTCACCCGGACCGCTGTAAAGACAAAGAACCAAGTAGCCAATCAGTCATCATTTTACATGTCATGGTCAGATGACCATTTAGATCAGTCGAAACTAATGGGGTTTGGACAGAATTGTGTGTGACCTTTCAGCTCTGAAGAGCAATCATGCACAGGATGCACATGGCCCCCAAGCAGGAATAGGGTTAACATACTCGCTCTTTTACTTATCTGCTATAGAATTAATTTGAAATTTTTGTTTACATTTTTAAACACACAGACAAGAAAAAGGGTGGGATTACTTTACATGGCAAAATTACCATTGCAGAATTTAAAGAGAGAGAAACTTTTTCGCCCATCATTGCCATCCAACAGTGCATGCCCATTAGGAACCAAGCAGTAACTATTCTCCTGATGGGTGACCCCCAATACTGCCAGCATATAATGCAAAATAAATCACAATTGTTTTCAGTTGAATAATTTGAGACTTTTGTGCCTTTCTAAATCTGTTTTCATTAAGGGCTCCATTGCATAGATATTCATACCTACGATGGGTTTGCACTAGGTTACAGTAGTGGTGAATTCCTGGAATACATTAGAATTTGTTGGCATTTGTTAGGGAATTAAAGTATCAAAACGTCCCTAGAATGCATTTAGCAATAGCCTGATTGATTGCACTTGAGAAGTTCTGACTGATGGACATAATGTCAAGACTGTGTGTTATTTACCTTGTTTTGTGGGTTTGCCAATGTGTGTGTGATATCTATATATATATATAGAGAGAGAGAGAGAGAGGGGCCAGGGTGGTGTTTTCATTAGGCCCCTTTTTGTACTCATGAAATACTGACTTTAAGTAATACTGTTTCTCTAATTAGCTGATTAATTTTTTACAATAGTTGACTGTGATTAGATGACTGTCTCTCTCTAATTAGCTAATTATTTCTATAGCCAACTTGTTGCTTCTCTAGTTGAATGCTTATTAATTTAGCTGATATCTTTTTCTAGTCAGCCAACTGTTTTTTTTTTCTAGATTGTTGACTAAATCCGATAGCAAATAAGATAATCGTGTATTTTCATTCTAAATTAGATTGTGGTGTTGTTTGTTCTCTAATTTTTAATTCACTAAGAAAAGTAGTCTGTACCGGAGATGTGATATAAGGGGATAACTGACTAATTAGATTTATTTCTAATGGCTGTTTACTATATGGTGGCTGGCACAAAGTTTTTGGAAATAAATTAGAACATGGAATTCTTAACGAATTTCTTTTTTTAATAATAATAATAATAATAATAATAATAATAATAATAATAATAATAATAATAATAATAATAATAGTGTTTTGTTTTCTAAATAGTTTCTTAAATAATTTCAAAAGCTTTTTTTAAAAAAAATTGATAACTTTGAAAATAAAGCCAAGCTAATAATGCATATTATCGTATTATCTCCTCCTGGCTGTAACAAGGTAATGGGTTAAAAACTCGGCATAACTGATCTTGAATGGTTTTCGTTCACACTGTTAGTTTTCCACCATTGTCTTCCTCTTCAGAAACGTCATCCATGTTTACAAATATCTTCCGCCCCCTCTTCTCTCATCACCCCTGATGATGATGGAAAAGAAGATTGATTCTTAGTCTTCGGTTTGTACCAGTTGTTGCGTGTGCATAAAGGAGGATTTTACAGCATCACTGCCTTTCTCTCCTGATGCATCAACAGGATAAGGGGGAGACAACTAAGATGGCTTTTCCTGTAAAGCCTAAAGCCACTGCCCCTCTTACTGGGAGAACAGAACTTCCCCTCTCCCCTCCTATCCTCCTCCTGTTTGACTTCACCACCGGATACATTCACCCGTGACCATGCCCAGACTGTTGTTGGCCCAGCTTTCTTCTGTCGTCCTTCCATAAAAAGCATTTTATTGCTACTGACCACCTGTTGGGGAGGGAGGTGTGATAACTCTTCACAACTGTTTCTTTCACCGAACATAACTAATCCATAAAACAGTGCAGGGGCCATGAAAAGGAGACGCGCACACGCACGTGCACACACACACACACACACACACACCAGCATAGCCTTACTCCCAGCATCAGGGTTAGGGACATATAGCCTGTTTAAATGACCAGTCATTACTTACTGTCAGGGTTGTTTTTAATTTTATAGTTAACTATTCTTTTATTGTTGTTTTTGCTAATTATTAAGTGACATCACCATTATCATCCCATTGATTTCATATCATTGATACTCCCATAATTATCAAACTTATACTACATCACTGTTATTATGTATTTCTACTATTATTATCATCATATGTTTTTGCATTGCATATTGCAATTACCAATTTTGTTGTCACCACCATTAATATTACTATTATATATCACCTATAATCATTTTTACATATTATTATTATTATTATTATTATTATTATTATTATTATTATTATTATTATTATTATGTGCAAAAAAAACTTACATACCAACTGGGAGATCTGTAATCTTAATTCATTTTGGATTGCACACAAATTCCTTTTACCAGGTTTTTGCGCGTCTCCTCCCTACCTGCCTGCCTTCATACAAAATGTTAGCTAGGAATCTGACATTCCACCACAGAGAGCTCCTTTCAAAGGAACAAAACAAAAATTAAATGAGACCCCCTTTTTTTGTTTTTTGTTTTGTGTTTAATGGAATCTCCACGAGTCAGGGGGGGGGGACTCTCTCTCTCTCTCTCTCTGCCAATGTCTGCTGCACTCGTGTTGCATACAAAGATTCGCCAGAATGAAACATTGGAGTCAAATGGTTGCAAGATCTTTGATTGGACTTTGATTGATGATTTTCCATCACGGTTGTTTGAATCCTCAGCAGCGGATTTTCTTTGTGAATCTAATTTTTCTTTCTCTTCCCTTCAGCTCTCTCTCTCTCTCTCTCTACGCAGCACCAGCTGCTGCTAAATTTCTTTCTTTCTTTGTTGTTGTTGTTTTTTTTGCATATATTTTAGATTTTGAATTATTGCTGATGCTGTCGTCATTGTTTGTGTCTTAGAACGTGGTGGACTTCTCAGAAAATTGCAAGCGGAATTTCAGTTTTTACCAGAATAAACTTTATTAACCCTCTCACCTGCGCACGCAGCTGGCCTGTCTGTTTGCTCTTTAACCCCCTCCCCTCAATGAATATTGCCGTGTAAAATGTATTTTAGCTATAGGTCACTCACTTTACCATCAGCACTGTGCAGAGTTTTGGTATTTTTTCCTTCGTTTAACACTTTAAAAACCACCCGTCTACAGATGGTAGATTCTCAGCATGGATGTCAAGCCTCTTGTTAAAGTTACACACTCAAGACTAATAGAAAAAGTTAAAGGAATAGGTGCATGTATGGCAGTTACCCCTTTACTGTAGATAGAGCTCCCAGGAAAACAACCAGCAACAACCGTTATTTATTAAACCATCATCTCCATATCAACAGGTTCCTGGCGGCATGCTGCAGGGTTCAGTTTTGCGTCTACTACTGTTTGGTAGCCAAACACACAAGTGCCTCTTCCTAGTATATCTTGGATCCTGGGTGGTGATCCAGGGCTGTTGACTCCCTTCAGAATTGAGGGGTAGCACATAATGATGAGGATTGTTATCTATGTAAATGATAGGAAGTAGATATTTATATTAAAGAGCTTTTAGACGATGCTAAAATACATGGTGGAGTTACTACTGCGAAGTGAACCAATACTTTTTAGATATTTTGAAATAATTGCCAAAAAAAAATAATGTGAAATTATCCATATAGGTAATCAAGAAGATTATAATCATCATCATCATCATCATCATCATATTCTTAACACTAAGTTGGAAAATGCGGTTTCAGAAAAGGATCCAGAGATAAATGTTAGACAAAATCTGAAATGTGAAGAGCAATGCATTTCAACCACAAACAAAGTAAATAGAATATCAGGAGGAATTAGCCTGAGTATTGAATAAAGAAGTTCTTTTGGTATAAACCTCTGGTTTGTCCACATCTTAAGCATCTGGAATACACTGAAGAATTCTAAACAGATGATCTGCCAAATTGGAAGTTTACAAGTTTAAGAGAAGTCTCCACAGGGGGTTTCTGAATGATTAGAGATTTTTAGTGAGAGGACAGTGACAGATTCTTTGGAATGGGGAAGCTTGATTTCAGTTATTAACGATAGGGTTCATGATTACAAATTAGCTAAGATATAATTAACATCGTTAAGTACAAAAATGAAAATGTATTTTTTAGTAACAGAATTGCTAATGAGGGGAACTAATTACTGGTGAGTGTAGTTAATGGAATTAATCAACTGAACAATTTCCCTGTGGTCCCTTAGATAAGCTATGCTAAAATCCAGTGAAAACAAACATGAAGGATGGTTCCAACATTTGTTAGAAAAGTTTTAAGTGGTTATATATTTAATCTCACTGCAACCAGTGACATATTTGTTGTTGTTGTTTTCAAAAAGGGAAGCTACTCCAGAATCTTTGACTTGTACGATCCACACATCCAAAAAACGTTAAACAATGCTTACTACTCATATCCTAGAAAGCTATCCCAGAATCCTTTGCTCATGAGCTGAAGAAAAGGATAACTTCATTATGCATAAAAAAGACAGTTGTACCAGAATGCTTTAACAAGATAGAGAGAAGATATTTTGTTCTTGATTACTTTCTTGGGAAGCTATTGCAGAATTTCGTACACATTACTTGCATGCCAAAGAACAGATGCTGATGTTGTATATGCCCAGGGAAGGTTTTCCCAGAATCCCTTAATCATGGGTCAAAGTAAAGAAGATGGAGTTTATGCACATCCAGCAAAACGCTTATGACGGTGTATATTCACATCTCAGAACCTGTTCTTTTTGTTGTTGTTTTTTTTTTTATTTTTTGCAAGGATAAATAGTCAGAAGTTCCATAAAGAAGGAAAATAATCTCACTGAAAGTTGCAAAGTTGGTTTTGTCTGCCAAACCAATAGCAGAACCAACTCTACATACTTGCCCAATGCACTACATTTGATTTCTTTCTATTCGGAAAGGAATTATTGTTTTATAACCATATTTTTTTCAGATAGTTTCTGTTTTTGAGTACAATAAATGCTGAATCTTATCTTCAAACATCCACAGGTCTAATATCTGTGCATAGCTCACACATGACTGAAATCACTAGTTTACCATGTTCTTGTGGCAGCCAGCCATTTACTGTTTTGTACAAGAACCGTATTCTTCCCAATAAGTCAATCACAGATTTTTAAAGGGACAATGAGATCAAAGATCATGTGTAATAAAGGGATAATAGTCTTTAATTTAATAAAATATTTAAATGCATACTTACTTTTGTGTTTTTGTTTTTTTTTCATGAATAATAACTTCAAGGGTTGATCTGAAAACCGTGATGGTACATGATACTAAAGCTCAGAAATGTATTGTGAACTACAACAATACACTACCTGTCAGAAACTCAGAACAACAACAGATTTACGAGAGGGTTAAAATATATAACCACATTTAATTTCTTTTTCAATTTTCTCGACTGATAATTATAGAAGCATCTTGGAAAATTGGAACAGATATCTTTTTTAAAAAATTAACCCTTTTGCCTTTAATGGCAATCAGTTAGAACAAAATAGGAGTTTTTAAAAGTAGATTGGCATGCTTGTAGGTCATGTGATGTTTTTTATAAAAGATGTGGATTATACATATTGATTAGGGATGGAAAAATGAAAAAATTAAAGAAACCGAAAACAACTATACTCAATTACTATTATTATTATTATTATTATTATTATTATTATTATTACTGTGGTATACTTTGGTTTAGTGCAGTAAGGCCAGAGTTTATACATAGCATGGTTTTCTATAATACACTCTAGCAGACGTCATAGTGGGGGGTGGAGAAGAACCTAAAGCATGTTTCTATTCACTGATAATCAAGGAAGCATTTCCAGGATGCAGTGCTACAATTGTTAAGCCTTGAACTGAACATGGATGGATTAGCAAGTTCTCTCTCTCTCTCTCTAGTCTTTTTATCTGTATATAGTAGGCAGTCATCATTTCTGGCATCTGTTGAGGAGAATTTGGCTTTTATCCAAGTTCTTCTGCCACTGAGCAGTATGTCAGCTTCTGTATCATTGCAGTGTGGGGTTGTTTTCCTAATTATCAGCAGCCAGTAACTTAAGGTTTTCTTTTGGCCCCACTTTCGATTTCTGTACATATGTCTCTTCCACAAAGGTTTTAAAATGCATGTACAGTCATCAAATATTTGCTACTGTATAGTTTTCAAGAACTGTATTTGTTAGTTAAGTTATTTTCCCCATCTCTTGACCACATCATACACGGAAACAGAGAAAGAATTGACCTTAAAGATGCGCTAACTTCATAGGCATTTCCCTTTTTTTGATTTCTGAGATGCCTGTAAGTTAACAAGACATGGCCACACTGTCTCTGCTGACGGCTGTTTACTTTCCATCAGAATGCTATGCGGGAAGTGGATCCGTCTTAGCAAAGCCGACTGACGACCTGTGATGGCAGTACGTTATCTTTCATATTGTTCACCAACACTGCCTTTGTCATGGGTGTCCAAGTTCTCCTCCTGCTGAGGCGGCGGCGCATCCGTGTCCATGCTTCTTTTTTTTTCCCCCAGAGTTGTCAGACGAGAATGTAAATGGAGACGATGCAACAGATGGATTGTTGCAGTTCAGAGAGGGGGGGGTAATCCACGTGAAATGACTCGAATTGCGGATTGTCGTTGATAAAAAGGGGAGGGGGGTCATAATCTTCAGGCGTTCGCAAACCGCCACAGAGGATGCTGCTCGGACGGAGCCCAGCACAGTGTCACGTCCCAAGAGTGTATGGGGAACACTGGAGCTGTATGTGCTTGCGAATGGGGTTTTGAAATAATAAAAAAAAAAGGGGGGCAAAGAAAAGAAGAGTTAGAATCTGTCCCCTGTCCCCCCCTTTTTTTTAAAGTTTTTGGCAGCCATGACCGATGTGGCTGCTTGATAGATGGTGTGTCAATAACTTTGCATTGTTTGTTCTCCTTTAAACTATTTCCATTTCGTAGCCAATTTATTCCCGGTTTTTTGATTAACTCCCCTCGCAGGTCAACTTGCCTTTTGAAAAGCCAGTATTTATTAAACGCCTTTGAGGTGTATTGGAAACAAATATTAAAGGGGGGGAAGGGGCATGACAGCAGCATAGAGCAGTCTTCATTACATTGATGGAATGTGGCACTAGTCGTATCCAGTTCTTGCTGTCCATTGAGTCTAGAGAAAGTACTTCTTCCAGAGGCGGCGGCAGATAGATATTGCAAACCTGTGGCTTTGTTAGTGAAACGGTTCCTGGCCGCTGGGCTCCACCAAGATTTTCAAAAGCAAACGCAGGAGTGGGAAGGAATCACTCAAAACAGTCTCATGTCACACTGTTCGCTTAGTGCTGAACAGGGCTTATGGAGCCTGACTTCGTGCACTGTCCTTTTGGCCACAGATTGCCACTGGAATAACACACCTGAGGCTCTTGATTAGACACGGCCCAGTAAACTGTCACTCCATCCATTGTGGCTAAAATCACTGTGTTGCCCAAGGGATTTCCTTTTTGAGTGAAGCCATTTTGGTTTTCATTTCTTTTTGTTAAAATAATAAGGTTGCATCAAAACAATAATGTCACCTGCGCATTTATTATTCTCTTCATCTCTCTCTCTCTCTCCCTCCATCTCTCTCTCTCTCATCTCTCATCATCTCCTCTCTCTCTCTCTCTCTCTCTCTCTCTACGCCTCTCTCCCCCTCATCATCACATCATCTCTCTCCATCTCTCTCTCTCTCTCCCATCCCTCTCTCTCCTCTCACCTCTCTCTCTCTCTCAACCCCCCCACTCACTCTCCCCATCTCTCTCTCTACCCCTCCCTCCATCCTCTCTCTCTCTCTCTCTCTCTCTCTCTCACTCCTCTATCTCTCTCGCCCCACCCTCTCTCTCGTCTCTACCCCACCCCCCCCCCCCCTCTCTCTCCTCCTCTCTCTCTACCACCCCCCCTCTCTAAACCCCCCCATCACCACCCTCTCTCATCTCTCTCTCACCCCCCCCCTCCATCATCTCTCTCTCCTCTCTCTCTCCTCTCTCTCTTCTCTCCTCTACCCCCCTCATCATCATCATCATCATCTCTCTCTCTCTCTAACCCCCCCTCCCCCCCCCATCCACCCCAACTCATCCCCATCCCTCTCCCACCCCCCCCCCTCCATCACCCCATCCCCCCCTCCCCCTCTCCCTCCCCCCCATCCCCCCCTCCCTCATCATCATCATCATCTCTCTCTCTCTCTTTCTATACAAGAAGTGACTATGTTAAGGATGTTTGGAACCGAGGAGGTGGGGCCTGTACATATAAGAAAGGGGCTTAATTGACTCTGTTCATTCACAGAGTACCTAGGTTGTATTATTCATTAATCTACTAACGTGGAGAAAAAACTCTTGCTGGAAAATACCTGGATGCATGCACCATGTGATCCTTAGCTATAAGAACATGAAATGGGTTAATTTGCACATGAGCATGCATGGGCATTTAAATAACAGATTTTCAAACAAATGCAGGAGCACAGGCTGAAGAATCAGAGCTTACATATGGCGCCTTCCTCAACTCTTTGTGACTACAAGTCTCGAATCCCAGGTGTGTTGTGTTGTATGTGCATGCACTAAAACACACAGCCAGCTCAGCACAAATACTAGGCTGGGGTTGGTAACGTAAAAACCGATGGCATCGTATATGAAGGGTTAGATGTTTCTTATTTGAATTTGTTGTGCCTTGTTTGGCCACTGTTTGCATTTTCACATCTTTGCTTAAGTGTACATATGCAAAAGCAGTCAAAACTGTGAGCTTACCCATCAAATAAATGAAGCATAGCAGAGATTGTTTTGATAAGGAGAATCTTGATTGACAAGTTTGAAAATAAACTTTCTTTTCCAGTATATGGATTTTCTAAATTTGATATCAAACTGACGATAATTAAATGCTTTTCAAAGTGTTTTTTTTTTTAAGGAGTTTAAGAAGATAGGAAAATGTGGTCATATTCTGATGGTATTCAGAACCTTTCTAATAACCTGATTATCAGATGATATTGCCATGGAGCTGGTTGGCGCGGGTGATGGTCCATCATGTCTATTATCTGGTGGCAGGATGTACGGAATCTGAACGCAGAGTTTATGCCCACTGAAAATCAAGCAGAGGGGACATTCCCAGACTGCAGCAGCTGCTAAAACAGATGAACTGTTTAGAACTAGTAGGACTTGAGTAAAAAAAAGGAGAAATTTCCATAAAACTAAAAATAAAATTAAATTAGATTTATAAATGCCAGGGGTCATGATGCAGATCCCTAACGTCACAACAGCGATACTCCTTGGAACTGAGAAAAGGGTCAACAGAGAGAGAGAGAGGTGGTCACACATTTTTTGTTTTGTTATTTTTGAAGCATTGCATTATGGGAGATTTTTAAAATTATTCATTAAGAGGTGAGATACCTGTTTGAAATTGCATACATTGCCCCATTTCCGATCCCTGTTTTAAATATTAAATTGAAAACTAGTATTTTCTTCATGGTATATTTCATGAGAGACATTGAATTCTTGAGACAATAGAACTGTTTGGGTCTCCTTGTAAAACATAATCAGCAATTATAATGACCGAGTTGGATTAAATTCCATAATATTCATCATCATCATTATTATTATTATTATTATTATTATTATTATTATTATTATTATTATTATTATTATATTATTATTATTATTGTTGTTGTTGTTGTTGTTGTTGTTGTTGTTATTTTTGTTGTATTATTTTGTTTCTTTTACAATTTTGAATTTTCTAGATTCATTTGTTCTAAAGAGCACTTAAACTGTTTCTGTTTTGACATGGGAGAGAACTTGTGTAAGAAAAGAAGAGGTTCTGCTCACTTGTTACTATAGCAACCATTTATTACCGTTTTTTTAATTAAAATTACTAAGAGTATCTTCACAAGAAATGGCTATGCCGAGCTAATTTTTCATCAGAACAGGGCCTAACTGGCTTTATTATGTTAAAAATGCAGTTTGACGTTGTAAGGTGCACATTTTGAATCTTATTGAAAAGAAACCCAGCGCGAATCATATGTTTTTAAATTTATAAAAATTAGGGGAGAGATGGGGAGAGAGAGAGAGAGAGAGAGAGAGAGAGAGAGAGAGGGATGGAGAGAGAGAAGATGGAGAGAGAGATGGAGAGAGTTGTCTAAGTTATTAAAGGAAAATGTGATGATAAAACTTATTTTGGTAACTCACAGTTGGCTGACATAGCATTATGAACATCAGTCCTTATACTGAACAGGGCTGGCTGTTAGGTCAGCCACTAAGAAAGAAGAGAAAGGTGACTATTTTAAGTAGCAAAATTAATATTAACTTTGAAAAAAGAAAATAAAGCAGACATCTTGAAATATATGAATAGAATGGAGGATGTTAATGGATGACTCTGACTGTTTTGATTTGTCACGTATAGCTTTGAAAATCATCAACTAAAATTTATCTGGCATCGAGACACTTTTGATAGTAGTGTATTTTTTTTTTAATTATTCCTTTTAGAACTGTTTTATTTGATTGTCATTTTGAAAAAAAAATAAAATTTGCAAAAGATTTAAATTCTTTTTTTTTTTTAGAATTTGATGCTTAAAATATATCATGATGTAGGATTGCTTCAAAATCAGCAAACTAAATGAGGTGGCTATGGATGATAATACAGATCAAGGGAATGGATTACGCCAGGTGGGACAAAGTTAATAGTGGGGTATGCATTATTTAACTCATAAAGTTGTCTGGCTATAGAAGCATTTGTAAAATCCTAGATATCAAATAAATAAAAATCAATATTTTGAATTTTATTTTAAGTAACTATTTAAACACATTCAGTCCTATTTGAATTGATTAATTTATCAATTTTTAAAACCAAGAAAACTCTTCAAAACAAAAAAAAAATATATACTTTTCATGAAAATTATTATCTATGCGCTACCTGGATTCTTAATAAAGACAAGGCTACCTTTAGCAGAAACCTTATTAGATAACCACCTGCCAGTCTTCATCCTCCCTCCCTTTCTTCAGTAAAGAGCATAGGTGAAAATATAAATTACTATCTGATTACCTGGCTTTTCAGATTAGGGAATTAATTTAGCTTGCCGCATTTTGTCCTTTTAGAAGTTACTGAGAAGATCACCATTTACTGATACATGCAAGTGTGTCTGTCTGTCTATGTGTCTATTCTCTCTCTCTATCTCTCTCTCTCCTCCTCTCTCCCTCCCTCTCCATCTTCTCTCTCTCTATCTGTCTCTCTCTTTCCTCCTCCTCCTCCTCCTCCTCTCCCTTCCTCTCCATCTTCTCTCTCTCTATCTCTCTCTCTCCTCCTCTCCCTCCTCCCATCTTCTCTCTCTCTTCTCCTCCTCTCTCCCTCCCTCTCAATCTTCTCTCTCTCTATCTGTCTCTCTCTTTCCTCCTCCTCCTCTCCCTTCCTCTCCATCTTCTCTCTCTCTTCTCCTCCTCCTCTCCCTCCCTCTCAATCTTCTCTCTCTCTATCTGTCTCTCTCTTTCCTCCTCCTCCTCTCCCTCCTCCCATCTTCTCTCTCTCTTCTCCTCCTCCTCTCCCTCCCTCTCCATCTTCTCTCTCTCCATCTCTCTCTCACTCTTTCCTCCTCCTCCTCTCTCCCTCCCTCTCCATCTCTCTCTCACCCTGTCTGCTCTTTCATTGCCAATTCAAAACACTGACCTGTACAGAGTGGTATGTTACTCAGTACTTCAATGGCAGCAATGCAATTTTAAAATTTGCAATGATTCCTCTGTTCATCCTTCATGTTTCTAATATTTTCCTTTTATTATTTATGCTTTCACTTCTACGGAAACCAACTTATGGGCTGTTCTGTACTTGATGATATGGTTATAACTTTGATTACAGATTTCTAAAAATCAGGATGTCGTCCTTTTAATTTTTGTTGGCGCTTCTACAATTAAGGATGCCTACGTGTGTATGTGCATATATCGTGTGTACATACATTGATTTTTAGCTTCGTGATCATGCACATGTCAACATTCTGAGTAAACTTGCCAGTACACATCCATGCGTGTCACAGATGCAGTTTATCATTGAAAAAAAACAAACTACACACGAGGTTTCCTAGACATGGGATAGACCAGAAAGGATCAGTGGACATTCTAGCATGTTCACCATACTTACTCCAGATTCCTAATGTTTGGAGAATTCTGAACATGCTGAGTGTACTGTACAAGATCAGAAAACACTGATAAACTGAGATATGCGTGTAAACACGGTGTGGATGTACGCTGAAGCTCTTTGCTCTGTTCCTTAACACTGTCCAGCCATTAGTGATTGAATGCCTATGGTAGATATTTTTAACAGCCAAGACCCCCCCACACACCTTTTCTCTTTAAATGGTCAATGTGTAGTTATGTTGTACTGTAGCTGAAACTTGTTGCCAAGTAGGATGGGGATGCTATGAAATTGTTGAAATGAATACTGTGTTAGAACTGAGTCCGTTGGCAAGCGAAGATAATGACAACTATTTAAACTCTGGTCACCAGGGTCCAGCTACATTAGTTTGGCCATAGAGCAAGGATGGCCAATAAATGATTCCTGCAAAGGTTGTCCTGCTGTCAACTTTTTAAAGGGTGTTTCCCCTGTTGACTGGCATAAATGGTTCAGCAACTCACACAATTATAGATCCCCAGAAGTTTTTGTGTAAGAGCAGCACAGCACAGCATGATACAGAGACACTGGAGAGAAAAGAGAGAGAGAGAAAGAAGGGAGGAAACGCCATTCGGTGAAAACCTTTCCTTTGACCTCTGCAGAAGACAAGTTCACTTGAATAATTGGTCTTTTAAGCCATCTTGTCTCTTGCACGTCTTCACTGACCAGCATATCTTTTATAGTCTCTTTATTTTATGTACATTCTCAATTTAAAGTGTTACCATAACATTAATTATTTTTAAAAAGTGTTGCATTCATTCCTTTTACTAATCGTATGCTATTTAAAGGAATATTTTTTGCATCAGAGCAAATCATTCTTTTTGAAAGTTTACACAGATAGTTGTTGAATTGCCATATAATTTTAGGATATTTTTTTATTATGTATCTCATTTTTAAGAAGAAAATTGAGAGCTTGCCATCTCTCTCTCTCTCACATCCTCTCGCTCTCTCTCTCTCTCTCTCTCTCACTCCATCTCTCTCTCTCTCTCCATCTCTCTCTCTCTCTCTCTCTCTCTCTCTCTCTCTCTCTCTCTTTCCATCTCTCTCTCTCTCTCTCATCTCTCTCTCCATCTCTCTCTCTCTCCATCTCTCCATCTCACTCATGTCTCTCTCTCTCTCTCTCTCTCACTCTCACTCTCTCTCTGGTGGCTATTTCTTGATACCCCAAAGTAAAGCATTCCTACGACTGCATGACAAGGCTGAGGAAGTTGGAGAAATCTTTATTTCTCCTCTCTTCTTTTGGCATGAGCATGCAGCGACTCCACCAGCACCAATCTGCCACTGATCAGAGCTGCCTTTCTAATTCTTCTTTGGCAAAACTTCAAGCCAGTTTCAAAAGGGTCTTTAGAATAATTGGACTTCTCTTACGTATCTGTATCCCAAACAGTCCACACTCTTTATCTGTTTCTGGCTCAAACACGAATCCTTCAATGTGTTCCTTACCAGTGTGGTAATGCCGACTCTGTGATGAGGTGAGACTTCGTCAGTTCGTGCCGGAAGAACTTGACATAGCACCAGAAATCCAGAGAGGATCACAGAGATGCCAGAGAGGGGAATTGACAACTTCGGAAAACAAAGGCAGGAATTAAGATTTTTTTTTCTTTTTTGTTGCTTTTAATGAAGTGAAATATTCTCTCTCCATGGGGATCCATGGTACAAAAGCCTATTTTTCCATGGCATTTTTTATTTACTTAATAAATTTCTCACAATTCCTCCATCAGTTCAGTGATTGCAGAGTCAGTGCTAAAGATGCCAGTTTCTCTCAGTGATCTTTCTCCTCCATAATCTAGTGGATGGTGGTTATGACTTCCCCCTCTCCCCGCTAAGGGGGCCTATCTGATGTTCTGCCTGTGTGAAGATTTCGCTAGCCATTGTCTTTGAGCCCCTTGCACCTGTTACAGGTTATTTGTTACTGCATGAGCTGTCAAAAAAACGAACATTAACATCTACAAATGACCATTTTCTTCCTTTCCTCTGAACCTGAATACTGACGTTTGCCTGCCAGAGGAAGAGCCACCCCTTCCCCCGGGGTAGAGGAGAATGGGGTGTGGCCACATCCCTGCTGCTGCAGGTCCATCAGTTTTTAGATGCAGGAAGAAAATGGAGAACTCTGAGAAAAAAAAACCACTGATGCCGAAGGCTCTGCCACAATTACATTCTACAGGAAATGAGTTTTGAAACAATTAAAAACTATTTGTTAATGACCTTGATAAAGGATACGGTAACTTTCCTAAATTTTCTCTTTTCTTTTCTTTTCTTTCACGTTCATATCTTTAAAGATGTTTATTTATTTACTTTTTCCTTCAAATAAATCCTTTTATAATTGTTAGGCACTGTATACACAATACCCATCACTATTCATGGGAAGTACTGATCACGATGGGCCAGTCGCACCTGGAGAAGTTACATGCCATTCTAATAAACTCTGTCGCTTAAAGTAATGAAGGAATAACCATTCTGGAAAAAATAAAGGAAAGAAAACCAGGATGGATCACTTACATTTGGAATAGATGACAATTTTGTCTTTACAAGTCAGCAGAAAAGCATCATGGCTCATACAAGGGACAATTTGCTTCCTACGCAGGAATGTCTCATTTTGGCTCGTGCCACCTTGGCATGGTTTATTCTCTTACCAGCTATCTGAATGGGTTTTTCTCTCACAGAGGCTTTCACTGCCAAAGTTGAAAGTACTGGCTCCCCTTGTGTGGGCTTTGGCAGCGCTTAATGGCAGACAGCAACCCTGACAATATACTACCTCGCCAGGGTTGTCTCTCTTGTAGGGCATTGGTGTATGGCACACTGAAGACACTATTCCTACATTTAACTCCTCTGTAATTATTAAGTACAACGATTGCAGTTTATTCCATAATTCTGTTAATGAAAGATATTTCTCGATAACTTATAATTAACCATCTACCTCCATGTATAACTCAGTCTTTCTAGAGTATGCCAGGAGCACATCCATCATTACTTCAGCAAGACCCCCAAAGAAATGTGGGTTTCACGTCTTGCCCACATGACCCCTATGGTCTTAAATATTTCAGTAGGGATGCCACTCCACTTCCGTGTTCTGTATTATCAGGTGTGGGAGGAAAGCAGAGTGTTCATAGAAATCCCATGTGGCAGCAAGCTCAGAAACAAAGGCCAAGAACCAGAGGATAGTTTTTTTTTGGAGGGAGGGAGGTTAAGCCAATCTGGTGAGATTCAAACTTAGGGCCTCCTCCTTAGCAACCATTTATGCTAACCACCAGACAATCACACCAGTTAATGAAATGCGTGTGTAAACACACATGTAAACACAACAGCATTTATACCAAAATAAAAATAAAACCTGGAAATACATTACATATACATAAAAGGAGCAATAATGATGATTGCCTACCATAACTGAGAGATGGTTTGATAATTAACTTCTTTGTTGTACTTATAGCATTTACAGAATAGCCAGAAAAAGGTCCATGCGCTCCCTGTTGTGTGATCTGTCTTGTTGGACAATTGCATGGGGAGTCATCGCTTACATCTACGTGGTGGACGGTTGGGGCAAATTTGCCCATTGCAAATAGTTTATTCAAGTTTGTATCCAAGTTCCCTGGGTGGAGGGGGGTGGAGGAAGGAAGGAGGGAGCGATTGGTTGCTGAGACCTGCTTGTTTGCTCATTGCTCCTTTATCTAGCATCTGTGTGTCTTGTCAACAGCGGAGCTGCTTGCTCAGTCAAGGTCCGCATGTCACGAACCTGCGGGTTCTTGGTACAAACAAAAGCAGCTTCCTCGGTGCAAGCAGATGCTCTGGAATTGGATTGGAACGTTGCAATTCAGACTTCTTACTACAGGAAGGATCTTGTGGATTTACATTGATGTTGGCTTGTGGTTTTGGTGGGCAAATAAACCTCAACATGGTAAACCCTCCATCAGCCCCCATACATAATGGTAATGTTTCTCGGGGGGGGGGGGGATTCTCATTTTTGTGAGCTCCTGTAGGTAAATATATATCCCCAACCTGGTTCCCTTCCAGTTTTAGGAGATGGCTACATGGAGCAGTTTATCCAAACCTCAGATTTTGGGATCATTCAACAAACTATTATTATTTTATATACACTTTTTGCTTTGTTTATAAGTTCTAAAATCAGCCATCTCAACTAAGGTCCGCTTTGCTTTGTGGCCAGCAAGGTGGTGGGCTGATTTTAATGTAGCTAGAGAAAACAAAGGCATTTTAGAGGACACATGGGGGTTTAGTTTGAGACATGCAGGAAAAGTCTCACTTTACCTTTAAAAATCTTCACCCAATCACAACATTATACATTATGTGTCTGTCCAGTCTGCTAACAGTTGTCATTGTGTTCATCTTAATATGTTTTTAGTCTGAGTTTCTCTCTCTCTCTCTCTCTATCTGTAGTGATGTCATCTCTCTCTGTAGTGACATCATCTCTATCTTTCTCTCTCCTTAGTGATGTCGTCTCTCCCTCTCTCCATCTCTTTCATTCTTTCTTTGTCTCGTTTGCATCAACTTTTCCCGCTGTTTCTTCGTTCTCCGTGAAACGGCCTATTGTCACTGGATAAAAGCAGAGCTTCTAGGTAGAGACACGGAAATTACTCTGCGTGATGCAGGCCATGGAGAGTAACACATGGGTACCAGCGTTCGACATTGTGACAGATTCAGCAGCTACACAGACATTTTTTGCAGTTATGGTGGTGGTGTTTTGTACCAACTATTTTATGCACTACTCACGATAACAGTGGCAGATGTGTTACTTTTATTTTTGCATCAGATCCATTAAATTTGGTCAAAAGGTGAATATATTTTAAAAAGTGGGAGGAGAGTATGGTATTTAACACAAGCAGTCACTAGGTGCTTGTCTGAAGCTGATTCATTGGGTGCTGCAGCATCTGTTCATTAACTATTTCATCCAAAGTTCTGGTATCTTGTGATTTTTTTTAATCTCATTGATTCCCAGAGTTTCTCACATTTCCCTTGATTCCATAGTCAAATTTCACTTACAGCCAAGAGAATTTCTGTGCAGGTTCATTTCTTTTTTGTTATGTACCCTAGTGATATGCTTACAATTAGCTTTCTCTCTCCCTCCCTCTCTCTATCTCTCTGTGGTGATGTCATTTCTCTATACTGGCAGCATCTCTCCATCTCTCTCTCTCTCTCTCTCTAGTGATGTCATCTCTCTATATATACTGGCATCATTCTCTCTCTCTCTCTAGTGATGTCATCTCTCTATATATACTGGCATCATTCTCTCTCTCTCTCTAGTGATGTCATCTCTCTATATATACTGGCATCATTCTCTCTCTCTCTCTAGTGATGTCATCTCTCTATATATACTCATCTCTCTCTCTCTCTCTAGTGATGTCATCTCTCTATATATACTGGCATCATTCTCTCTCTCTCTCTAGTGATGTCATCTCTCTATATATACTGGCATCATTCTCTCTCTCTCTCTAGTGATGTCATCTCTCTATATATACTGGCATCATTCTCTCTCTCTCTCTAGTGATGTCATCTCTATATATACTGGCATCATTCTCTCTCTCTCTCTAGTGATGTCATCTCTCTATATACTGGCATCATTCTCTCTCTCTCTAGTGATGTCATCTCTCTATATATACTGGCTCATTCTCTCTCTCTCTAGTGATGTCATCTCTCTATATATACTGGCATCATTCTCTCTCTCTCTCTAGTGATGTCATCTCTCTATATATACTGGCATCATTCTCTCTCTCTCTCTAGTGATGTCATCTCTCTATATATACTGGCATCATTCTCTCTCTCTCTCTAGTGATGTCATCTCTCCCCCTCTCTGTGTGTGTGTTTTTACTGGTACCTTTCTTTGTTATCCACGAATGTCCAATTTAATTACTACTCAGTCTGAAAACTTTTTTATATAAGCTCCATATAGAGTTCAAACAATTATGGCCACCATTGTAGGTACATCTGAAATTCAGTGTTTGCGCCGGCATGGGATGCACATTTTAGATGGGTGTAGAAAAATTTTAAAATGCCTTTATGGAGATTACAGGGGTTCAGTTCAGATATTTTGGATCACCTTATTAGTAGGAAATAAACTAACTGTAGACCCTGCTATTTTTGGTGACCTTTCCATTGCTCACACTGAATGACAATGACGACAACTAGAAGGAGCTTTAGTTGTTAGTAAGTGACTATGTGGCTGTTTCTGTAAATAGTGTGTCACCAATAACTTTCCATTCGTATCACACACGAAGTTTGTCTGTGTTGGTCATGTGGGGAAAAAGAAATGTGCAGATGGTTGGTGTTCTTTTATTCAGTGATGTTAGAGACATTCAGGTGAAACACGGCGGCGATAACCTTTTGGTTATGGCGTCCAGCCATTTCATCTGGACATCGCTGCTACTGTGCACATAGCAGAGACTGTTTCATGCGGATCTGTTTGTGCTTGTTAAAGTTGAAAAAGCGATTTGTTTAAGGTGTTTCCTTCTCGGGAGTCGGGCAGGGGTCAGCCGCGCTTTGGTTTCTTATTTTATGCATACAGGATCAACTAAAGGCAAGGGCGAGAGGTTGCTGTCATCTCACGCACTGATATCTATAAGGGAGAAAATTCTGGTGAGGTTGGCAGGGGGCACTTGTGGTGCTTCGATTGGCCACCAGAGAGCGTTGCCAATTCTGTGCCTCCTGGCAGCTTCTGACTTCAGCGGGGAAAAATCCTCACCAAAACGTTTCGTTTTTTTAATATGTGGAATTGAGGGAGATTTGATGTGGCCAGCTGGTGAGGGGTGGGGGGGGGGAGAGAAGAAACAATGCTGGAATAGTATGCCAGACCAAGTTTTCTTCTTCCCAGCTGGGATTCTAACTCGGGCTGGTCCGTCGCTGGACTACCACACCACTTCAAGGGGTGGGAGTGATTTTGATAGCTGCTTGAGAAATATGGTAAGATGTTGCGTGTTGACCACAAGCCCTGCTTACCAGCCGGTGGTGGGGGAGGTTTGGTATAAGAACTCTCTTGATTAGGAGATTAGAAGGCTAGACGGATTAGGGATTAAACCATGGGTCGTCACCACGATAAGCAACGTAGAATAGGTTTGTGACCATTGTGCACGAGCCTCCGACATTACCAGCGGAAACAGCTTCATAGACGAGGAACTCTGCTAATGAGAGGGTGGTGTTGGGTGAAGTGCACCAGATGTAGTTACTGATGTCGAACACCCGATAAGAATAATACAGGAATAGACGTTTATTCTCGGGTGTATGCAGAGTTACGTGCGTATTGGCAGAAGTCCTGCTTACGTGCCGTACACACGGGGAACACTTTTGCATTAAGTTAAGGCCTTTGATTTTGTAACCGATGTCGTCGTCGTCGTCATAACGCAGTTTCCCTATTTCCCAGCTACCGACCAGCGTCTGGATGTGCGCTTGTTTTAACGACTCCGCTGAATACCAACCGAAGCTTGTCGACAAGTACTTTTGGTGCTTCAGCGAACCCATCCGCTGGCCCTGCTGTTTTCTCCTCTCCATCGGATACCCTTCTCTCCCCTCCCCCCCACCTCTTTGTGTGTGTGTGTGTGTTAATGTTGGGTAAACTAAAGAAAAAAAAAATCTCTTAACCGGTCACCACCCACCCAGTCTACTTTCACCTTTCTACACACTTAATTCGTTGACGCGTTTAAAAATTATTAATTACTTCCCTCTTCCCCCCCCTTTTTTTTCACGCCTCTCGTTCCACGTCAGGCAACTACAGAAGTGGACGTGGGCATGGGATTGCCAGCCTTTGGCACTCGCGGCGCGCGTATCGATTGACGACAAGTTAAGCACGGTACACCCGCATTACCAGTCTTACTTACTCTGCTGATTTTCCTTTGTTACCCGACAGAAAACAATTTTTTTTTGTTTTTGTTTTTTTTTTTTCGTCAACTACGCGCTACCTGTGAGGGATATTACGCTGTGTGGGGACATGCTTTCTGGTTTCTCCCCACCAACCTGGGAAATTCTCGTTATGTGAAGTTTCTGATAAGCTGCTTGCTGAAACCTATCCTGCTATGGGGCTGGCAGAACCTTTTCATACAGGGGAAATAAATGCGGATGAGTTCACTGTAGATATGGGTAGTCAGCCTATATATATATATATATATAGCCCCCATCTTTTTTTTAAAATAAAAAGAGAGGTATGTACTTAGTTTATTTATTAAAATCTTTACACTCTGCTTCTGCTGTCCATATTGATTACGTATATTCTAGGCAAATGCTACTACATGCTTAGTGAAGAAAAACTTCCTAATGTCTAGTAGTAAATGTTCCCTAGCAACATACAGTGTGCTGCTAGTATGGAAAGGAAATCACTCCACACTACTGAAAAAAGGGGTTAATACGTTTTGGCTAGAGAGATAACTGTTTTCTTTTGAAATTTTGACTTTATTTTCTCTCGCAGCTGGATATTAGCGCAAATATATGCTTGCTTCCTCATTCCTTAGTTCTAGCAAGTGCGTTAGGCAGTTTTTTGGGAAATTCCAATAAGATCTTTTGCCTGAGAAGTCGCTTATAGTCTTCTCTTAGTTCTTCACGAGCAAAGGCGAACGCTACCAACCAGTGCGGTAAACCCTCTGTGGATATTTTTTACCCCTTGGAGATATCTATTGTTTAATTGTGAACTTCGTGCCTCTCCTACATATTCTAAAAGGGGGCTGGTTAACTAACAGTTTGTACAAGGGGAACTGTAACTGTAACTGATTTTCGCTGTTAGTTTGTGTGCCAAGAGACAGAACGATGCCTCAAATTACACCAAAGATGGGGGGGGCAGATCTTTTCAGGCAGGTAGCAACTCTCTAAAGATGTTAAACTAACAATGCTGTTTCTAGGGTTAAACTGGGATCTTGAGAGAGGAACGCCGGGGTAATGCTCTGAAATATTGAGGACTGTTAAGCAAGCAATGCATGCTGGGAGACAGACAGACAATGAAGTAGATTCTAAAAGAAACCGTCACAAGGTGCAATGGCAAATTTATCTCCGCATTCCATTGTACTCTCAGAATGGGTGCCCTCTGCCCATCAATGAGAAATTCCGATCCTGAATTTTTCATTTTCCTCTGTAACAGACAAAAGCTCATGTGTGCTTTAATTATCTACTTTCTTTATTAGCTGTACAAAGCAGAACAAAAGCCTAACTATCGGCTGTAATTACCTATTGCAACACACTATACAAAGGTAGTTCTATTTATTCTACATTCATGGAGAGTATCCATTTAAGTGAACAAGTACTTATAACTTTGACCACATTAACCCTTTCAGTGCTTAATTAAATTTCAGGCTGGAAAATTTCAGTTATCCACCCCCAAAAAAAACGAAATTAGGGATTTTATCGGAGAAGTTTCGGGGCTTTCAAGGACGTGAGGGTATCCCTGCTTATCAAGTAGAGGGAAAAGTTCTTTTTGAAGCCCTGGGGAGCGTCGTAAATCTGCTTCCAGCATCAAATGGCTATAAGTGTCAAAGTAGACATATCCGCTTTCAGCATCGTAAGGGTTAAATTGCTCCTGGTTTGTTTGGACATTTTTTTCTGGAAAATGGTAAACAAGCCACTTAAAAATAAATTCTGGATGCACTGATTGGTTGGGAGTGTTTGTGGTCACGAGCCGGTCTTAAAACATTTAAAAAGGGTAAAAATAATAGTCCACTGGTTTCGTTTGTTTGCATTTTCATTTCGGTTTTGTGATTTTCAGGTTAATAAGGGGCCCCCACCAAATCGAGGCTGGTTTCCTAGCAGACAATTGTGGCACCACACTCCATCACCAGGTTATCTCCCTTGTATGAAGGATAGCTTTGAGTATGTCTAGATTATCAGTTGATCTGTAGTTCATCTGAAACTCAGCTTTATCTGTTTCTTAACTCTTTATCGTGGTCATTCCCAGTGTTCTTTTAATTTATTTGTGGAATTTTATTTTTGGTTGCTATGGTTGCTTCTCTTCTTCCTGAATTGCACCACTGTGGGTTTGTTTTTGTTTTTTTGTAAAAGGGAGAACAGCAGCTGTCATCTCAGAATCCACTGAAGAAGGGCGGATTAGCGTGAGAGCCATGATGCTGCCTGACTTCGGGGAAAGATGCTGTGGGATATACTGGCATAACTGTACTGCAGTAGAATAAAATTTAAAAAAAATATATGTTTAAGAAGAGATTGCTGGAATCCAAAAACAGGTTCCCATATCTTTGGTAATTAAGAAAACATTCCCATAATGCCACTCTGCTTCAGTAAGCTGACCAATGAAAAGCACCAATAGAGTTTTGGACAAAGATACTGGATACCAAAAATGCAATAATATTTATATATATAAGTTAAAAAAGATGGAGATATTTTTTAAAGTTGTAGCCTATTGAAGGGCAGATAGTTTTCATAGTGGGGGGGGAATGTTTCTTTAATTAATTAATGTACTTTCTCTAATCTGCAAACTATCGCGAGCTTTTACAGAGATTCCCGTTATTGCTCTTGTGAGTTGTTCTTGAAACGGCTTTGTCCTGTTGGTTTATTAACTGCCAGGTTCACTTTTACCTGGTTCGGTGGGTGGGCGATTGTGGTTTTAATTCACCTATTTCATTTTGCTATTCCTCGACGCAAAGGACATTTTACTTTTAATTTTTGTTATTTTTAAAAAGAAAAAAAAAATCGCAATAGCTTCGCCGTTTCAGTGCAAAACATACTTCCTCTCACTCCAGCTTTCCTTTCTGTTTCTTCCCGCCACCGTACCTGAAGACAGACGTGCTGTGACACGGATGGACTGTTCACAGTTAAATAAAAGCTGCATTGATTACCACTTTATTCCAGCCAACAAAGCCGCCTTTCTAGCCAAACATGATGCTTTTCCATCTATGCACCGAGCCGGTCAGACAACCGCTGTCTTCCACAGTGAGCTTGCGTGCAGACACACACAGCCCCCCCTCCACTCTATTGTCTCTCCCTCTTGCTTTTGTTCGTTGATTTCTAATTTGTACTATACATTTTGTTTCATTGATTCATTCATTCTGCTAGTAAACTTTTCTTTCTTTCTGAGCATGTGTGTGTGTGTTTGTTTCTGTGTAGGCTTTCTTTGAGTACGCAAACCTTTATACACGAACCACCCTGGGCTGCAAGGCATTATACACCAGGCTGGGTGTTTTGTTGTTTTCTTTTAAAAATAGCATTAGCTTTCACTTTCACTTCGGAACCAAGAGAGAGTGTCAAAAGTGAACTTTTCCTGCTCTCTCTCTCTCCTTTTACATGCTTTATTTTACCCATATTTATCTCTCTCCATTTTAAACTGTTAGTCCTCTATTAAAATGAACTCTTTTGACACCAAGTACATTACAATTAGAGTGTCACTTTTGCTGTTGTGCCTAAACATAGCGCAGTAGACGAAGATCACTCATATGCAAGCAGTGCATGATGGGTGATAATCACAGCTCTAGGCCCTCATTGCTATATAAGGCGCTCTGGCAGTTGGCACTGTTGATGGCATGTAATTAGTACACGAAAATTGTTGATTGTTACTATATATAGAGGATGCTTTGTGTGTGAAAGGTGATGATTCTTTATCATATGCAGAGGGCGCTATTGTTAATGTGTACCATGGGTCAGAATGGAAAATTATTGGTGATGTATCACTACTAGAAACCGGGTGGTTAATTTACCAAATTTTCACCACCACATTAGTGGAACCAACCGAAGAACCTGTTTTGATGATCTTTTTTGTTTCCATCAGGGTGTGATCCTGAGAGAGGAGAGCTATGTTTGTGTGCTTGGGGGGGGGGGGTGTGTTAACGTGATGATTTCTAGCAGGTGTCCTTATTTCCTATATAGTACAAGTGACTGCACCTGGTCACCTGCTCACTGCGTTACTGGTGTGCATTGAAAAATTTTTTTGCAACCAGCAGGTCACAGGTTCAAAGGGCATCTATCATCTAGGGCAAACATCTACTGAAGGTCAGCATCACTGCTGTCCGAAGGCCATTCTAGGACTGTACCCTGATGACGATAGAGAGAGAGAGAGATCAGTGAAAATTGGGTTATTTGATTAGTTCTCTAGGTAGCGAGAAATGCATGAACTGTCTAGTGTATTAAGGGTGATAGTCGTATCGGTAGAGAGAGGGTGCTGTCTTCGACGCGTACTGATAACTGTTACTACATAAAGATGGCGCTGTTGTGAGTGTGTAAATGGCAAACCAAGTATGATAATCATTGATATGTAAAGTAAAGCTCCAGTCAGTGTAAATAGAAGCTGAAAAGTCATAATCACTGCTATATAAAGCAAAGCTCCAGAGGGAACTGTAGTCAGTGTAAATAGATGATGAAAAGTCATAATCACTGCTATATAAAGCAAAGCACTTGAGGCTGGTGATGTTTATGTCTAAGTGGCTCACCAGGAGAGATAAATGTTGCTATGAAAGCTGTGTGCCGGAAGGTACGATTGTTGGTGTAAATTGCATGGCAGGAGTGATCATCATTGGTATGTAAAGAACCCCCCCCAGAGGGCGTTGTTTTCGGATCTCCAGAAGGTGATAGCTGTCGACACGTGAAGTAGACAGGCAAAGATGTATCTGACGGCCATGTACGTGCATGGTATGCAGTGGGTGGTGGTGGTAGGCAGTTGAAATGGTCAGAACACCAAAGCTGCATCCATTGACAAAAGAAAGTGAGGGTGCGACTGCAGCTGACCTCGGGAATCAACTGACGGAGAAGCACAAATGAAAATGTATCTGCTGCTGTAATAACAACAGAAGCATTAGGTGGTGAATCTAACACCACTTATGAAAATGGCACGGCGGTACACTACGACACCTTTAAGAAAATTTAATTATGTTATCCTCGTCTTTTACTTTTAGTTAGTTTTCATCATTCAGGTAAAGTGAGACAGCTTTTAATCTTCATCTTTAGCCCACCAAGAAAACTGACTGGCAGGGGTGGGCTTTTGGAGTCTATCAGCAGTTGGAGTAGCGGCAGGGTTCCGTACCAGGTGTCCGTTCAAACTCTAGGAACCTACTAGAACTAGTCGGCAGGCAGGTGGAGAGTTGGGGCTGCTGATTTAGAAGACAGACAAACCAGGAACGTACTGGACAGGGCCCCAGGTATTGCACACCACACTAACGCACTTCCCACCTAGCAGATGTAGAGAGTCGTTTTGCATTCTTTCACCGTAGCTTTTGGCCCGGATGAACATAACTCCGATGTTTCACCCTTTTTTTTTTTTGGGTGGGAGGAGGAGGAGGAGGAGGGATTCTGGTAAGTTCTTAAAACGGCCTTGGCGAATTTTTTAATCCCGGTAAATGCAACCAGCGTGGGTGACGGAAGTCCTTCGAAGAACGGTTCCTGTTAACTTCGTTCTCGACGTGTGGCGAAATCGGCTCCGACTCTTGGAGATCGCACCAAGTACAGGAAAACCACGGCCACACGAGGCTGCCTTTCTCTCGCTTTGAAAGTTCTCTCCCCCCCCCCAATTCTTCGGTGCCAAAGTCTTAATCCCCAGATCCATATCTTTCTCGGACAGACAGAGCAGCAACAACAACGACACTGGAGCTGGATGGTAGTGCTGCACCACTGCCCCCCCACCAACCCTAATCAAGATTTCTCCAACGCGTCGGGATCCCCTCGACATTACCCGTTCGCTCGGTCCAGTCATCATTCTCGTCTCTCTCCCACCCGGCTTTGCAACTGAAGTTCCCGAAAATCTCGCACCGCGCGTTATCATTCCGGCAAAGCGTTGTGTCTTGCATGACTGGCCATTCCATAGCTGACTTTGCATGGTCCCCCACTGTAAGCATATCTGTGACTTAGCCTCGGCGCAACAGAAAATCGCACAGGCTGAGGCGGGGAGAGTAAATCGGAGGTATTCCATGGACGGGATGAATTTTTTCAGCCATACCACCACTCCTGGTTGGAGATAAGATGAATTATCTGTTGTGTTGGCCGATGTGTTTAAGCGCGTAGTGTCTGGGCTGCCCCGCGTTTGTCATCAGCTCTCTCTTTTTCACACGGCATTAACCGCGCTAAGCAGTGCCTCCGTTGTTCTAATCTCGTGCTTTTATGTGTGGACAGGCCAGGAGAACTAATCCCGTGCGCATTGATCCATCGGGGAAAAATTCGACATTTAACACCAAGCTCTGTTCTCAAGAATCTTCAGAAGTAGTGGGGGGGGGAGGAGGAGGAGAAAAGAGAGAAAGAATAAAATTACCCTGTGATGCTGATTTGCAAAAAATTTTTTCCTTTTCCTTTTTCTTTTTTTTTTTTTTTTTTTTGCAAAGTGTGTTAACCCTTTACCCTCCTTCCTTTTTTTTTTGTTTCCCCTGCTCCGAGAGGAGGACAACTCAGAACGTTAATCAATGTACAGAGAGAGAGAGAGATGCTGCCCTCTGCTGTATCCGCTTTCTTGTGCATGCCTGTTTACGGTTTTCTGGCGAAGGAAAGTAACCATCGGCACTCGTACAATCTATCCAGTCACCTTTGTTTTTGCTTTCTCTTGGAAAGCAGTACATTCACAGGTACAGGCACCTGTTTCCGGCTACAGTACACAACGTAGGCTATACGAGGGCTGGCCATCGAGCGGCCCTTTATTGATGTTCAGTTTGTGCCGGATGTACTGCTGCTGTTTGTTTTTTTTTTTTTTTTTGTATTTTTCATCCTCCACCTCTCCCTACCCATCTTTCATCATGTGACATGAACATCATCATCATCTGTATCATTTCTTACCTGGGGAGGGGGACAAGCATACAAACCAAAGACAGGAAACAGATATTTTCATTGTTACTGATAAATATTGTTGTTTGTTGTTGTTTTTTTGTTTTTTTTTCAATTTTTTAAATTATTGTTTTAATACTACTAGATGTTATTACTGTAATCATATTCATTTTCATTATTGTTTTTAGCTGTGTTAGTATTTATATACTGTTTTTGCTTATTTTAATTTTTATTATTGCTGCTATATCGCCCCCATTATGCTCACTGTCGTTATATTGCCCTTCTTTTATCATTTATTTTCCTATTTACTATATTATTTTCATTGTTTTCTGCAATCATTTCCATTTTATTTTTCCTTCTACTATTGTTGTCTTTATTATGATGATTATTAAATTTTCCTTTGTTACTGCTATTGTTTTCTGCTTCCTTTCCCCTCATCTTACATCTGTTGTTGCATCCATTATGATTTGGAAGAGGATTAGAAGCTGGCTCTTCTTTACCCGCGCCACTGTGTCCAGAGTTATAAAATTTCAATTTAGCAGACAGGATTCCATTCTAGAATGTCATGGCTTGTGGCCAAGTACCTGGGAGCGAACACACCTGCTCATTCACCTCGAAGCAATAACATCACAATTACCTGATATTAAAGCTTATTCTGTGCATTATTCGCAGTTTTAGCACTAGCCTCTTTCATATTTAAATCTTAATAATTTCCCTAAAAGCATCATTATTTTCTCAGGGTTTCACTTCCATGTTCTCCCCCCCCCCCAATTTTTTTTTTACCCTCCTCCCACAACTGTTCCCATAAAAAAAACGGTGAGGCGATGTAATACCTGGCTCGGGCCACCCTGCTAGGTCTTGCCTTTAATCTTCCAGGTATCATGGCAAATGCCGGGCAAGCAGGCTGAAACCTGCCAGGGAGATTGCTTACCTGTCCTCGCTGATTGAAATGCAGTGTCGTCACGCCCGGTTGTTTTCCGCTTTTTGTCATTGTTTGTTTTTGTCTTTACAAATTCTGTTTAACAAAAAGCAATACTGTGAACAAAAAGGGGAAAGTAGGAGACAGGGCATACAACCCGTGACAATTACAAGATGAATTAACTGCTACACTTGTATTTGTAAATTTGCATATGGGCAAATAGGTGAGACAAAGTGAAACAGTGCTTGTGCATGCATAAATGTGTCTGTATTTTTTTTTTATTATTATTATTATTGACACGTGTGAAATGCATTTGTGCAGGTCTACACATGACTGTCACAAAAGTCCAGGTACATTTGTTAAGGACAGATTTTTCTCCTTCAAATGGCTGATCAGAAAATCCTCTCCCATTTGCAGCCCTCCCTCTTTTATACTGTTCAAAATATTTTCTTTTGTTATTCGTCGAGGATGTGTTTGTACGAACTAATCAAATACTCCATTGCAATTTAAAAAAAAACAACAACAACAACAGCGAAAAGGTAGACGTGGATGGTTAAAAGTCTTGGACGCATTAGTCACATGGTGCTGATTCATCAGATGGTATCTTGAGGGCAGATATTGCTTTTGCATCACATAAAACACTCTGTACAGCTCTGTGTCCCACCTTTTCTGCCACTGTTAGTGACATGGAGTGTGTCCGGAAAATTACATAGTGTCACAGCCACCAGCCATAGGTCTAACAGTTGGTGACATAGTTGACTGATGTCACAAACAGGAGTATATGCGATAACTTTGGGTTTCTTTTGGTTACCATTGGCACTTGCTTTCTTTTTTGTGGCTTATTTGGTCTCAATAAAGGTTTTTTTTTTTGAGAAGCAGTAATCTTTAATTTGGAGTCCGAATGGGATCTGGCTAATACTGTCACTTCTGGTTAAAACAGCAGAATGATTGACTGAAGCCAAGCTTCCATATCTAGCCATGTAATGGCAGATTCCGTTGTATATTGAGCAGATTTTCCATTTAAACAGGACGAGTCTTTACACCTGACATAGCCACATTTTTTTAACTTGTTCTATACCTTTAAAGTTTTTTTTAATAGTCTCGATTAGATCTCCACACCCGCGACTGATGGATGGCGTAACTGATATTTCTAATAATAATAGTTTTACAGGAAGTGCTAGGGTTGCAAACCTTGTGGTAGTTCTAATCTCTGGATGAATCTGGAAGCATCAATTCATTGCAAGACTATCATCAGTTTTTGCTGTTTTTTTGGGGGGGGCAGATGATGGAGTTCCTATAGTAATCTGATGGCAACACAAAGATGGGAAACTGCTTTTTCATTTTATATGCAAATTTGTATGATTGGGTATATTCTCTTTCTGGTAAAAGAAATTATAGGTGATGGCTGCCATAAATTTGGGGGATCCCATGTAGTAATATGGAGAAATCGTTTCCCATTTAAAAACTTATACACAAGGTTGGAATGTATGCACACATACCTGTCAGGTAAAGCAGATTAAAGGTGGTATTTCCTAGGTTGCCCATCGAATGCAAACAAAAAAATTAAAAACAAAAGGTTGTTGATAGTTGTGGGGGGGGGGAGAAAGATTTTAAGGGGTTAGGGCTGTTATTTTCTGTGGTCAAATTACTCGGTGCATTTTTCTAGTAAATATGCCTGCCGAAGGCCAGTCGAAGATCCGGCAGTTTTAATGAAATCGGTGATCCGAATTATGCATTGGTGGGAAAGATCAAACATGGGACGACAAAGATGAAGATGAATGGGTTAACGATACAGTGGCCATAACGACGGAGACAGAGATTTTTTTTTTTTTTTTTTTTGCTTTGCTTAACTTTAGCGCACATTAATAGATTTCTGTGCAACTTTTGAAGCATCCGGACGACCGAAGTTGGTATTGGGTTACATCATCGCAAAAATTTGCAACAACAAAAAAAAAAGGGGGGGGAGAGATTTTCTTTTCTTCTGATCGATTTATTACTTTCTCTGGGAATTTAATTCGATTATTGTTAATTTTTTTTTTTGGTTTTCTTTTCCTGCAGAAAAAAAAAGGGGGAAACGTGCAAACCTTTCTGACACCTAAGGGGCCCTGCAGCCATCTTGTAAAAATTATCTCCATAATTTCTGGGTTTTTTTTTTATTTTTTTCTTTCATCCTTTATTTAAATTTTTTTTGCCAGGGTTGTGGGAGGGAGGGGACAAAATAACAGTAAGCAGGCTAACCCCATTATCAGCTCCTTCCCCTTCCCTCCGCCTGCCCCAGTTAACCGATAATATCACATGGCCAGGAAAGGAATTAAGTGAAGACAAACACTCCGGATTGTTCGGAACTGGATTTAACGACTTTCCAGTGTAAATCTCCGGACTGCACATTCAGGCCGGACCCAGAAAGGGGCCAGGATCTCCGTGAAAGTAATCTCCGAGTCCTACCATTATGTCGTGGTGGAAGCAACCTTTTGGAGTACACACACACACACACACACATCCCAGGGGGGAGAGGGAGGGGGCATTGTTGCTTAAGAAAACAGCTTCGACTCACCGCTTAATAAAAAATTAATGGCTTCACCATTACACAGACGAGGAGTCGGGGCCAGGGTTTCCTGAAGATATTTTTCTTTTCAGATTGCGTGAAATAAGCATTCTTCTCCCTTCCAAGTGCCCCTCTCCTCCTCCTCCTTTTTTTCTTCTTGTTTTTGTTTTTAATCTGTTTCATTAGTTCCTTTTGTTTTCTTCATCTGGTTTACTGTTGATGTGTGGTGATTGATTGATTGATCGATTGATTGCGTTCTTGTGCATCCCAACCCAATTTAACTGTTTTCTTTAAACACAATGAACATGTTCCCACTCTGGGCACAGCCACTTCCCAGAATGCTTCAGTTTGCCCTGCAATTTCATTCACTTTTTCTCTTTCTTAATCACTACTTTTCTTACTAACTTGAACAGGTGGAAAGTGTTGTCGCTGTTCTCTTGAATGACTCACCTGTACCGTTAATTTTAAAGGAATTTTAGCAGATTTAGACCCCCCCCCACACACACACACATGTGCGTGAATGGTTCTAGAGCTCTCCTGTCAAGAAGTCTGCAAACCAATGTGTGCATAATGCAGTATGATGCTATATGACATTTTGCTGTGTGTGTTACCTATCCACAATGTATGGCATGTGCTGTGGTGCAGGGTGATGTGTTACTTCGCCACTACTTCTACACTTACCGCAGAAGAGTTCCAAAACACAAAATGGCGGTCTCCAGATTATTGACCTGAAGATGTTTAACAAATTATCATCGCTTGTGTTTATCTGAAGATTTGTAATTTTATCACTGAAATTGAACCACAAGTGGCAGTAGTGTACATGCCTAGATCTGCGGACTTATGTTCCCATAACAATAACCATTATCTTTTATTGCAATATCAGAAATCTAAGGTAACTCTCTTCTTATTGGAAATTATGGAAATTCAATGATTTTAATTTGATTGTAAGCAAGTATAAATCATAGCCTAAATTTTAAACTTTGACCCTCTGTACATCACCTGGAATACATTTGCATCTCACTACCCTTCAATTCTGTATATTTATGATGTAGTATCTTCCTTGTTAATATAATCCCCTGTCTCCATAGCTGTGTGTTTTGAATTATGACAATATTTGACTAAATATACACCAGTTCAATACAAGTACTAGTGCTCTTAGTCTTGGGTACAAATGCATATAAACTGATACAAAACTATTCATGTATTTACAGGGTAAACTTGTTGGTTAATTATAAGAATAAATAAAAGATCATTTACTTTATACTTCTGTTAATGCATTTTATTGATTGATTTTATCCACATGTTAGAAAATCAATATGGAATTTTTAAAATGTTAGAATTTGATAAAAATACACATATATTTTTTTCTTATATTAAGAAAAATTACTGAGTCCAATATAAATTTAACTCTCTCTGTATATGAATGCCAAAACTTTAAAAAAATGTACTTATTTCAGGTGTGATTATGTGCAAAATGGGTGTCTGGATAGACAAATAATTATATACCTGTTTGTGACATGGTTATCTGCTCACTTATACACTCATTGTGCACATAATCACACCTGATATATGTAAGTTGCAATATTTCTCTGTTCACCTGAAGTTGTGTTGTTGTATACCATTAAGAGAGTAACCAGAGTTAATAAAAGGTTGCTAAAGGTCTTTATGTCTCTCATGAGTCTCCATCCAATCTCCCGAAGAGACCTGAAAAGCTTTCAACAGAGACGTGATGGCAAGATTGTGCCATCAGTTACCTGTCTGCACTCGCCATCAACTTTCTCTTGCTGATATTACCCATGCAACAGAAATGAACTGAGAATAATCTTGTGTCATCTCTACTGACTTGGCTACAGATGGTGTGCAACATATAAAAATTATCTTCTTGCCCAGTAAGGCTAAAATGCTTTGAAACAACTAGTCAGAGAATGTTTGGTGAGATTCCTGAGTACTGTTAGCATGTACTCTTCTCTGATGAATTCAGGTTTTAGAATTTACATCTGGAATTTGCACCTGAGTTTAGAGGAGAGCTAACAAGGATTTTCAACCACCAATGGTTTTAGCCTTCAACTAAGCACGGAAAGGAAAGTACGATGGTATGAGCTGCAGTTTGTTTAATGGAAAGACATTTGATGTTTGCAGATCCCTTTTGTGACATATTCTCAGCTTCTTGCCTGATTACCTTAAGACCCTAATATCAATCATTAGTTGAGAGAAACTTGACACCAGACTGATTCAAAATCTTATGATTTAGTGCCAAACAGGGTATAGGCTCTGTGTGCACCCGGCTAAAACCAAACTTCCCAATATTGCTTGTCTTTATTTGACATCTACCACATTAAAGTAGCATGTTTGAATAATAAATAACAGGTGGCAAAGTTACTATGGCAAGGTGCTTAGACGTGTATTTTATAATTCATGTTATTTGTCTTTTCTTGTAAGTAACAAAGATTTTAAAATATACACTTTTTCCCTTAAATTTGAAAAAATTAAAGGTTCTTTTTTGCGTTTTTCTGTTATGAAAAATTACACTGGTCAGCAAGTATTTTTCATCAAACATGTACTTAATGTAGTTTTTAATGCTGATTTCAAATATACAATTAGTTTTTTGACATCACGTACAGTTTTCGAGAAAGTTTTTTGGTTTTAGCTCATGCATTATATAGAAATTCCAATTAACGACGTGTATGCATGTATTTCATTTACATCATGGAAACATACCTTTAAAATAAACTACATTATTCATTGCTGCATAGTTCAGATGCAATATTTCATCATCTTAAATTAACCAATCAAGTTTTGTCTGATGAAATAGGTATTTCAACCTCTCAAATTGTCCAGTCATCATTGGTCTGATGTTAATGGGAATGCAGACAGGTTTCACAAAATACTGTTGTTTCTTGTGTCTATGGGATAGTCGGGCAACTGACAGACATTATTCGGAATCAAACTGGCAGACAAGAACATCATACCAGCCAGGACTGTCTAACGTCAAGAATACACCTCTTGTAGATCCATGTAATGTCCTATTGCCTCCTTTGCACATAAAGCTTGGACTGATGAAACAGTTTGTAAAGACACTAGGGAAGAGAAATGCCAGAGGGTTTGAGTATATTGTAGAAAAGTTTCCCAAAATCACACAGGCGAAGTTGAAAGAGGGTATCTTTGTCGGACCCCAAATTAGAGAAGTACTCAAAGATGTCAACTTCAAGACAACACTGGATGAACTGGAACTGCCTGCCTGGGATGCTTTCAATTGGATCTGTGAGAATTTCTTGGGCAACAAGAAGACAATGGACTACAAGGATGGCATCAAGAATTTTCTGAAATGTTACTCAGCAATGGGTTGTCGCATGTCACTGAAAGTTCACTTCTTGGACTCCCATCTGGATTTCTTCGCAGTTAACCTTGGAGCAGTGTCTGATGAACATGGTGAAAGATTTCTCCAGGACATTAGTGCTATGGAGAAACGGTACCAAGGCTTCTGGAATGACAGTATGCTGGCTGACTACTGCTGGACACTTTACCGTGATCAACCAGATCAGGAACACCGCAGGAAATCCAAATCACAATGTTTCTAACTCTGTTGTTCTAACTTTGTCAGTTTTGTCTGACCCATTTTTTGTGTATTCACTATTTGTAGAATGATAGTGATGGTTTTTACCTCAATAAACTCATTTACTTTCTAAAAATAATATGTCCTTATTTATTACGTTAATGATTTCATATATACGAATACGTAAATATTTGCATGTATCTACTGAAAAACTGATACGTGCTGCATACAAATGGAGTGAAATTTTGAAATCAGCATGAAAAATTAGTCTAAAAAAGTTGGTTTGCATTCATAATGAGTATAATACATTTAATTTTGTTGACCAGTGAATTATAATCGAAAAATAGCTATACAGTGCAACCTCACGTATCCGAACAAGCCCGGAGACAAGCTATTTGTTCGGATACGTGAAAAAACCGATGCAGGTGCTGCTGTGAGCAGGCCGAGGGTCAAATTCGAACATCCAATTGACACCATATCCGAACAATAGACGCTATGCATGTTAATTGTTACTTGTGTAAACTGTTTCGAAACAATGCCTTTCTAACCCAAAGTGAAGTACTGTATTACTTAATTACTGTAGATTTTCAATGTAATTTGAGTGAAAATGTTTGCATGTGCGTCTTTGTTAACCTCCATTTTGTCTGGCTGCAGAAATTTTGGTCACATGATCAATGAGTCTTGCTTGCCATAATACTGTAAGGTTAATGATGTAATTTGATGAAGTGCAAGATGTTTAATAAAAACCCAATAAATGTTTAAAAATGATTTATTATGAAAACAAAATTAAAAAAATACATCTACAAAAATACAAATTATTGCACAGGCTTAAAAAATGTCTTAATTGATTGTGGTTTAAGATTAGACAATCTTTTTCCTGCTGCCTTCTCGCGTAGTGATCATAGAATGCTTAAGTGCATGGGTTCAGCGTCATTGTCTGCCTCTGACCAACACAATGCTTTGTCCATGATGTCTGCAGCCTCGGCATTGGATGGTACGGGATTAGCGTTATCAGGAGATGGTTCATCATCAGAGTCTGATTCGGACGAAGGGTCACCTGTCACGCTGTGTATGATCTCCTGGTCAGTGAGCTGTTGGCAAGCGTCAAGGTCTCTGTCTATTTCACACCATTCTTCGATGTCGGTGATAGTAGATCGCCCAACACCATATTCTTCAGCTAAACATGCAGCTACTGCACCAGAGTCGAGTCTCTTCAAGATCTTCACTTTTAAAAAATGTGATTGATTCAAATTTTCAAGTGAAAAGTATTGCAATAATAGTCTGACTATACGCGTAATAATAAAGATAAATGGGCAAAGGCGACCACAAACACAAAAAAAAAGAAGAAACAAACTCGGTTACTCGATAGCATAAAATGGGCTCAACTTACTCGCTCTCGACTTTTATTTTATATTTTATTCACTGACAATCAATCACCTGATCACTTTATATATATATATATATATAGTCAGACCTCGTTAAACTATATGAATCACTTATATAGGCATGCCCCCCCCATTGTTCACTTTAAAAAAGGCCGTGTTTTGTTCGGTTAAAGATCTAAGAGAAATTACAATAGAACGTTGACAACCGAACAAAAAAGTGTGAAAGTTCGGTTACGTGAGATTTTGTTCGGGGGACATGTCGATTGTTCGGATAAGTGAGGTTCGGATACGTGAGGTTGTACTGTATGTGCAACATTATCTCTTCCCTTTCCTTCTTTTCTGTATGAGGACTTTTAGCTGTAATTCTATATGGAGAACAGTTCCTGGTAATTTTTCTGCTTGTCATACAGGTCTGTGGTACGGCGATGTGTGGCAGTCACTTTCACACAAGATGGATCTACTGTGCTAGTTGCGGACAAGTCAGGTGATGTTTATTGTTTTACCACTCTGGAGCCGGATTCCCCAGGCAGACTTCTCATGGGACACTTGTCAATGCTGCTCGACATGGTGAGTTACTCTTTTGAATGTGTGCACATGTGTTTTACTTTACCTTTCCTCTTTTTTTTTAAGCTTTCTCCCTAACCCTAAAAATTAGCCAACCAAATAATTTATGGACTTAAATCACTTCAGTGGTCCGAGATAGACTAGGGAGAAAGGGGTACTCACGTGGTGGGATTGCATTGTTAAATGCAACGCCATTCTAGCAAAATTAAATATAGACTGGATTGCTACAAAGCTGACATGACTGTGCAGTACGTACTTCTTTTGCCATGGACTTCTGATACTGTGATAAATGCATCTTCTGGAAATGCTCAGGACTGATTACTTACTCGTCATATCTGTAATAAATTCTTTATTCCTATATTGGTAATTTATTATCATTATAAGAAATGTTAATGATAAGTCTTAAGGGCTCTGAAATTCAGTTTGCTCGGGGAGAGCCTCTTCTTACTGTGATTATTAAGTTTTACATACTCATCAGTGTTTGCATATATATATATATTAATAGATATAAGTAAATAGATAATTCCTGAGATTTAAAAAGGGTAATATGATTACAAGCTATAAGAACAGTCACACCACACACACACACACACACACACGCACAAAGGGTTTATTTGAACAGGGAGGCTTTGGGAAAAGGTACATATTTAGGCATTGGTGGAAGCCAACTGGGAATGCATGAGGTCATGGATGCTTTGCCTTTGATGATCAAAATGATGCAGTCTGGGTGCCTAGAGCTAACAGATTTGAAACTTCATGCTTTGATGAGGAGCATGGAAACCAAGCCTCAACTGTGGCGAAACATGGCTGATAAGCCATCGCACATTATCTCCAAGGATTAGAGAAGAGACTGGATGCGTGCCGTTGCTCATTTCCTTGCAGTGCCAACCATTTTTTTTTTTTCCTTTTAATCACAGAATTTCTCACCCTAGATCATGTGTGAAGATTGTTCCCTCTCTTGTTAAAAGAGAGAGTTTTTCAGAGGTGGGTTGTTTGTGTTTCTTGGTTACTTTATTGGAATCTGATTTTTATGAACTTCAAATGACACTGGTGGCCACTGGATACTGAAACCTCTTGTCAGAACCAGGCCATAGCAGTGAGGAAGCCCCTCTTCATCCCAGGCATCATAACAGAATGTACAGAGTTCCTGTTTATCTTGAAGGTTTTATCCTTATATGGAATGACAGCATTAGGATGGGGCTTAATGGAAATTCCAACAGATCCCTTGGATAAAATTCCCTTCTAACAGTTCCAATCTCCTTGAGTGTAATCTTCAGCAAGAAATGTCAATTAGACCAGTTCCTCTCCCAATTTCCTCTACTGGTGCCTCTGTGTGATCACCCCCCCCCACCTCTTTCCTCTCCTCTCCCACCATTCATACGCCTCCATTTTGGTTTTTGGTTACTGGTTACCTCTCTTCTGCAGAGTGCACCCTGCTCAGGCTTTGCTCGTGTTTAAACGCCCAACATCCCACGCCATAATGCCAATCTGTCACGATCGTTGCTTGCTTTTAATTTTATATCCATGGTCTTCAAAACCATTTTCTTTGTGGAACAGGGATCCTGTGTCTAAGGATATAGTAGGAAGAAAGGGGAATGTTTTTAGCCAACTGATGAACTCCAGACATGATGACTCATCATCAATCTGGTGATGCATGTAAAAGAGATGGCTTATTAAACAGCGGTAAAATTTCATGGGATTGTTAAAATATCATCTCTCTCTCTCCATCTCTCTCTCTCTCTCTCCTCTCTCTCTCTCTCTCTCTCTCTCTCTCTCTCTCTCTCTCTCGCCATCTCTCCATCTGTCTCTCTCAAAATTTTTAGCAGATTTCCAACTTCATCTAAGTCTTCCCTCATTTTATGCTTATTTTTCTTTTTTTAGCTCTGTTTATATTTTGTGTTTTTGTCAGTTTGTATACAGCTGGTTTCATTTACACCCACTCAGACTTCAAGCTTGATAAAACTGGAAAATTATTAGTGATGGTTATCTGCAGGAAGTAGATGGGCATTTGACCAGTTCCCATCCTATTTAATAGTAATAGAATTATGCGGAAATCTTGTGTTTTTGTGATCTCTTCTCGTCACCATCGCTTTTCGTGCTACTGTGGGACCAAAGCTTTTTACCAACCAGCAGGTGGCACTCGAGACATTTCATGCATCTCTGCTAACTCAACGTCACTGCTCTCTTTAAAATGGTTCTCCTTAGGATTCAGTTTTGATGACGAGCAAGACAGTTTCCAAAACCTAGGTAACTCAGTTGAGGGATACAGGAAGGGGGGGGGGAGGTAAACTAATCTTCTACTTTCCATGAATAACACATCATTATTTTAAAATAATTATTTTGATTTTCTTTTTTTTTATATATACTTTACAACCTTTCGTACCCATCTGTTCATAGATAAACGTTCAGCGCTATTATATATGATGTGATTCAAATGGGTTAATATTTTTTTTCATTAGAAAACTCATCCTGTCCACATATCTATACCTTAGACAGGTGCTGGAAAGGTGGCCTAAGAAAGTCAGGTGCAGCGAGCAGCCTTTATAGGGGCTCCGCCGTCCCCACCTTAGTCACCTTATTCACGTGTTGTTGTTGGGATGCATTTAAATTTTGTGAACGTCTGTGTTCTGTAGCCTGCTCGGTGTGTAAGCACACGATCCCTAATCTTGTACCCAAGATGGGAGCTGTGAGCGGAGGGAGATTGGGGGGGGGGGTGGTGGATCTCCCCACCCACCCCACCACCTTTTACCGTAACTGAGGAAGCTTTGTCGGACCGATGTTGTGTTGGCGAATTGACCATGGTTTTGCTATTCGATTCTTACCGGTCGGGCTGAACCAGAAAGTTCTTTAAAGAGAAAACATTCGTTTATGGTACAAATGTTAAACAGGAATAAAGCACCTGTTTGAAAACAAAACAAAACAAAAATTCCCTATTGTGGGCATTTCCTGGAATTATATTTAGTTTTATTAATGTACTATAAATAGATATATATATATTTTTTTTTTTACTTTTTATTATTATTATTATTATTATTATTATTATTATTATTATATTATTATTATTATTATTATTATTATTATTATTATTATTATTTTTTATATTTCCAATGTCAGAAAAAACTCCATTATTTTACCAAACACTAAATCTCCGCCAAACCTAACAGAAAGAAGCTAAAGGGGGGGACTCAGTCCCTCTCCCCGTTAGGCAGACCTTCGTTCTTCTCTCCGTGACTATGATTTACTCGCTCCGAATTAACAGTTATCTTATTTGATGGTAATCCTAGTGCAGAAGGGGCTTGCCGCTAGCGCTCTCTCTCTCTCTCTCTCTCCCTCTCTCTCTCTCTCTCTCTCTCTCTCTCGTTTGTCCATCAATTTCTGCCTGACTCTCAGCGATGCAATCTTTTGTCCATTATTGGTACCAGCCTGACCTCGTGTGTGTGTGTGTGTGTGTGTGTGTCACTTTTTTTTTTTTTGTTACATCGCTGTATAGAACCCCTTGTTTTGCATGGGAGAGGCAATGGGGGCGTGCATGGCGGTGCTAATACGATGACTGAAGGCACATGTTCGTTCCTGTCATCACCAGAATCTAATTGTTACTCCAGGGAATTCCAGAAGGTCTTCCATGCAGCTCTCTTCACTTAAAACTAGTACATTGCTTGTGGCATTTTCCTTGGTGAAACGAGTGAATGAATAAAAGTTAGAAAACTAAAGCTTTTTTTTTTTCTTTTTTTCCCTTTATGTTGGCTTTAAGACCCCTGTAGTACTATTTTACTTCACGAGGGCTCATCTATATCTCACCCGCCACCTCTCTCTCTCTCTCTGTCTGTGTGTGTGCAGTTTTTCCTTTCTTTCTTTTTTAAAATTTAAAGGTGAGACATCTGTGTAAGTAGAGCGTATTTCAAGAAATAAAATCTTAGCACTTTTCGTTATTTCTAACACATTTAAACAATTCCGCAGATTCCTCCCTTCAATTCGTCGAGAGGTTCAAGGCGCAGGACAGAATTTTTAGAATTAATTTAAAAAAAAAAAAAAGATTTTTGGGGGGGGCATATGAATGGATCAGGCTTCGCGCGCTTGTTGCTGTTCTGACATCCCTGTACTCTGGCCAGGGTTCAATACCACCCACCTGACCAGTAGGGAAAGAATCTGCCAGAATGTTTCTGATAAGTAGTTTGAGGAATGCCAGAGCGCCCTGCAGAAATCCCATACAAAATTACCCAATTGGCTGAGAGGTCCTCCCGCCTTCAGCTAAGACTGCCTGTCCCCACTTCGGTGAATCGGAATCATCACAAAATGTAATCAGGAATTGTATCCATTTTTTTTATTTTTGTTTTTCTTAAAACAGCCTTTTTATAAAAGCCACTTCTTGTTATTGTTGTATTTGGTACCCGTGTTTGTGTGTTATTTTAGGAAAAAATCAGTGGATGTAGTTATCTCCCCTGAAACTGGACTCTGAGGAGAATGTAGACATTGGATGAAACGTAACAAAATGACTTAAAGAGTTGTATCTGTGAACCTTTAGGATTTTGGGAGTATGGAAGGAGAAAATTGAGTTTAATTTCAAAATCTACTCAAAACTAAGCGATTAAAAATAAACACTGGCTGGCAGTTTTAGAGACCACTTAGTCTTGCTGTTTATGGGTAATTATTAGAAGAACTCCATAATAATTATGATGGCAATTCGTCATGCAAAATTCTAATGGTGACAGATTAGCTTGGTGTTTATCTTGCTCGCTTATCCTGAAGTTTTGGTTCCCATATGTGTATTGGTAGCATTTAGACTTTGACCACTGGAATGTCTTTTTGCCTTCTTGTTTTGCCTTTCTGCACTAGAATATTGTGCAGCGTAGGTTTTCCCCAGGTGCTTTGGTTTTCTTCCAATGTCTGCTTGTCCTGGAAACTTTCCTGGGATCTATTGGTTTTAAAGCCTTGTACACACTTTCCCTACCTGTTGGTGTTCTAGGTCTCCCTATTGCTTGAGCTACACTTGTGAGGAGCTATAAGCAGGTGAAACAGCAGGCGAGGTTTGGTATGGTGATGGGAAGGTTGATGACAATAATAACCAGAGCAGGTCGAGACAGTTAAATCCATATTGAGAGAAAAAGATTCACAAGATACAACAAACCCCAGATTTGCATACCTCCCTAGCTTGCTTTTCTTCACCAGCTGGGTGTGTCAGGTTTCTGCTTTTCTTCCACATCTAAAGCTGAAGTGCTGCAGTCAAGATTTCCCTGCCAAAGTCATAAGTGTCAGGCCGCCTTGTGGAGCACAACTGACAACGCTTTCTTGTGAAGAAGGGTTGTCTCTCTTGTAGACATTGGTATAAGGGAAAAGTGGGATTTTAAAGACAAGCTCGATTATAATAAACTAGAAATCTGTATTTGTATTTTTAGTGTAGCATCTTGTTTTTCACTTTATTCTCAATGTCAGGTTGCAGCTGCCAGTGTTAAGATCATTTCATAGTGTATCAAAAGCCCTGCTCTCCAATGTAAAATAACAAGCACCAAGATATTATCTTATACTCCAGATGTAATCGCAAGCTTAGAAATTCCCCCTGTAATACGAGAAGAGTTCTGTAACTTCCCACATAGCTCCCTTTTGATGCAGTGTTGCCATGGGGATTTCACATAAACCGTCTATCCTTTTTTTCCTTCCTTACCTAAAGCTCTCTTTTAATGACATTCAGTGACCTGCTGTTCGAGGTATAATTCAAAAGAGAGTTTAGCTAGAACTAGTAAAGGAACATCCTGGAAGGCAGATGCACATTTAAAGAAATTCATGAAAGACTTGGACTGCTAATTTGTTCAGGTTCCCCTGAGCAGTTTTTTTTTTTTTGTGTGTGTGGCACAGTATACTACACCCATCACCACGATGACATCTGGGGATCTGTGTGGGCTCATTGTCTGGCTACTCACATTTTTCATCTTTGTCATTAATTACAGGGGGAATTGCCACAGCACCTCTGTTTCTGCTTTGGCATTTTTTCGCGTTCTTCTGCGTAGTTACGTTGGAATGCTACTGCGAAACGAAGATTTCCTTCTTTATCAACCATTTAAGGATCTGGATAGGTTCACCGTCCACGTGTGGTCTCATTGTTGTTTGTTTGTGCTGGGAGCTGGAGTAGTTGATTTTAGCTTCCGTAAAGTTGCAGCAGATGCTAATTGCAAAATAAGGATTTTTTACCCACACCCCCCCAACCTGTGATAATGCCAGAGAAACCAGAAATTCATAACATAACATGAAGTGTGTAACTGGCTCGTCTTCTCTACGTACAATATACTGTTCGCTTTATCTTTCAGACGTAACTACATGGCACAGCATAAATTTTCCATGTTACAAAAAGAAAAAAGGTGCCGTATCATTTGACCAAGAACGTTGCACCTGACTGCACCTCGTGTATCACCAGGCTTGCTGTAAGCGAGCACTCTCCATAAAGATGGCAGTAACTGCCTACCGGGTTCATAAAACACATGACACACTATTTTTTTTTTTAAAAAAAACACATTCTCACTCACTAAGCAGATCTTGAATTTCATAAAAATACACAGATATGTATCCTCTACCCTACTTCGGTAGCATATAGCAAACTTTACTTGCCAATCAGTGATTCATACATCTTCGTGCACAGCTCCTTTCTTTCCCCTCCACAGTGTGAAAGCGGCTACAAAATGCGGCCATGTTTACTGAAGCTAAAGTAATTGCAGAATTTGTGCTGGTGCACGCACACGTTAATTGTTGTTTGAAAATTGGCAAATACTATTTCAATAAAATTTCTGCCATTACCGTGTAGTGTTCTTGGTTTGCGGGTGTTTGAGTGGAATTTTTAACAAATCGCACGCGTTTGGTGAGGGCAGAAAGAAGCTTTAACGTTTGTAAACACAGTAATCTGCCGTGTGCGGGAGGCCAATGTGATTTCTTAAAGCTGAAAAATTACGGCCAAAATTTAAGTGTTGATAGATGCCAGATATTTTCCCCTTTTTTTTTTTTTTAGCATGATTGCAATTTGTTTTATTAAATAATAGGTGCTGTGTATAAGGGAGTTAATAGGTTTTTATATAATCTCTTTCCTTGTCTCTTTTTAAATTAAAAAAAAAAAGATCAATACAAAATTAGATGTGGAATGGCTAAGTGGCTCTGTTTATCTTCCATACCAGTCATGGCAAGGAAGGGGATTTGCCTCCCCTTCTCATTACACTGCTGCCTGCAAAAGCAAGGCGATCCTTTTAATAGTCACTTTGCCAAGTCTCTCTGGCAGGTCTGGGGAGGGAGGAGGGTGCATAGCTTATGTTGTTGGGATGGAGTTCTGTTGCAGAAGATGTTCGTGACACACGATGAAGTTAATTTGCCTGCTTTGTGTTATGTTGCGACTTCTGGCATTTCTGATGGCCCAGGTTCATAAATGTAAAATCACAGTGGCCATAGTTTGGCAGTATTGGCTGGTCGGTCGTTAGTCACACCTGGCCTGGACTGAATGCGCACGTTGAGAATCTGAGGGCTCCAGCATCACTTACGCTGCGTTTGTTGTTGGCAGGAAGGGACCTCCCTGCCCCGAGCTACTTGTGAGCGGTGCCCTTCTGGACCTTTTGCCCCAGCGACAGGTGGCTGTTACAGTTTGTTCAGAAACGGGTTTGACCAAGTGATGGCGGATACAACCTTTTGGACAGAAGGAACGCGCTGGTGCACTTTCAGTGTTGGCCGGCACTCCACAGGTGTGGAAGGAAAATCCAACTTGCCCAAACCCAACTCAATCTAGTAGCAAGTTATTACCAACAGTGCCATAAATCTCTCTCCTTAATCCTCCTCCCCACCACAAAAAGATTAAAGAGCTGCCTATTGATTTCATCCTAGCTGAGAGTACAGTAAGCACAACAGATCGCAGAATCTCATCATCGGCACCATTTCTGCATTTGTCACAATTTCTTTCTTATGTTTATTGCCTTCTGAAAAGGACCTTCAGTGGATGCTCAACACTTTTCTCTTGCTGCTCTCTTCAGGTTTTGTTTTAAAGCTGATTGACTTCTTTAACTGTGTTCTGTTTACCTATCAAGGGGGAGAGAGAGACTAAGGTGAAGACAGTGACAAGTCAATAAAAACATAACTTTTGGGTTGATGATGAAAGCAAAAGAATAATAATAATAATAATGATAAAATCCATCGAGTCTGACAATAATTCTACTTATTTATCTTCCACAAGAATGATTCTAATCCTAAAAAAAACAAAACAATAAGGGCTCTGGTTTTTATAAACATTTTCATATATTTATTTGTCAAATGGGGGACTTTAAATATTTCTATTGGGTGGCTGTTGGAGTGCCAATGTTGAAGGACCAGAGTTTGAATCCTGGTTGGTGGTGGTCAGCTTGGTTTCCTCTTGCTCCTTTTCACCAACTGGTTGTGTGGGCTTCCTTCCACATCTAAAAAAATAAAATAAAGAGTTCTAATCAGGATTACCCTGTCAAAGTCAGAAGTGCTGGGCCCTTCACGGTTCCAGGACAGGCATTGCTCTCTCTCTAGTGGATAACTGTGGAACTCCGCTTTCTTACAAGGGTTATCTCCAATGAAGAGGGGGTCAGTCATCTCCATTGTGTGGACTGATGCACGCCATGCAACAACAATATCCATCTCCATGATTGAATGGATTACTCCCTTTCTATTCTACTCGCTTAATAGATTCCCCGCAAAATTATCGAGAAAATGGAACCACCTGTAGATTACTCAGGACAGTGTTTTGGCAGCCACCATGTTGACAGACCTTTTGTATTTATTGCTAATTTAAGAATACTCCCAGAATGCAACACAAATATGGAGGCTGTTGGAAAAATTGTAGTCTGCTTTGTTCCAGTCTTTTATGAGTCAAACTATTTTCGACCACATCATTTTTAAACTAAAGCTATGCCAGCAGCCAATAATAATAATAATAATAATAATAATAATAATAATAATAATCAATATTTAATGAAATGTACATTGAAGCCTTCTCACCAGATGGCACTGTAAGCTATATTCACTTTATTTTATTACTTTTCCCCCAATGGACAGAAAAGGAGAGAGAAGTAAATTAAAAGATAACTTTATTCAGGGCAATTTCTTCTTTGATTAGACTATTTAGGAAACAAAAGGAATATTTGTTTTCTTCCGCCTGAGTTCTTTTTTGTTGTTGTTGTTATTGGAAGTAATAAACGTGATTTAATAACTCTGGCTGGTGAAATGACAAACAATGCAAAATGGCGCCTAACTAGGCGGAGACGGATATAAGCTGTTGTGATCTCTGAGCTTCTGTTAGCATCCAAACCTGGCCCTGAGCATGCATTTCAGTTAATTTGTCATGTGTGTATCCACAGCTACTTACTGCTCAAAGGGTCAGAAGTCTCTTGATTTGCAGAAGAACCTCACAATAATTCTATTTGGCTACAATATCCGATAAACAGCTCTGTGCATTTCCATGTCTACAGGTCTTCGGCCGACTTTGGGGTGCAGATCCATGGGATCACTTGTGTTCTGAGATCACAGATAAACAAAACCATTCAAGTTTGCGTTACCATCCATCCAATTTCTTCTCTACGTCCTGAAGCCTAAAGGTTTCTATTTAATCAACATAGCGAAATGAGCTGAATATTCCTAATTAGCTCTTTTACTTCCTTTTCCAGAGTTTTGGATGATTCTTATAAACTAGAAAGTGGAAGGAGAGATGGATGTTTTGTTAGCAATCTGTCAATTAGGAAAACAGATTGGCCGTTTGTTTTCCCTTTAAATTGTAAATTTTAAATGCACACCAGCTCTGATATTTAGATTTTTAAAAAATAGAATGAAAAAAATAAAATCTTAATGTTTATTTTTTTTTTAAAAATAATTCTAATTATGTTTTAGTTTTACTTTGTTCAATTTTTCTGTTTGTAAATATAATGGCCCATCAGATGTTTGGAGGGTTAGAAAGCACATGCTATCTCAAACCAATTTCAGCAGGATAAAGAACCTACTTGGTGGAAACCTGATTTACCTAGAAGAAAAGCCATGCTAATGAGCTGGCACAGAAGAGTGAGAGAAACCATACCGCTGGTCTGAACAGGGATGGCTGGACTCAACCTGGTGGAGAGGCCACACTGTAGCCAGTCCCATGATGCAAGTTGATGAATGATTTGATTTTTGGGGGGGTTGGAGGTTTACCTGTTGTCTAGATAACTTGTTTATTTTTACCAGGTGGTCTGTGTGTGTGGGGGGGGTGGTTTCCAGGTACTTGTGGAGTGCAGGTGTGTGATGAGTTTTCTCGATACCTGGAGACAAACTCACAGGAAGTCTGCCCGACGTAATCTGGGAAGAGTCACGGCTATGGCGGCCATCCATTGTTGTTACATAGATGTTATAGGTAGCGTGGCATCTTGGTCTGGTTTCTGAAACTTTCCCACAATGCAGCATTGTAAGAATTCGCGATTATCTCTGAATCATAAAATGGCTGCCAGTCTTCAAAAGTAGATTCAATGCTAATTTTTGTTGTTGTTGTGTTGTTGTTGTCATGGCACAATTTTTCTTTTTGTTTTGTCTGTCAAAATTTCATCGCCAGAAACTAACTGCAAGTTTTCTTGGTTGTTGCATCATGGGAAGGTCTAAAGTATCAGTGGGTAAAACCCCTGGATTCACAGATTGCACGCACACACACACACAATCTTCTTTTTTGTTTTTGAAAGCAGAAAAAAAGAAATAAACTTAGAATATTTAAACTTTAACCCGAGGCTTTTGTTTTAGATCTTATCATTCTTATTACTGTGTTTGCTGCAGTCTAAGCATTGTCATTCCTGTCAGAGTTACTCGTTTTTGTTAATCGTCTGATAGATTATTTGGTTATCTGACAGTTTGCATTCTCTTTTTGCACTCATTAACTCTTTATTTCTATAACTGCTGAGAGGCACGAATTTAAAAACAATAGAAAGAGAAGATGTCTTGTTCTATGCCACTTGTTATGCAGAATGAATATATATATATATATAACGTTCTTGCTAGAAAAAATGTAAGTCATCACTCAAGAACGATTGCACAGGAATTGTTTGATGGATTGCTTCAGATTCCCTATTGGTTAAATGCCCCAAAAGGTAATTAAGAAATCTTTTTGTGTGGCATGTTGAGGGTTAATTTACCACCTTGTTTAATTTGATGCTGTTGAGATCTTTCAGGCCTCCTAGCACAATTAGCGTATGTATCCAGTGGACAGATGTTGCTAAGCTGCTTCATTTCTCTCCCCTTGAAAATTCAAGCTCTGTGCCAATCTTGGCCATCCTGTGGCCGGGGATGTTGGATGTTGACGATGACTGTGGTGAGTAACTTGAGACCTCGGCTCGTCTTTCCGCTGTGCAAACATGGACACGACACAGGAATTATCCAGAGAGAGAGAGAGAGAGTAGAACAAGCAGCTTTCGGTGTGAAGTTGTGACAAGTTGCTTGAGTTCCCCCTCCCCATCTCTCTCTCTCCCCCCACCAAGAATAATCTCGCCTGAGACACACTGCAGCTGTTGATGCTTGGTCTGGCCAGCAATTACAGGCAAGTCTTAGCAAACAGCATGCCATTTTTAAGTCCCATTGGCGATGGACTTAGCGGAGAGGGGAGGGGAAAAAAAGCAGCAGCAACAACAACAACGATGCACTATCTTGGTGGCAGTGGAGACGAGCGAGAGGGCACCCCCCACCAAGTTCCATTCTGCTGACAGACTTCACGTTTAGGATGATGGCTACTGGCCCCCACCGCAAGGAAGGAAAACCAGAAACGAACACAAGAGCCCCAACTTTTCGGTGGCTGACCACGTCGTCACAAGTCCCTTTAGAAGAGACGCCATAGTCAGCTACTATGGTACTTACTGCACTTTTCCATTTGTTTTCCACACTTTCCCAGCGTAAACAAAACCCCTGCCATTAGCAGCGTTTCTGCCCTAGTTATTGAAGTCACATTTAAGAAAATAAATAAATATGCAGAGTGATCTCCCTTGCATTAAGGAAAATAATAAACGATGAATATAACTTGCCTGGACTGTTGTAGCTATCTACGAAATTGGCAGTGGCACTGTGACTAACTTGGACAGGTGCTCAGAGTTATTTGAAATAGTTTCCCAGCATGCCGTGGCACTTATAAAGGTGGTAACCATCTCTGACTCAGCATTGGTGCATTATAGCGCAGATATGTATAACCACGGCATTGGTTATGTCTGGTAGCACAGCTTACTAGGTAACTCATTCACACATGATGAATCATGTTCCTTTTCTCATTATGTTATGTAACCTTGAGATTATGGAGAGCGTTGACTGTCCCGCACTACAGGGTGCTCACTGCTTCTTATTTTGGCAGTGAATTCCCTTTTAGGACTCTTCATTTTTAAATGTGGGAGGAAACGCACATGGCTGCCTGGTGAAGAAGAAACTGTGTGATGGAAGTACACCAACCTGCCTGACTGGGAATTGATCTTGACCCCCCCCCCCTCTCTCAGTCTCAGGAGTTCAGTAGCCTGACCACTTGGATATTTTTTTTGAATGACCCACTGTCAATAGAAAGCAGCCATATCTGTCATGGTAATGTGGTAGTTGGGGGGGGATCTCTTTCTCTCTAAACTGACATCAATGCTGCTGAAGGACATCCACAGCTAAGACTGAATAAACAGCTCTCAGGAAATGTCAGGCTGTTTTAACAGCAGATTATTTTTCTTGTGGGGATCCTATGTAGTCTGGATGTCTTTTATCCACCTTTCCCACAATGCAATGCTTTGGGGAAAAAAACCCCATGATTCTGGTCATCACCGAATTGCCTTCACAGATGTTTTGGATGTTTTGCTGTCTTATAAAAATGGGGCCTTTGGGTGGGGGGCGGGGGGGGGGGGGGAAACACTGAAAGAATACAAAGACTTTTCCAGAAAGAAATCGCACTAAGGAAAACTCATTCCCTCAAGAAAAAGGTGTGACAAAAAAAGAACTGGTCTCCGATCTGTTTCTGAAGATTGGCAGACATTTTACCAGCTCCCACCCAACAACCATCTGGATGTGAGGTTACATAAAGCTTCTGTTTGGACGGAATTTCTGTACGTTCCGTGACATTTCACCTCCCACGCCATTTGCGGAATTCGTCTCTCTACGGCAACCAAAGCTTTTCGTCCCAGATTTCTTACACGGCCATATTGATGATGAACGCAGTCTCTGTGGCTTCACCTGTGCTTAGTAATACAAATTTGGAGGTAGTGGGATGCAAAATGTTTTTCTGCCCTTGTAACCTAAGCTTATCATTGAAACCTACAAGACTTGACGTGTTGTTTAGTATATAACGAGTAAGAAGACATTTAAATCTTATGTGGACAATCAGGTGGGATCATTTGCTATCCTCAGTGTTTTTAACCTTATTACTTATTTGCCACTTGGAATCTATTACGTGTCCATCTTGTTTAGAAATTTAGTGACCAGGAACTCGCTCTCAGCTAATTAGCTGCAGCCACAAGGAACAGATAGCATTTCCTTCAGACTGTCATCAGTGAAATCATTTGCAACAACTCGCCATCTTCTTCTGATACGTTCAGAATAGAACTGAAATAACATCATTGCCACTGCTGCTGCCACTGCCTTCTTTCATTCTTTTTTAAATATAGAAGCGAAAGAGATGAGGAAGAAAGAGGAGGAGAGGAAGGAAACAACCCTGCCAGCAAAGAAACGATAGTGAAAAAAAAAGATTTTTTGTTTTTTTTTTTTTGCCAACAAGTTAGGAAGTTTGGGTCTGGTGTTGAAACATTCTAGTTAATCCAGCCCCTGGGGGTTCTCACGAAAAAATTCTATCTGGGTTCCCTTCCTCTCCGGTGGTGGGTGTGTGTGTGTGTGGGGAGAGTAGTTTTGATCCCTGTCATTCTCGGAGTTCTGATGAACTCCGCTCTCTTCCCCTTCTGGGCTCAGCACCATGACATGATGTTGGTTGAATGCCAGTCAGGTTTTTTTTTTCATATTTCAGGTGAAATTTCTTCCTCGTTCCGGGGGTGGGGAAACCCTGCATCCGGTCGGGGTTGACAGAAATGTCCGCTGAAACAGTTTGATGAACACGAAACGAATAGCTTCCACTCAGCAGCACATCCCTTCCTATAGGTAGTGTGTGTGGTGTCTGCCCATTGTTGTGGTTCTGGCAGCTCTCCCTCCGCTTGTGTTTATTCAGAGAAGCATTTCACTGCTTTCTCGATTTTGTGGTAACCCAATACGGCCGCAGATACCTTACTGACTTGCTGTCATGAAATCTGAGCATCCAAATGTCTAGTTTCTTAGCCATTTGAAGTACATTTATATTACATCTGTTATAACCTCCTCCCCCCCCTCTCTCTGTCTCTCCGCCATCTCTTCTCCCCCTCTCTCTCTCCCCCCTCTCTCCTCTGTCTCTCCCCCACCTCTTCTCTCTCTCTGTCGCTCCCCATCTCTTCTCTTCTCTCCCCCTCCCCCCTCTCCTCCGCTCTCTGTCTCTCCCCCCCTCCCCCATCTCTCTCTCTCTCTTCTCTCCCCCCTCTCCTTCTCTCTCTTCTCTCCGCCCCCTTCTCTCTCTTCTCTCTCCTCTTCTCTTCTCCTCTCTCTCTCTGTCTCCCCCCCCCCCCCTCTCTTCTCTCTCTGTGTCACTCCCCCCCTCTGCTCTCTCTCTCCTCTCTCTGTCTCTCCCCCATCTCTTCTCTCTCTGTGTCACTCTCCCTCGCTCTCTCCCCCCCCCCTCCTCTCCCTCCCTCTCTCTTCTCTCTCCTCTCTCTCTCCTCTCTCTCTCTCTCTCTCTCTCTCTCTCTCTCTCTCTCTCTCTCTCCCCCCTCTCTCTCTCTCTTCAATTTCATTGTTTTTTTTCCTTCTATTTTGTCATAACTTTTGCATTATTTCAAAGAGTGTCCCCCCTTCAGTTCAAAGCAGTATGTGGTTTGTGTTTTTTTTTTAAATAAGAAGAAATATCTGCTTTTCTTAAATTAATTTGTTTAAATTTTTAATACCTTCCACTCATCTGAAACATCAGCTCTGGTATTCAGTGCTCTTTTTTATTCAAAACTACATGGATATATCAGCTCTATGCCAACATGAACACCAAGCTCAGTATCTCACGTGTTTGAAACCCATTATGAACTAATGTTACACAGTGCATTATTGGCTTAATGCTAAAGGGTATGGGGGTATAGAATGTTTAAAATGCTATTGTCCAGCTGTTTACATCTCAAAAAATATATATCTAATATTGGATTGGATAGAAATCATTTAAAATGTATATATAAAGCCCCTTTTTTTCTAAAAAGTGTTTCTACCCTATTTTTAAAAATTTAAATATTGTTTCTGCTTCCCAAAGTATTTACAGACCAATACTACATAGTGAAAACACTTCCTAATGCCTAATTGTGAATTTTTCTTATATATATATATAAACCCTTAGTGATATGTGAGGTGCTTGCAGTTATCAAATCAAAGAACCTATTTGTCTATAGGCATACCTTTTAGGGGGGGGATTTAGACAAAGAATAAGTAACTGATGTCTTCTTAGTCTCTCTCCCTCTCTCTATGACTGAGATTCCATCTTCTTTTTCCTGAAAGTCATTGATAGACAATACCCATCAATATAACCTGTTTTTATATATTATTATAATCACCCATTAACGTTTTCTCAGATGTCGTGATATTTTTTTTTTTTTTTTTTTTGCATAAGGAATATTCAAATACACATCACAGACCATAAGTTATGACTGGAGATTGTGAATTTAAGGAGCTGGCAAAACAACGGGGAGTTTTGTTGTCTCGCTTTCTAAATAAAACAAGGGCTTTCAAAGATGGAGTCCGTGTTGGTACTAGCGCTTTGCATACCAGATTACTGCACTACTGGTTTATTGATAATATTGTAGTTAGGAATTAAGGGGGCAAAGAAGGAAGGTCTCGTGACGCTTTCAGGTTTATTTGGCAGTCCCCTTATTTTGCTTGCTTTCTTTTACTGACGTAAAATGTTGGGGGTAATCATTGAACTACCTTAGGGTATGTAAGTGATCTGGTGATAACCTTAAAAGTGGAAGAAAAAAAAAATGTCTGCAATTTATTGCTAAGGGAAACGCATCTTCCTCAGCTCTCTAAAACAACGTAAGCACTAGGCCCCTCTAGAGCCAGCAACGATAATGATGTAGACCTTGAACACTAGAATTGGGGTTTTATTGGCTATCTAAAATGGCATAAAGAGAAGCATGTGTCCCACACACAGCTTGGAGAAGGGGGGGTTCAACTAGCATTGCATTGTGGGAATATTTTCTTGATTACTGGCAAATGGAAGCAGCATCTTTAAGTCGTCCCACATCCACGCCTTAATGTTGATAAGTTGCAGATTTTTTTTTTTAAAAAAAAAAACATTTATTTTCTGCTTTTGTAGTTTTTCTTGTGAACTAAGCAACATACGGAGAGACATTCGATGTGACTTAATGTACCTTTATTCACTTCAAGGTATATACTTCTGCATTATTTAAGGTACTGTCTATGATGATGTCACTTTCCATCATAGGAAATGCAAAGCAGGCCTGGCGTAGTTGGTATTTTCTAGAATTTCTTGATATGCTTTTTCCTTAAGCTAAGACCTCGCCTGAATAGGCAGTACTGTGCCATTTCTAATAGTTTTCAGCAAGCACTTACAAATTCTTCACTTATATGCACCTCCTGTGCTTGTTTCATTCTAATAATGCCAGCATTATTTTAGAAGATGCAGGACTATACTTTAGTATAAAGTATCCAAAACGTTTATTGATACATCAAGGATTCGCATCATAGTACCATTTATTGACTAAGGAAAAGCTGCAGGAACTGAACTGGAATGTATGTACGTTGTTAGCCATAATTACAGATGCCAGTGAAATATTCCAGGAGGCCATTTTGAAGAAAAGTTGAGTATAATAAAAACTCCATCGTCAGCTTATTGATATGTTCAGCGGTCACATGTTAACAGATTGATCATACCACATTTGTGGCTGCCATTCGTATGTATTGTCAGTGCAACAAGGCTGTTTCTGAGTGAAGCAAACAGAGAGAAATTTAACTACATTTTACCTAAAGGTATCACCTGTGTTTTCTTTATTAATTTTATACACATACATCACACATGCATAATTGGCATCAATTTTCTGCGGTTTGAACCCTTGGTCTGTATTTGAAAAGGGCTGGCCAAGAGTTTTGCCAGCTGCTACAGTTGGCGAGTGCCAAGAGTTGGGAGCTCAGACCATAGATGGAATCTGCTGGATTTTGGAAGTTCTAAATAAGGATCCCACTTATCCACAAGAATTTGGATTATGCACACAACACTAAGCAAACCTCTTGTTCAAACAGATGGCATCATTTCCAGAATGTAGACGTAGCTATAGGTTGCCCAGACAATTTTATGTCTATAATTCTGTTTCTCCTCCAACCACAAGCAGGTTAGTGACACTAAAGCAACAAAAATATATATATATATATATATAAATGTATCATCCGTTCCCCTTACATAAGATGAAATATGTAATTGATTTTTGTTTTGAGGGCAGCATTAAAAGCAATTTCTTATTTGTTGAAGGTTTCTCACTGTTTTCTTCCTGCTTTGACCAGTGTTCTTGGTTTGCTTACAATTCACTGCCAGCAGGACTGGGCAAAGAGGATGTTGTAGCCAGATTACACTGGCACACTGATGTTTACCCAGCTGGTAGGACATCAGGGGGAGAGAGAGAGTTTTCTATTGATCCCACTCACAGATTTTAGTTTACACACTGAAGGCAAAAACGCTTCTGTTATTTTCTTCATTTTTTTTTTTTTTTTATTATTGAATTACAAAATTATAATATAGACAACTAAACTTCTGGATAGATCCATCACCTGGCCAACTCAGAGCTGGTGATGGCTGATTTGTTTGTCTACCTCCACGCCACGCGCGTGTACAGAGATATTTAACGAGCCATCAGCTGACTTACCCCAGTTCCAACCTACTTGAAATTTACCCTAATCCGAACCAGGCTCTCTTAACTTGTACTTTCCATGACTTGGGGGAGGGGGAAGGTTTCAGTGCTAGAATTACTAACAACAAATTGCCAGATGTAATATGTGTAAATAAACTGTTACACAACCACCAGTGTAAAGGGTTTTTGGATACACCAACTACAGCACCGACACACCCATACACCTAGTGGAAGGAGATACCAGTGTTGCGCTATTTCCCCGCTAATATCTTCATCCTTTTTTTTAATGCATGTTGTTGCCAATGAACCGTGATGGATGACCTTCGGTTTCCTAAGCGGAGAAAATACTTTGTTCATAGTCGACACAAAAGGGGAAGTTACCGCAGCAACTACTGTAAGATAACGGGACTATTTTATATTGTCTTTGTTTGACGGAAAGAGCTATTGTGTCGCTCAAGCTTAAAAAAAAAAAACACCTAAATTTACTGAAATTTCTTTTAACTCTGGATAGTTTTCCATTGATATATATATATATATATTGTGTGTATGTGTATGTGTGTATATGTGTTTGTGTGTTTCTGTGTGTGTGTGTGTGTGCACGCGTGTGTGTCTGTGTATATGTGTGTGTGTGTGCTTGTGTGCATATGTGTGTGTTTCTGTGTATGTGCTTGTGTGTTTCTGTATATGTGTTTGTGTGTGTGTATGTGTGTATGTGTGTGTGTATATGTGTTTGTGTGTGTATGTGTGTCTGTGTTTGTTTTTGGTTTCAACTTAAACTTAGGCGGGTGAGGAACGGAGTCCAGCTCCACTCCCCCATATATGGGAGAAACCTTAGAACCTGCATCCAAGTTAAAAGGGCAGATTGAATGGCTAACCACTTAGCTGCCAGACAGGTAGATAGATACTTAAGTCGAAACAGTACTTCTTCACTTTCATCCATTACCAATTGTTTTTTTTGGGGGGGGAGGAGGAGGGGCTGAAAATGGATTGCCAGAGGCTACAGGAGTGATTTTAATTCTCCTATTTTTTTTACTTTAATGTTGCTAGATTTTTATATATATATGTGTGTATATATTTTTTAAAAGCATTTATTTATGCATCGCTAATAGTGGAACAATTGGATAGAGGCAGCAAAAGCAGACGACACAAACATTCGAATATGTCAGCTGCAACAAGAGATCTGTTCCTCCTTGGAAGCTGACATCCATCTGTCCCTTCTTTTTTTTTGTTTTGCTTTACCTTGGTAACTGTGCTGCATTATCATCGTAAAGAACATTTATAACGGTATCCCTTCACATTAACATTAATCCATAAGTCATCTGCTCCGCAGCACCGAGATGTAACTGTTTCTGTAGGTCTGACATCTATCTGTTGTTTTTGTTTTTTTTTCTTTCTTCTGTTGAGGTGTAACACTATGGCGACCAAACCACAGCACTCGAAACGACCCGTAGCGCGGGTCATGGGGTTAGCCTGGAGCAGGGTTTCGAACAGAGCACGGGCTGTTGCAGTTCAACACTGATGAAGAAACTTTTACCTGCTGATTTTATGTTGTTGTTGTTGTTGTTGTTTCTGTATTTTTATGGAGAACACCACGACATTTGACGCGGTTCTTCGTCTTTGAACCATAGCAGGCATCAACTTTTAGGGAATAAAGGGAACATGAAGGGCTTTGAACACCACACGTCCACTACAAAAGAAAAAAAATCACAACCTAAGCTCAGAAATACTGTTACCATGGAGCCAACATTTATATATCCAGGTAGGAGCAGCAGGGCATTGGTGATGTGTTAAATGTCGCTAACGCTTGTACACCTGTCCGCTCAAATAATAGTTTGTTTTTCTTGAAAATTTGTTACAGGTAATCTCTTTATTTACCGTTGGAAGAATTTGCATTATGGCTTCTTTCTATTATTTTAACTCCCCCCCTCCTCTCATAAATTTGCATAAATCAGAACATGGATTATTTGTTACTGATTGATTATGCATTGTGTTTAGGCGTTTATATAAACTATATTCTGATTTATGTAAACATATTGAAAAATCATTGTTTATTAAATGAATAAGTCATCCGGTGAATAAACAACAGCAGGCCTTTCGCTTGTATTTGCATAAAAACAAACTCCATGATTCACATAACAACAGCTTAGTGTTTTTTCAACAGGCAGTCATCCGCTGTTATTCTATGGGCCCCTTTTAGTTTGTCTGGCAGTGTTGGGTTTGAGGGAGGAAGCTACTGACCTGCTGTGATTAAACCCCCTCCCCCCAATACGTTTGGTTACTGCAAAGATCAGGTCGTCTTGGCATATACTGTTTCCTCCTCCTCTTCACCTTTTCCATGTAGGTTACTCCTCTTGGTTTTCTCCCACCTCTCAAAATTGAAGAGTTCTAGCAGGGACTTTCCCTACGCCACCCGTTCTTTGAGAGTAATGTGGCAGAACTCGCCGCATCAGTTACTACAGGGAAGAGAATTTTGGCAGCAGTCATCACCTGATGTCTACCAATACCAGTTTATCTTCATGAACCAACAGACCCCATGTTTGCATGGCATAGAGCACGAAAGCTTCATGCATAGTGAATGCCAAGTAAAGATGGCATTTCGGTTCTTTGTGTTTCTTGCTAAAGATGCGGTACAGGTGTGTGAGTTTATTTGTTTTATTGAAACAGGAAGTCCGGTGATTTCTTAAAACAGTTTATACAATGTGTAACCTGTCACCATCACAAAAAAGATTCTTAACTTCTGTATTGCATTCATTTGTATGGCGCATCTAAAGTTGCTCGCTATGATGTTGGTTTTCATGTTAATGTGTTAGCAAAATGGTACCTAAGTCTACATTTCTTTAACTCTGCTATATGAAATACCTGTTGGTCAACCTGTATTCTCCTCGTTTTTTTATCACCAGCACAGGTGGAATCTTCCATCGTAAGGTAGATACCCAAAATCTGATTATTGTACCAGAGTCGTTTCCACCAGGAGTTACTTAGAAGTACACCCATTGTTTTTCCAAATCAGCTACTGTTTCCATGATTACAACAGGTGTGCAGATTTTATCAAAATAACAAACTCTTATCACTCTTTCCCTTTCTGTTTCTCTCGGGTTTTTAACCAACGCTACCATTGTATGGAGTTATCTGGATCAATAACTTCACTGACAGAATGACTGATGGCTTACTTCAGTAATTCCTTCAAGGTGGGCAAGAAGAAGTGGAATTAGGGCATAGCACACTATAAATCATGCATGAGAAACTAGACGTAGTACTCACCTGGTGTTATGGAAGCTTCGTCAGATTAGATTTTTCTTTGAACAATATACGATAGACGGTGGAAGTGTATGCATGTAGAGGTGGAAAGAGAGATATGAAATTTCCTATTCAACTCCATTTCTAATCTTACCTGCCATTAAAATCACCTGTGATGAATGGCCATATTTAACCTGTTTTATACAAATGCATATGAAAGAAACAGTAGCAGCAAGAGCAGCTTCACTTTGTTTCTGTGCTAGTGCCATGCTGGCCTATAGGGGACCAGTTGTGTATAGGCTACCACCTTAAAAGACAGAACCCCTCCATGACTATGTATGTTAAATCTTCTTAAAGCCCACACTGTGTTAGGGAATTAATGTGTTCAGAATTAGCTAGAGAATAGCAGGACAAAACCATGGTAGGGAGATATCTTAAATATGGTATTCAAATGTGGAACCCTCAACCTTAGCAGTCCATCAGACTATACCACTATGCCAGCCAGAAACAGCAGCAGCTTATCTCTGAAGAGTTGCCAGTCTATGGAGACAGCTTTAATTAATCTTCACAGACAGGCATTACCATACCATATAAGAAGAAAAGCATTCATGTAGATTTATGTTATTCGAAGCAATATCTCTAGTTTTGCTATATTGAACTTCACTTATATTCATAATATTTAATCTGATCTATGAGTGGCTTCTGTCCTACCCACTAAAAGAATAAATGCTGTAGACAGGAGGCTGTTTTTTACCAATTTCCTCCCACATCAGTTTTGTTTGGAAGCCACTCTCATGTTCCTCGTTGTCTTTTCCTGGATTTTCATTAATTCCACAGCAGCAGCTTTGCTGGAGTTGATTTTATGTCGTTTATTGTTGACTTCGGGCAGGTTGTCTGTCGTTCAATGCATTACCTCGTGTGGCTGGCTTACGCCGACACAGCACAGGTCGAGCCGTAGTGGTGCGGCACGGGTCGAGCCGTAGTGATGCGGTACCTTAATACAAACACGGCACGGGTCAAGCCATAGTCGTGCGGTACCTTAATACAAACACGGCACTGGTCGAGCTGTAGTGGTGCAGTACCTTAATACAAACACGGCACGGGTCGAGCCGTAGTGATGCGGCACGGGTCGAGCTGTAGTGATGCGGTACCTTAATACAAACACGGCACGGGTCGAGCCGTAGTGATGCAGTACCTTAATACAAACACGGCACGGGTCAAGCTCTAGTGATGTGGTACCTTAATACGTTTGTCTACCTGTGACGAGAGTGATCAAATGGCTGTAAATGCCTGAAAACTTCGAAACCAGCTTTCTGTTTTAAATAATTTATGGGACAGGGTTTGCAGCAGACTTGAAAACATGGATTTTATAATAGATTTTTTTTTTTCTAGATGGCTTTGCATTACTATCATCTTAGATAATTTGTCCAGCAAAACGATCGTAGGTTCAGAGAATGTTTTAAAGAAGGCTGCAGCTTGGTATCTCCAGTGATAGGAAGTATGGTCTAACTCGGCAGTAATGTGTTGCTGCTTTAAGAATTGTGACACGCAAGACACCCCTTTTCTTTTTAAAATATACTCATCTCTGTGCTCCACTGGATTCATTTCATGATCCTAAGGTGGATATGCCAGAGTTTAATCCATGATAAGTGTTGTCTTTGGTGTAAGTCATATTCCGAGCAGGACACGTTTCTCCCACAGTTTGGCAGTGTCCCTGCTTCCTTAACAGATACATTTCTTTCCAAACCTGCTGAGAAAGCATTCACACAGACCAACTTAAATTACATCTTCGTCGTTGTTTTTGATAAACTGTTTTGCCTCATCCTGATTTCATCGATTTTTTTCTTCCTTTTCCCAAGGTCATTAGAAAATCTAGAAAGAAAAACCACCTGTGAAAATTCTGTACGCTATGCGCCGATTGGAATTTACTCTTGGAATTAAATGTGCAGTAAATAGGGTTGAAGACGCAGGTTTAATTTTCAGTCGGCGTAACGCGTCCTGTAATGGTTGGATTTAGTTGCTTCAGAATTCTAACTTTTTGTGGGGGGGGGAAGGAGGCAAAAACAACAATAACTTTAGGGGCTAACTCCATCATTGGGCAGCATGGATGGTAGTTCGGTGGTTAGATTCTGGGCGATCAAGAACTTGAATTCGCTTTAAATCTGCTCTGTATGGTTTCGTTTTCCCTCCTCCCCTTTACCAGTTGGCCATAAGGGTGTCCTTCGCCCCCCCCTCCCACATCTAGAAAATAAGGAGCGTTGGTGGGGATTTCTCTGCTGGCTTCAGCACGGGGCGCAGGATGGGGAAGCACATACTGGCACGACAAGAGTGGGCCTACGCGTATACTATTTTTTTTTAAAATGGTTGTCTACCTCGTACGCATGGATGTAGACCTACAACAACGAGGAGGAGGAGAAGCTCCATCAGCTTTAACAAGCAGGCTAACATGTTTGTTTTTTTTTACGAAATCCTGCAGCAGATTAGAAATTAGATAAACGTCAAGTAAATCTTCATTAAAAACCAGATGTTTAATTGAGTTTTTATTTCACGTCTGATATCAAATAAATTTGAAATTTCATGCATTGATGGAGGTAACTCGGATTTAATTCGATGATGATGTTGTTGTTGTTGTTTTCTTCTGTAAGCCGTCTCGCAATGTGTGTGATTTTTTTCTCCTCCTTTTCATGTGGCCTAAACGAAAATTGGGGTTTATGGGTATTGCTTCCCTTTTTGATTGTCAAAACCCATTCCATCGAAAACATTTTAAATATGATGGAACGAGTTGTTGTTTTTTTCTCTCTCTCTCAGCGAAACTTGAGAAGCAGAAAGAAATTGCGCCACATCAAGGAAGCAGAACCTGTCAATCAATACTTTTATTGTTTTCTATTCTTTTTTTTTACCAGTCCCCCTGCGGGAGGGAAAGGGTTAGGGAGGTGGGAGTTTGTTTGTTCTGTTTTTTTTTAAAAAAAAAAGACTTTTAATCAGATTTCTTCTTGGCGTTTCTTGGAATCTCGTAGTGAGCTTTATTGGCACGATGTGGGTTGGGGCGGGCGGGCGTTCTCTCCCCGCCGGAGTCGGGTCGACTCGAACTAATGCTGTTTACCAGCATCGCCTTAAATTCCCACACCTCGGAGAATTGATGGGCTCCAGCTCCATCCCCATCCCCTGGAAGGATTCGGATACGGTCATCCGCTTTTTTCCTGCTTGTTTTGTGGCCGCCCGATTCTCTTAAGAGGAGGACTCAACCGGCACGATGCAGAATGACAGCATGTGAGGGGATCAGCTCCCAGACCTCTAGTTCTGGCTGAGTTGGTGCAACACGGAAACTTCAGATCACGACACCCTCCTTCCCTATGCTGTCCTCCCTCCCTGACAGTTCTGCAGACGGTTGCCCTGGAATCGTGCCTGCTGTGCACAAGCACTAACTACACTTCGCCCGTTCCTTTTCCTTCCTATACATACGGCTTGAGTCTGCGCCGTCCTGGCTGCTTGTGTTTTCCTCCCACTTCAGTCAGAAGTGCGTTCCCTTGGTGAACCTCTGCTGGCACACCGCACTGTTCACATTGCTTGTGGAAACACCTGTATCTTTGCGGTCAGTCCTCCATCCGAAAAAATAAGGAGAAGGAAGAGGTTCGCATGGCCCATGTATGTAGTACACTGCCGCAGTCCGGCTTTGTGAACATGCGTATCTATCGGTTATAAAACAGCATCATCCATGGAACCTCACCAATCCAGTCAGCTTTCTTCTTTTCTTCTGCAAATATTGTTGGCTTGCGTTTCCCTGTGACGAGGCTGTGGTCAAAGATGTGACTCCATGACTACCGCACACCATCTCCGTAATTACACATTTATTGGCTGTAAGGCATGTTTATAAAAACCGACGAACCAAGTCTCGATTTTCCTCTCTCTGTAAATAATACTGGCATGATACGTGATACACAGTTGTGATGCTTACGTCTGAGAAGCTACCTAGATGTGTTCTGGTCGTTCACTTATGTCTAATTAAATGGCAGTGATATGGTGTTTGTATAAAAAGCCCTCAAATCCAATGACAAATATGTCCCCTTCCCCCCTTTATTTTCTTTAAACCAGACTTTCTTTTTGTTACTGTGAATGATATTGGCTTACCGGTTTGAATGGGTTAATGTCTGGAGGCCCTCTACCACAGTACTACTGGTCTTGTGAATACATATTTATTGATCACGGCCTTACTTCTCCCAGCCATCTTTTGATGTACTCCCAGAATCTAGAGATACATGGGTTATTTAATTACAAACCCTGCACACGATGCTGAAAAGTTATTCATCCATCCAAATGAACAGATGGGAATTGTCTCTACTTTTTCCTCTTTTTTTTGAGTAGACCAATGTAAAATCACAGGGGGTTCTTGGTGACTCCTCGGGACTCCAGTGCTTTGTCACCCCCTGGCATCCTTAACCAACAGCTAGCTTAACTTTTGTTGTAAGCCCCAAAGTTTTTTGTTGTTGTTGTTTTTTTTTCCCCTGTAGCTCTAGGGATTGGCCAAGGGATCATCATACAGCTATTGCTTGACCGGATTCCATGGCCATGTGTTTGTTACAGATTCACCACCATGTGACTGTGACGCAGTTAAGACCTTTGACGCTTGTATCATAAAAATTTTTGCAAAAGGAAAAGATGTTTTTAAGAAATAAGGAAGAATGGGAAGAAAGAAGGGGAAAAAAGGGGGTAGAGAAATAACAGTATTTAGGGTGCTACTTATCCAAAACAACTGATTATTTATAACATTGTATTTAAGGTTTCCTGTTTCATTAATATATCTGCCACCATTCGCTATTTAGCTTCCCTTCAGCATTGCAGTTTAGCCTCTCTTCTGTTTCGAAACATTTTTGTGGGGTAAATAATATCCATGCAGCATCCATAGTTGCAAAACTGTTGTTTTCCTTTGTGTCAAACCGCTGTCCTTTTGAGGTCTCCGGACATCTTACAGCAGGGGGGGGGCTAGAAGGGGAAGGTGTTAGGTATTATTAGCTCTAGTAACTGGCTAGTAGCTGCTGAGGTATGGCTGGGGGCTCTTGAGCAGTAGTTAAGGGGGGGGAGGCCAGACGACGGTTATTTGAGAACCTCCACTCTACTAGAACTCTTTCTTTGAAAATGTGGGAGTAAACTGGAGATTCCAAAGGAAGAAACCATTCTACTGGAAACTATGCCAAATCAAAGACAAGGAGCAGCATAAAAAGCGCTGTCCTATAGAAAGTACTCAAAGTGAGCAGTTTTTCTGTTTTAATGCTTTTTTTTTTCGTTGATAATAGTTTGTTTTCTTTTTTGCCATGCAAAATAATTTGAAGTTTATTGTTCATTTGCCACAATTATTATTATTATTATTATTATTATTATTATTATTATTATTTATTATTATTATTATTATTATTATTATTATTATTATTATCCTCAGCTCTTCATTACCATTAGCCGCTCCAGCTTGTAATTGAAGCTGGTGTTCATATTTAGTGTCAACACAAAGTATTTCTAACAATAAGCAGTTAATTATCAGCGTTCTTCAGCTTTTGTCCATGTTGAGTTATTCTTCACACACACACACACCCCACCACTGTCTCTTTGTAGTTAAGAGAAAGAGAAGGAAAAAAAGTTCTCCCCCTAATTAATAAATAGTACAGAAATCAATGAAGGGGCTGGGATTGATTTTATCTTTATGTATAAGTTTTGCCTGCTTGAGAAAATAAGTGGGTACACGACTTGAAAAATATGTAAAAAAATACTATAATTTCAAGCAGCCTTTGGAGAATCTGGGTCCTGGTGCTTCATGCAGATGTTTCCTGCGCACGAAGAACCAATGAAAAAGTTCCAGAGGGGAGGGGGTCGGTTTTGTCTTTTAATGCAAATGAGGGTTTTTCTGAGTTTCTCCTTGTAATTTTTTTTTTTTTTTGTTTGTTTCTGCCCCTTTTTTATCCCCCAATGCAGAAAGTGAGGTCTTTTCCTGGCACCTCGCCTACTAATCTGCTCAAATTTCATTTAAAACAGGGGCTGTTGGGATTACCATTTAGGAGATAAGTCGCGTACAATGGCACCCAAATTGCAGGGGAGCTAAACCAGGCAGGCCTTAACCCTAACCCTGGACCGGTTGGGGCAAAGCCAGTTTTATTCCTGGAAGCGTAAATGCCGCGTAATATCTCTCTTGGTTGGGGGGGGAGGAGAGGTCTTTAAAGAAGGTCTGGTTCCTTTGGATCGGCTTTCTTGATGCGAGGGGGGGTGGTTAAAGCTTGGATTTACAACAGAGGGAGGGAAAAGGTTTGCGGCTGAGTTGGCGCAGAGCTGATTGGGGAGTCCCCCGCCCCATCAAAAGCCGTTTGTCTGGAGCTAAAAACCTGATTTTATATGGGGCTGTTTTGTGAACTGATAACTTCCTTCAGCTGCATGTGATTAGGAAGTGGAAGGAAGATGGACAGCTTTTGGTGGGGTGGGGGGTGGGAGAAGGGGAAGAAAAACTGGGCGGAATAAAGGTCACGTTCGGTGTTGATGCCCCTGACGTTACTCGAAACTTTCCGACGTGGAAAGCCGGGCCTCCACCTTCCTGGCCTAAGTGGAGGCGGACAAGGTACGGAGGTGATGGCCATGCGTCTACCACAGAAGACCCACACTAGAGTGCTTTAGTTTTCAGATGTGGGAGAAAGCTGGGTAGTGCAGCAGATGCCCATGCTTCTTCGGCTGGTGAAGAAGAGTAGGAGAAATTGTGTTCCAAACTGAGCCAATTCTGGCTGGAATTTGAGCTTTGCAGGGGGGGGGCCTTAATCTTAGCAGTCTAGTTGTCTGCTAATAATTAGAAAAGCATTCCCATAATGCATCACTGACATAAATACTGCCGGGGTTGACAGCTCCTGAATACAACTACAGTAATATTTAGTTGAAGCAGGAGAATAATTTTAAATAGGATTTGTATTAGGCGTTATGTTGTGGAAATATTTTCTTAGATATCAGCAGCTTGATTCTGTACATCTCTGCTTTAATTCTGCAAGAATCAAGTTAATGTTTTACCTCTTTTTGATCAAATTATCCCCACTTTAATATGTCATGTAACTACCATGGGAGATAACTATTAATTAAAGAAAGAAACAACAAGCAGAGATTATTTTACCAGCTAAATTTTGAAGTTATATAGCCACTGGGGTGTAAATAATATTTACGTTCGAATTATCACTGTTTTACAATTTTTATAATACAGTAACTCTTTTGGTGGTATTGTTCTTCATTCCTTGGCAAGTACAGTTTTGGTTGGCAAACAGTTACACTCACTGGAATGATACATTTGGCAAAGTTAGTGATTTGTGACTGATGTATGAGCACAATAACCAAAGATATCACCAGCCACTGTAGCAAGGCGACCATCTTGCTTTGTTTTGGTCCAAACATTGGAATAGTTTTGCTGCTGTTTGTCTGCAGATGCAGATCTCTGCATTTATCTTCATACATTTTTACCAGATTCTGAATTGTAGTGACTCTGATGTTGGAAAACAGGAAAAAAAAAGGGGGGGGACTCAGATGGCAGAGATTGGATGCTAATAAAGAATTTTCGAGATCATTACTTGATTCCATTTCAAAAAAAGTCCCAAACTAACTTTGTTACTTAACCCTTTTATCCTCACCTGAGTGTGGTTTTCCAAAGCTTGAAAGACTTTCAGAATTACACGAGACACTGCATCGAGACCTGAAAACCTTTGATTATATTTCTACCTGCATTCACCTCTGATGATAAGAGGGATTTTGAAACTTTAAAACTCATACATTAACCCTTCAGTTTATTTTTATTGGGCTAGAAATCATCGATTTCATCCTCCTAAAGATATCAACACAGCATTTATTACATACATGGGAAAATGAATCCCCAAATTTTATTGCTTTTAACTCTTAAATTTCTTCTGGCTCTGTGGCTGGCGATGATATCAGCAATGTGCTTCAGCGGTTGCGCTGCCATTGAATTAGCATTACATGTGATGCTTGTTACCTGACAACCAAAACAAACACAGTTGCACACCTTAATGCAAATGTTATGTATTGCCTACAACATCAGTCGCCTGTCTCTCCTCTTTATTTCTGGTCTACAGCAGCTTTAATTGCATCTTTGTTCCGTATCAAACCACTTCCAGCTACGCCAGAGAATTTTGCCATTAAAAAAAAAAAAAAGTGGGAGGACTTAATTTTTCTTCAGAGCCCATTAGGTATATTGTTGTAATTGTCAAAACTGTGTGATTCATTAAATTCCCTCCCACCAGGTATGCTTTTATTGACCTAGATAAAAGATAAATTACCTGGCTGCGCCTTCTGCCCCTGAGAGTGTGAGTAGACCTGAATATCGTACCTGCAGCTTGATTATTTTTAAGCATTCAGACCAGCTGAGGTTGTGGTTGAACAGGTGATGCCGCCCTTTACACAAGGTCAAAAACTAGAGACTCCGTCTCAGCAAATTTCTGCCCCGTGGTGGGGTGGGGTGGGAGGTAGGGGTGTGTGTGTGGGGTGGTGTTTTTTTTTATCTGGAAATAAGCTTCCTCCCCCCCCCTGGTTGATGATAGATTGGGTTATTAGTGTTAGCATCCATTAAGCTGATAACAAGTCTGGAGGACTTTTGCAATCAACAAGGAAGTAAGTGATGTAGTGGAGACACACCCATATCGATTTTCCTTTTTGTGACCGGTGATGCAAAAAAAAGGGTGGGGGGGGAAGCCTTGCATTTATTTATCGTATTTATTTTTTTTAAAAATAGATGATGCGAGACAAAAACGATGAAAAAGAAAGCAGGGAGATTAATTTGATGTCGTCTCGCTGTGTGTGTGTGTGTGTGTGGAGGAAAGTCTAGAGGAGAGAGGAGTTTGATTTCTAGAGCGAGAGTGGTTTCTCATCAGACACTTCCGCAGACTGTTCTCATCATTTTTGGTATATTTACTGAAAAAGCCAATTTGATGTCACACCTGCATATCTGATGGAGATTGTTGACAGATGCGCTTACCTGTTTTTCTGCAGGCACGTACATACCTTTGCGTCTGATATATACAAGTGATAATCATACCATGTACTTGATCCACTAATAGATTTATGCATATGTTGCCGATGTAGATGGGGCATAGTCTTATATATATATATATGCAAGGCCGGTAAAGCTAATGTCGACTCTCTTATATATTTATATATACATGCACACACAAAATTTATTTTGATAATTGATGTAGAAAACTGACTAATGTAAATATTTATATGTTATTTACCTGTGCACCTTTAGCTAATATAAGGGATGTTCAAATAAAACCTTGTGGTATACGACTAATATATATATATACTTCATTTATCTGTGCAGCTGATACAGACTGATTAATATATTTATTCACAGTGTACAGTATTTACCTGTATAGCTAATGTCAACTAATGGCTGGCATACATTTTACCTGGTGTGGGTGATACATACTTGCGTTTCTCACGCCGTCACGTTCAATTCTGCACACACGTATCTGATACAGAATGGCATATAAAAATTGCAGCTGATAAGCAGGGTTTCATCTCTGATCATAATTTAAGAAATTAGAAAAGCTCAGGTAAGCATCAGCAGTGATGACAAAAGGACCGTAACAAGGTTAACCCTTCATGTGCCATCTGAGACGTGATGCGGTCATTCAGCACGCACATACCGACCAGTGCCTCTGAGCCGGTGATTGAGTACGCGATATGACGTAGTGCGTAGTGGAGCCACCAGTTATTGGTGAGATGGCTGCAGAAACTTGCTGCCTCTTACGCGAACTCCCGCTTTACCGCCGCCGTCTTAGAAGTAACCATCTATTCCCGGTTGCCAACTTTACTTGAAAGTTTCCACGACCGCAGAGCTGAAAGTAGAAAAATAATTTTAAAATTAAAAAAATCATTATCCAGCGTTTTTGATTAGGTCCTGATGGGTTGACATTTCCAGCTTTACCGATTTGAATAGTTGAGGGTGGCACGGAGGCCCAGTGGTTAGAGTACTGGACTCTAAAGGGACCCCCCCTAGTTTATTTGGAGTATCCTTCCACGCCAGGGTTGCTTCTCATTCTTCTTTCCCCGGCCGGCCACACGGTTACCACCTACATAATAAAAAGATCCAACAGAGGTTTCTCTGCCGAAGTTGGAAGCTCCGTCCGTACCTCTTCATCTTCCGCAGGATTGGCAGCACTGCGATTCGTTACCAGAGAGGCGAAATGAACAACCCCGGTATTCTGTACAAACGAGGCTCTCATCCAGTCTTTGCTTCACCTCAAAATTATCTGAAGAAAGGGTGGTGCAGTTTAAAAAAAAAAAAAAAATTTTACATTGAAAGGAGGGTGCGGGGTTAACCTGAAGATTTGTTTCCTGATAATATTTACAGCAACTGGAATGGCGTTATTGCGAGGAGGCAGGAAGCTGATCGTGGCTTATGACAAAGATCCACAGCAAAGATAAATACTTATAGATGCAGTTTTAATAAACCGGTTTACCCTGTTGCTATCAGTGACATTCCTACGGTAATTTATTGTGCTAATTTATGATTTTATTGTTAAAACTTTGCTATTGTAACACCACACCATGCTGTGAATGATGTATAATTATGCTTTCTAGTATTTCTACTGATAGATAGCTAAAAGAATTTGCTGCCGTCTCCACAAGGTTTAAACTCTTCATTGTTTTGAAAACCTTCATCGGACCTTTTCTCGGGCACCTGACACCCAAACGATGATATCTTTAATCAATCAACATTTTTCTTAACTACTTAACACCTTGAAACGTCTAGTGAATCTGTGCTAAATTCTTTAGTATCACAGCCCATGATGACAAACCATTATCATTGCCTCAAGCAGTCGTAGTTCATTGTCACTGGTCAATAACTGATTGATTTTACCATGTGTCCAAATCTGTTTAATACACAACTAGGTTTCAACTACAGTTCTGTTTATTGGAAAATAAATTTTAATTAACTGTTTTCACAACAATCACAAAGTGGTATGCACAGTAACAGCTGATAAAGCACCTGTACAGTATGTAGCTGGGTGTTAGTAAATCGTGTTACCTGTACAGTATATGTGAAAATATCGTTAATGACTTTCTTTTTCCAATTTTTTTGTACAACCTACTCTCAGGTATCGTCAATTTTATGAATTCAGAAGCTAACTCTGAACCCAGTATAGACGTGTACCTAGGGTGGCACAGCGGTCTGGTGGGTGACTCTTGGACTGCTGAGGTTGAGAACCTTCTGAGTTGGTATTCCAGTCAGTACCAGCCAGCTCAGTTTGATGTACCATCTACCCAGAGTCAGTCAGATATGTAACTATTTACTTATGTTGCTGATATGAACTGACAAAAAATTCATATGCCTTGATTTAGACTGATTGGACATGTTTATACCTAGATAACTAATGTAGACACACATCTACAGTATATACTATCTAATGTAGTCAGGTAAATACACTTATGTAGCTTCTATGGACTCTCAAAAATTGTATACACCTGTGTACTGGATTAAGACTACATGGATATTTATACTTGTTAATATAAACATCAGTTACATATACAATATATGTACTATATACTTTGTCACTACTGCAAAATCATGACACGTATGTACTCTGCATGTGTGTGTGTGTAATTTTTAATTATGTAAGAAAAGAATTACTTTGTTCCATTATTTAGATTTTAAATTATTATTTTTACTTTCTACATCCGGATTAGCCCTGGGCATTTACTCTGCTCATATATCTATATTCACATTAGTGATTTCAGTTCATAACTGCAGCAGAAGCAGCAGTTTGTTTGTTTCTTTTACTTTTTTTTTTTTTTGAAAATTTGTTAAATTTGCAATTTTGTAGTATCAGGAATAGTGTGGATGAGGAAAAACTTTTCTGACTTAATATCTTTTTCACCATATGCACCTTACATATTATACATACATTACGTGTATGTTTATCTGTGCAAAGAGAACATTACAAAGTTTTCTACTCATTTATAATTTCCAGGCTGATTTTCTTTCCCCTGCCCCAAGTAAATCAAAATATGTGTCCTCCTGTGTCCAATCAATCACAAACCCCTGGTCCATCTGCCTCATCAGCAGTCAGTTCTGTTGTCATACATTATCTTCACAGTGCCCATCACAATTCCTTAAACATAACTATTAATTAGATTTCATTGGCACCACAAGGTGTCTCTGGTGTATCAACATCACCTGGGAAGCCAAGAGTCTCCTAAGGGAGGTAAGCAGAACATCCAGGTTGTGTTAGTCACGTGTCCATGACAAAAGGCTATAAAGCTTATACTTTTGACGTATGTTTATTTACGACATCATGTTAGTTCAATTAAGTGCCTTCAGGTGCTAAAAGAAAGGAAAAGGCTTGCATTGTAATTAGGCCCCCTGTTTTTAATCCTTCATTCTCAGTTCCGAACAGTAACTTTGAGCTAAGTGTAGCTATTATTGAAACCTCTCATTATCTCTGTTTCCATGAGGCCATATTTTATACGCTAAATAAGTCACTAGAGAGAAGAAACGGATATCAGTGATGCTTTACATAAAGTTTAAGCTAAACATTTGGCTTTCTATTTGATTATTTAATGGCGGTTATGTGGTTGCTTTGTGGTTTGTTTGCGCTTTCTATTTAAAATATGCTTAATTAATTTCCAAATTATCTTTTTACTGACCTATTTTTCCAGTCAGAATCACCATAAAATTTTACACGATCACTAGAGAAACTGCAATCCTACTTTTTGCGATAAACATTGGGGCCAATGAAGTAATTAATTCCTTAATTCCACTTATATTATTATTTTTTTTAATATACAGACTTTTAGTCAGATCATTTTGGATGTTTCTGGATACCAGGTCACACTGGTTGCTAACTAAAAGTGTTTTCTGTGCAGGCAGCAGATTTCTGCACCATATACAAATTGAACCTCCCAGGTGTTTGTATGCAGTAGCACAAGCACGGGAGATTATTACTGGTTCCCCTTTCGTAACAGTTTGGAGTGTTACTCTCGTGGTTCAACCAAGAGATTCAACCTTAGAAGCTGTTTTATTGGTTTGGTGTTTACAGGAAGCACATAAGCATATTATCAAACTTAAGTTTTGACTTCATATGTTCTGTTGTTAATTGTTGGAACTTCTCACATTTCCCATGATTCCATTCTCAGGGTTCAGCTGCAACCAACCAAATTGTTCTAGTGATAAAAAAATAAAGGTTACTTCACACTTCTGTTTCATGGGCTTCTGATCAAATCCAATCAACTCAATTTAAGCACTTGTAATATTTTGATCTGCCTCTCATTTTACTGCGAGGCTATCCCAGAATCCTCTGAAATTTCTTATCAAATCAGGGACCTTTTGTTGACCATTTCACCTCAGCTGTAAATTGCATTTCCTTGGTACTGAATTCATCAATATGACAAATGTATTTTTTTCCCCCTTTCCTAATTGTAATTACTCCATCTTTAATATATCATTATTAATAAAAGCTTTGCACAGATCATGTATCATAAAACCAATTACAAATGAAGTCATATTTACGACACACGAAGAACCAAGAGCCTGTCCTTACACGGTGTCAAATATGGAAGATGGTGAGTGTCATGTGAGCACAAGACTGTTTCTTTTTTGAAAATAAAGATGGAGCAGCCAGCAGGGTTATTTTTCACGTGGTTTCCAGTGCCAGCAATAATATTCTGTCGCGATGCGGTGTGCAAAACTGCGCTTAGGCTACACCGCGATTTACGTAAAGCCTTAATTTAACTCTTGATCCCTGTGTTAGCAGCACACAATGTAAGTAACAGGTGGATGTTTTTATTAAACCACTTCTTGCAGCGGGTGAACGGGGGCTACGATTCTGATCGCTAGACAGAGAGAGAATAACCCATGAGGTCCAGATAACCCAATTCCACTTGATTACCTGACACATGGGGAATAACTCTTCAGATCCGGTGTTACATAGAACGTGCTGAGCAATCACCACTGTTTTCTCAGGAAGGTTGGTGGTTGCGGAGGCGGTGAAAGACATTTTACTGGAATGATCTGGAGACTAAACGATCGTAATTATTCCGAGTGTTTAGGAAAAGTTAACCTTCTTACTCCATATTGTAGATTGCATGGGACCCAACGGCAACTCTCTCTTTCTTTTTTTTTTTAAAATTCTAAAAGAAAAGGAAAAAAGCAGCCTCTTTCTCAGGAAAAAGGGAACGTAGTTACAAACTCTTTTGAGATTCATAGCAGGGCCTGATTTTCATTGGCATTTTGTTACAGTAATCAAGTGTTGAATGCATGGCACAGACTGCCTGACATAGTTGTAAACAGTCTACTGCAACCAGTATATTGATGGGCACGGGTAGATATTTTTGAGTGACAGGAACCTTATATACACGCCCGTCTTCTTCTTAGCCCCTTTGTACACAATTAAACTTCTCCACAAAAATTAAGCGCCAAACAAAAACGGCTTTATAAGAGTTAAAGATTTCTTGCCCATTTTGGATGCTGTAGCGTACCTGGATTGCTGCTACATGTGGTTGCAGATTATTTGTCCATTAATGGACAACTGAATTTGCTAGCTAAAATAGACAAGTGATCTGATTAGTCAGGTTATCTTCCATGCTACATTCCAGTTTGATCTTCATATGAAAGCAGAGTACATGGTCATTTAGCCTGAAGAGCCACGTCCATTGTTACCTGCGACCCAATAATATATGTACCCACTGTCTCTGGAGGCAGATGAAGCTCTGACTCTTGTTGGGAGACAGCAAACATGCTTACGTAAACCTGTTTGTTTGATTGATTGAAATTTTTCTAAATGGGTTCTGTATTGTTGTATTTTACCATATATATTTACATGCGCACGCGCACACAAATATTGATGCATACATGGTGGGTTGTCTGCCCTTGCTTTCAGTCTATGACTGATTGATTGTTTCGTTACAAACTGTTCCAATTTACTATGAACGGGGATTTTTAAAAATGCTGTTAGGCAGTGATGAAAAGGTAAAAGGTCCAAAACACATATTCATATATATCATTTTATAGGCTGGAACACAGTATTGGTATATAAGGAGTTTGTGTTTTCAATGCAGGTGTATTGGATCAAACTATTGAGTGGCTGTTAGTGCTATACGGATAACTTTTAATATTTTTTACATAAAAACGAAAAGGAAGGAATCAATAAGTTTATGCAGGTGGTTTTGGACCTGTTGTAGTCAGTAAATTCTTTAAGGATTTTATTCCAGGCACAGAGGAGGGGGGCCCAGATGATTGGTATCCTCCTCTGTTTCCTTGCCTCTTCTGGCACCAGGCTACAGCCTTCAGTGTCAGGTTCTGCTGCTGTATTGTGAACCCCATGCCACTTGATTGCAGTAGAATACAAACAAAGAAATTTTAAAATGGTATAGTGATGTGGTACCTCATTAGTCACTTCCTGCCACTGGCAGTTACAGAATTTGTGGGGCCCCAACTTTGGCCATTGATAAATGGTCTTGGTCATTCATCATTGTAGCTTCTCTGCCATTGTCCACAGGGTTCTGGCAAGATAATCTTTGTAGATCAAATCCATCCCCCCCCCCAACCCCCCACTTCCCTGCTAAGATTCCTCCCTAATTGGGCAATGCTGGAGTTCATCAGCTCCAGTTACCAGCCAGTCTGCCTTCACACACTATTGTGTGCAGGGTTAATCTTTGTGGCACCTGGCAAATGGAACATTAGAAATTCTGTCCATGTTGTGCTGCCAGATATCTTCATACCAAACAGATGCTAAATGCAGGCAAATAGCAAAATGAATAGTATCAGGGTGTAGATGCTTATTTCTATTAATTATATAGTCCATTCACAGGGGGAATAGTCTTTAATTACTTCTTTTTTTTTCTCTAATTTTTTTCTTGTTTTGTATACCTGTAATCAGATCCATTCTCTCAATGGAAAATCAATTAAAACAGCAACTAAACAAAGGTATTGCTCCAAAACAAATGAAGCTTTTGTGTATAAGTGGTTATTCCATTGGCTTTTTTTTGAGTTTGTTCTAAGGGATGATGGTTATTTTCAAGGTGGGTGAAAGGGGGGGGCAGACTAGAATTAGGGGTTAGATTGGGTTAGGGATACCCTTTTAAGCATTGATTAAACTAAGTAATAGGCCTTTGTTTCTGAGTGTTTGTCTTTTGCCATCACCAGGGTTTTATTTCTGAGTAGGGTTCTGGGACCTGGAGGGGACCATTTTGCAGGATATTTTCACATGGAAATTCCATTAAAGTAAATGTGTTTTAAGGAATGAGAGGGGGGGAACAAACTGTCCTGAAGCAGATCAGAGGCAAGCGTAATTTACTATGAAGCAGAGGTGAATGATGGGAAGGGTGGTGGTTCTGCCGAATATCTTGACCCGGCTCCAGGCGGAGACCATTCTGCGGGTAAAATGTGTGGCTTTTTTCACGAGTCATGCCATAAGATCGAAAAAGCAGTAGATTTGCATTGTGATATTTGGACGATGCGCACGGAATAACCATTTATCCTACTGCTGAGAGATTAGAGAAGGTTTTACAGAGTATATGACACACATGCAAGGATTAGGGAGGCAACCGCGTCTGTCTTGGGCGGTGAATTGGGGCTGTTGGCCTCCTGAAGCAGAGGTGGTGCAGTGATAGTGGTAGCAATGGCATAAAGACCAGGGCTGTGGTAATGAGCTCTACTTGGAGAAACTCTGTTCATTCAGATCAACCTGCGATTAGTCTTTCTAATTGTAGGTAGAAATCCCTTTTTTGTGTGTGTGCGAAACTCTGTGATGGCTCTCTGTTTCAACACTATTCATGGCTGCCACCTGGTGGAGTGACAATGATACTACACTGCTTTTAATGAGTAGAGGGCAGCATTATATCTTGTGTGCATAAAATCACAGGTTTTTTCGAATATCGTGGTTTCCCTGTAGTTAATTAGTACTTGTCACTTTTAGTAGACTCTTGTAAATATTTATTGAAATAAATGCATATGGTATATCATGTATCTTCTCCAATCTTTATGTACTTTCGCGTTTTGTATTTGTACATTGCTGTTTGTGTTTTTCCCTAACTTTCTGTAGGCTCTATAACTGGCTTCTGTTCTTGGTACTTATTTTAAGCTCTATAATGGCATTGCTATGTATCAGTAATGCTTACTGAGCAGTTAAGACAAAATCAAACATTCTAATCCGGTATACGACAGATTGTTAGTAATTGAGGCATTTAAAATTTTAAAAGGTCAGGAACTTGGAAAATAGTCTTTGTTTGTTTCCTTTTTTCTTCTGTCATCTCAGGCTCAAAGACTGCAAGACGGTTGGGCTGCATTTCTACAGATGTGGGAGTTTTCTTTTGTTTTGTTCTTGTTGTTTATAATAACAGAATGTGGAATGGTCCAACTTGGGAAATCGCTGGATGCGGCCAATGCTGATTTATCTGAAAATGGTTTGAATAGTTGTTTTGAAAGATCCAGGAGGGAAAGAGTGGCATTATATAAATTGAATCAAACTTCTTGCCCCTTTACAAAATGATTATGGTAATTATGACCTTGTAGGGGTTTGTCTGTGATTGGCAGCTGAGTTTTCTTCCCCCACCATTTAATTTTTAGACTGATTGAACACCATTGCGGTTCATCAGAACCTTCACATGGGATTTATTTCATATTTTCAGTCAACCTATAACCAGAATAAAGCTTTCAGATAAGGTGTCTTTCTCAATGATTCTGATGCTGTTGTAGAATCTTGCTGACTTTTCTTTTGAGAAACGGTGTAAAACGTGTTTTATTTGAGTCATAGAGTTTCAAGTTCTCCTGTTCTTTTAAGGGTGAAATGTCATTGTTTGCTGTCTTTTGTGAAACAGTTTTTTCTTTTGCATAAACACTGTTTTATATTTGGAGTTTACCTTTTGTTGGAAACCTTAACCGGTTTTGATAGATCTCTAATTTAGCGGTATGTTTCCATGTTGCTGTATGCTGAACGCCCGGACTTTGTGTATCTACGTGGCTACTTAGCATACATTTGTTCTGACATGCTGTTTTCCTTTGAGGCGGTCGTGTTTAACTTAGCAGCCATCCCAAAAACCTGCATGGTTTTGTGATGTATAGTCCTAGCCAAGCTGTATCTGAAGTGCCGATTACTTTTTCTGACTTTTCTGTGAGGTGACGATGCTCAGCCTCTATGGTTTCATATGCTGTATTGGTTTCAGGTGCCTTTCTGAATATTGGCTGTACCATAAACTTTGCGCCGGATGTTAATCCATGATTGAAACAGTTCGTGCAGAGACACTACTGCGTTCCTGCCATTGCACAGTTAGAGATTCTGTTTAAAAATGTGATAAGTCAAAAATGAGAGAGTTCTACATGATTTACATTTAAAAAACATTTGACTGGGCCTTTTTTTTTTTCTTTTTCTGCAACATGTTGCAGTAAGGCACATATTTGCTACCATTAGGGTAAATCATGTTGTGTCAACTCTTTGGCGAATATCCAGTACAACAGGTTCTCATCTCCTGAGGTGAACAGCATGTACACATAAAGGAAAATGTTGTTTATTAAAACGGATAATTATATATTTATTTAAGAGAATTCTGGTGTCTGTTAATTTTTTTTTTTAAAAAATGGGCTTAATTTACCCTAAATGTTTTTTTTCTTCTTCTAATAACTTGCCTACATCTTTAACTTGAAGGAGATTTTCAAGTGTGTTTTGTGATGATGTAACTCTCCTACTGAGAAGATAACATTATGTGAATTGTAATTTGTGCGAGATTCTGCGTTGCAAAATGTTTAGTTGGCACTTTGTTTTACATGCGCCATTTCGCATCATTACTTACGACTCTGGATCACAAGATAACAGCCTTCGTAGCATGAGAAGAAAGTATAAATAATTATTCCTTGTTTGCATTTGATAATTCTGTTAGTATCCTGTATCACTGAAACCTAATTATAAATAGTTAGAGGTACAGTATACGTTAAAATTGTGTGGCCTTGGTATATTCCTTCAGGAGAGACAGTCAAAGTGCTTGCACACAGAGCTTCTACATCTTCAAATTAAATCTCTCTCCCTCTCTCTCCCTCTGTCTCTCTCCGTCCTATCCATCTCTCTTTCTCTCTCCCTCTCCCCATCTCTCTCCCTCTCTCTCTCTCTCTCCGTCTCTATCCATCTCTCTCTCTCTCTCCCTCTCTCTCTCTCCGTCTCTATCCATCTCTCTTTCTCTCTCCTCTCCCCATCTCTCTCCCCTCTCGCTCTCTCTCTCTCTCTCTCTCTCTCCGTCTCTATCCATCTCTCTCTCTCTCTCCCTCTCTCTCTCTCCGTCTCTATCCATCTCTCTTTCTCTCTCTCCCTCTCCCCATCTCTCTCCCTCTCTCTCTCTCTCTCTCCGTCTCTATCCATCTCTCTCTCTCTCTCCCTCTCTCTCTCTCCGTCTCTCTCCATCTCTCTTTCTCTCTCCTCTCCCCATCTCTCTCCCTCTCTCTCTCTCTCGTCTCTCTCTCTCTCTCCGTCTCTATCCATCTCTCCTCTCTCTCCTCTCCCTCTCTCTCTCTCTCCCTCTCCGTCTCTATCCATCTCTCTTCTCTCTCCCTCTCCTCTCTCTCCCTCCCTCTCTCTCCTCCTCTCTCTCTCTCTGTCTCTATCCATCTCTCTTTCTCTCTCCCTCTCCCCATCTCTCTCCCTCTCTCTCCTCTCTCCATCCTCTCCATCTCTCTCCCTCTCTCTCTCCTCTCCATCTCTCTCTCTCTCTCCCTCTCTATCCATCTCTCTCTCTCCCTCTCTCTCTCTCTCTCTCTTTACCTTACCTTACCTTACGATCTTATCATAAAGGTAACCCCAGACTCTGTACCTAGAATGCATACAAAGTTTATTAATTTTGGAGGGCTATGAGGGAGTTTAATAAATACTTCGAGGCATTTTGTAATTAGCCCCTTACTTTGTAAATTACTTTCGTTTTCTTAACTTGATTAGTTGCATTTTTCTTTTTATTTTAAAAAAAAAATAACAGAAAATAATTAAAGAAACCAGAGGTGGGGGGATGGGAACCATAAAGAGTCCAGGAAAAGCAAAGCACACACACACCCATGTGCGTTGTGTGTATATGTATATATTTATTTTTTCAGTTCAGTGTAGTGTGGTGAAGATTCTGTTTGTTTCCTGGGAGTTTTAACCATTTCCAGATAATATCTGCGCTCTCTGCAAAAGGTTTGACAGAAAAGGGCTTTGTTCTCTTACAAAGGGGGACACGATGACTTCGTCGCATGTTTACCAAACGTTGCATGCATTAAGAGCCAGGGTTTTGAAGGAAAACAAGAGACTACCCTCTCTCTCTCCCCTGCACCCCCCCCAACCACCACCACCTTTATCCTGGATTTGGCTGCGTTTCTATCAGAAGCTGGACGTTGGCTGGTCATTGCTGAACCAGAGCCAGTCTGATTGGCAAGCACCCTGTCTCTCTTGTTCTGTGGTTGAAGTAGAGTTTTGCAGGCCTCTCCCTTCCCCCCTGTGGGGTGACTCACACGCCCCTTTGTTCCACTGGTATTTTGTAAATAAACATTGAGTTGGTTGGGTTGTGGTGGGGGTGGGAGAGAGACAGAGGGGGGGAGAGCTGATAGGATTCTGTTCTGTTAGGTGTGTGTGTGTGTGTGATGGAAAATAAAGATCTCTCTGGAAGGTTTCTCAAAAGCCTGGAGCAATATAAGCTGACATTTATCACATTCTCCTCCAACTCAATGTGGCCATCAGATCTAATTTGATGGCACTGCATAGATAGCATTGTTTGGGACTTCTTTCAATTTCACCCCCCCCTCCTCTTCCTCCTCCTCCTCCTCCTCTTTCTCTCCCTCTCTCTATTTTTGCAAAAATACTAAAAAAAAAAAAAAGGGGGGGGGACCAGGAAAAAACAACGATGGCAACAAAGAGAAACTGTGCAGCAGGAACTATTCCGATTATTATTCTATTCATCCAGCGATTCTTTTCAGTCGCTAAACAGATAAATTGAATTCCTTCTGCTTGGTTTTTGTAGGCGCTGATAAACGAGGATCGCTACCTTGCGACTTGTGACCGGGACGAGAAAATAAGGATTTCCCACTATCCTAACGCTTATAACATCCATTCATACTGCCTGGGACACACAGAGTACGTATGTTTTCTTTCATCAAGGATAAATTGTCCCTGTGTTTGCACAACAAACAGAATCAAGCTGATAGTCTTGATAACATTTGTAAAAAAAGAGAATTTTTCTTCAGCTTCCCCTGAAAGGAACAGTTGAAGGTGGGGTGGGGGGGGGGACAAAAACAACAATAAAATAGACTAATTCAACCCAGTACAGAACGTGAATTGGTTTTAAGGTCTTATTCATTTCCCTCCGAACTAGACACTTTATGATTTAGTTACGCCTCAATAGCTATTGAATTTTGCTAATGAACTTGGTGGCCATATTGAATTTAAACAGGCAATATTTATTGAGAAAAATTAAATAATGGTCTCCATGGCATCAGATGTTGCTACTTTCAGTTATTAGATTTTATTTAAGTTTTTTTTGTGATTTTTAAAAAAAAATTTTTTTATTATTCTTTTTATACAGCAATCGAAATCAAATTTTGTTTGTTTGTTGTTTTGGGGGGGGCCTTAACTCAATAGATAGCATTGGAGTATCTGTTTTTGGAGTCTGACAGGGTTTTATAGAGAGGCAGGAATCACAACGGGGAATTTTCAACTTATTTCGCTGTAGTAGAAGACAAAGCCACCATTTAGACATCTATCGGTGCCTGTCTGTCTTTATAATTATTTATCCCTCTCAAAAATGAAAATATGTCAGGCTTTCTTAAACCTCCATTGTTTGTAGGTGTTTGATTTGGTTATCCATGTATATTTTATCCGCAAATTAAGGCTCCAGCTGTTGTGGATAGCCGGAGTCATTCTATAATTTAAAACCATATTCATTTCCTTCATTATCATCGCTGCTGTGTTAACAGATTGTAATGCTGGAAATATATACGTATATGTTTTTTTGTTCTTTAATGGATCTTTTGGGGGTCAACAACTCAAATTGGCATTTCAAACCAACTCAGAAGAAATCTTAAACAATGCGCTTGATATTCAGCCCAGAATATGTTGGTTCACAACTTTTTATTTGCATGGTTGTCGTGGTAACCCTGTAAGCTCTTTTAATATGAAAACGCCTTGATATGATTTTCTCCTTTGCTGTTCAGCAGAACTGAGTCATTACAAAGAATTTGAAAATGACACCTTCAATGCCTCTGGGACTTTGCCTATCTTTCACCTGTTTTATTTGGATATTTTATGAAGTTTTTGGAATTTTATGGATCCCCAAACATGGCATATTTACCTGAGACTTAACTGATGCAGATGGCAGGGTTTTCCAGTGACATTGCATTTGACACAATACGATTAACTGCTTTCCAAAGCTGAAGACATTTAGATGAAAACCAAGAAAATGATAAATACCTTAAGATGCCATATTCTGAAAAAATGGCAAGAAATGTGGTGCCACTAAATCCATGCTTTCTCCACACAGGTTCACTATTTCATCGTAACAACTGAATAGCCACATAAGAAAAGTTTTTTGTTTTTTTTTTTTGGAAGAACAAAAACTTTCAAAAGCATAAAACCAAAATCCCTCAGAAGTCTCCTTAAATATTTTAATTATTAGTCAATTAAAATCTTCAGTGCAATGATTCTTATATGGAGTGAAATGTGATCCAATGATATAATTTCCATATTAATTTAATTTTATCATAAATACTGTTTATCAAATTGAGAATGTTGATAATGGTGCTAATTCAAAAGTTTACTGACCAGGTAATGATGACAGGTGGGAGCCATTTTGCTGTCATGTGACTACACAAAAGACATTACTGTAATGGCTGTACTTCTCAATTTCTGATTAAGAAGAATTTATATCATGTTTTCAATGTTGAATATAAAATAGTTACCTTCCTCTGCAGTAAATCTGTTCTCTTCTCCAGATAGTAAATAATTATGATTAAGTTGAAGTGGCCATTTTCAACTGCATTTGATTGAATACAGGTGGCATATCTTCACTTTAATTAACTGTTTAGTCCAGTAGACAATTTAGATGATTCTATCTTCAGAAATCTATGCCCTTTAAAATCATTTCTTTTAACTTCAATATCAAACTCTGTTGCTTAGGTTCCAGGCAGCCTTGTTTTAAATTGCAAAATATTGATGGCCATTTTAATTTCATGATTTTATTTCAGTTGTGAAATGAAAACAAATGCAATTTTTTTCTATACTAAGAATAAGAGATGCTTACAGTTAGTTATCCTCTGCTTCAGACATCACTTGTAAATAATGTACTTGTTTACAAAAGTTAAGAAACAAACAAATTATGTATGAAATGACTAAAGATTTGTTCTCCAAATCTACAATGCAAACTTCTTTTCATGTAACAACTTTCATCTAAGAAATATATAAATCAGTTTCAGAAGAAACATTTAAATTAGCTTTTGGTCTAAATCTGATTTGCATTCACGTTAATTTTGGCTCCGTTGTGATCTTTGTTTTGAGGGGCAACAGGACAAATGGGGAAGTCTGTACTTGTTAAGCTAGAGAGCTAATATTGGTAGAATAAAGGCTGGACAGTCTTTGACCAAGGTGACAGACTAGCTACACTGACCCAAATTGCTTCTGATCTCTATGGTGACAGGGAGGTTTGCATCAGCCTCAATCATTTGCAGGAGCTGGCATGAGATGGGGCAAAATTCCTGGTGTATATTCCACTGACTCGCTGCAATAAACAGGAATAGATGAACTAGTGCCAGGAATACGTTACTTAGCAACCACAGGAGTGGAGCAGTATTTTCTTTACCATTGAGTCAGCGTTTAGCCTTAACATTTAACACACAGTCACCCAACGATCATTGTGGAAGCGGATAACTACAGTGTTGGAGTTCTGGGCTGGAATTTCATTGGTTTGTGTACAGACCTGCATGTGTTCAATATGGATAAGCTGACTACAATGAGAGATAGAGACAAGATTTTGGATTCCTATGTCAGACCATATGCATGCAATCAGCTATTAATTTGATTTTAAAACTGGTTTACACTACCACTATTGACAACTACTGCTGGAAATTATTCCGTTTTTGCATAAAATTATGTCTACAAGAGAGATAACCTCGGTGATGGAGTGCAATGCCATTGTTGTCTGTTAGTAAGCATTGCTAATCTTGTATCACATGGGATTTACCATTTCCACCCACTAGAACCCCCTATTTTTTTAGACGTGGGAGTGAATTCTTGAGTAAATCCATAGTTGCAGCTGATTAAAAAGGACTGAGAAGAAGCCATGCCAAGGAGACATGCCAAACTGAGCTGGTACCAATCGGAATTCAAACTCATGCTCTCAACCAACCTTAGTCCAGTAAATCTATCACCTCACTTGTTCCATTCATATGATATTTATTGCTAAATATTTTTCCCTAATATCAAGCCAATTTATAGTTGTGATCCCTCTGTAGCTGACCACAGTGAAAGCTGTTAATCATGCAGAGAACCTCACTGGTCAGTCCAATTTTGATTGTCAGCTAATTGAAATGTCAAACGCTCCATGTGACAAGTTTACTATCTTGTCCCTTTTCATTTGCTGAGATGAGACCTTGCAACTTCATAATAATAATAATAATAATAATAATAATAATAATAATACCAGCACAATTTCTTTAGTGCATTCGGCATCTTTCTGTTTAAAATTTTACTGACTTTTTAAATAGTTTCGTGTTCACATGAATTTTAGACTTCTCACATCGCCTACTTCAATACAGTGGTTGGCGTTTGTTTCTTCTTTCACTCACTCACTTCTTGTTTTGGAATAGACTTCTGCCTCCTAATTTCTTCCCGATGAACAACAGCTTATTTTTTCTCAATCTAACCAAAAGGTGTTTTTTTTTTCAAATGGGTTCTGAATTAAATCTGTTTTCATTCTTTTCAAATCTGATAAATTCCTGACTAATTTTATATCCTAACTTTCAGAGAAATAGACCCTTATTTTAAAAATATGATTAAACCCTAGCATGCTGTATATTGCAAATGTTTTGTATTTTGGATATAAAACAAAGTGCTTTTGTTTATTTAATACCCAAGCTTAACTTGTAACTGATCTATTATCATTTTATATTAGCTGATGCCTTCTTGTGCATAATTTATACACACTTCTGTCAGAAGTGTCCATGTAAACAGCCAACACAATGGCTACAAACCGATTTTACTTTTCCCACTTCTCACCAGTTTTGTTGCCATGGCAACAATGACAACACAGACTCTGGTTCATCCTTCCAACTTCTCTCTTCCGAATTTGCTTTCTTTTTCAGGATCCTGTTAGAAATTTGCTTTTGCTTTGTCAACCGGCTGTGTACACTTTGTTTTCCGCTGTTCTGCTTCTCTTTTTTTCTTTTTTTCCTTCTTCATCATCTTCTTTCTCTTTGCATCTCCTGACAGCAAATACAAGTTACGCTCTTCTGCTGGCTGAATTGGTAGCAACACGATCTGGTCGCTTGTCTCAGGCAAACATTATCTGAAGTGTTCCCCCGTCAACAGTAGACTCGATGCTGAAGTCTCGCTTACATTTTACAAGTTGACTCTTTCTCCTCCAGAAATGCTGTGGTGAAAGTGACTCCTGGCTTACAGAACAATGTCCAGAGCATTTGAGAAGTTCATTAACTGTTTCACAGATGGCGTTGTGAATAGTTCACAAACAAATTGGTTATAATAGTTCATGAACAGAGTTTTTGCCAGAAATTTTTTTTTTATAACCTTGGGGGTTCTCAGGTTTATGGTTATTAACAGTTATAAAATAAACTTACCAGCTCTGACATTATCTTGCGCTGCTTCGCAAGGTTCATGTATATGTGAGAATGTACATCCCATGACAACATTCAGAATTTATCTTGTATTCATACATCTTTCGGGATGACCAAAGAAAATGTAGTGAAAATATCTAATCCTGAACAGCCATTCACACCTCAGTAGGACAGCATCTTGGCAAGTACTCAGCCATTGCCGAAACATCTCAGAAGCGATTTTTGACATGGCAGACAGTTCTTTCCCTCCCTTTCTCGTATGTCTTACCGTGTGACAGAGGGGTTCCACCAGGATCTGACTCGGTTTGGTGGTGGGTGACTTCCCTCAGCGTGGTTTCTTCATATTGATCTACCAGCGAAGGTTTATCCCAGGTACTCCAGTTTCTCTTCCACGGGGGAGTTCTGATAAGGAATTCTTGGTACGCGAGGTGGAGGTTCCACGGGTAATTCCGGACTGGCTTACTGCTCGAGCCCCAAACATACCTAGGCAACTACTCGCATGGTCCCCAAGGCTAATACCCCCCCCAATATCTCGCTTCTTGCTCACTGCAGCGAGACATCCTTAGACCTGGAAAGTCATGATGGGTTCTCGGAAAGGAAGAAAAATAAACAGATCTTTTGTTCTGGAATAATTTTAATCTCTCTATTAGCAGACTCTCTCTCTCTGTGTGTGTGTGTGTGTGTGTTCGGTCATGTTGTTATACTTTCTCATTAACAGATGCTCTGTATGGCATTCGCTTGTATGTCTTGGGCATGTGGGATGTTCTTTGTGTTCTGTCACCAATACTACTTCGACTCTTCAAAGGGGGTGCAAACAAAAAAAAAATCCTCTTGTTAGCCCCAGTCCGCTAACTATTGTTATAAGAATAATAATTTACTTTTATATGCATTTTATATTAAGAATTTTTAACAATGAAGCCGAGTATCAGTGAAACGTTAACATTTTGGACTTCAGAAGCCGTGTTAATGTAAGGACTTCTACTGGGAGACAATTGGTCTAGTTCTCAAGAATTGTTAAGTTTTTCTTTGTTGTTTTGTTTTTAAAGTTCCTATTATGTTTGCACAGTAAATGAGATTAGGAAATTTGACATGACGCTTTGAGAAGACATTAAGTAGGTTCCCCCCTCTTTGATTATATTAGGGTTAATGGGATCTTAAAAGTATTAGTTCAAATATTTCAGCCCAGCAGACTGCTTCATCATAAGAATGGGTCTGACTCGATTATTGAGATTTGGTACAATTTACATAATTACTTTCAGTGGTACATTTTTTGCCATTGTTATTCATTGCCCACTGTTCAGCTACATGAGAGATTTGCCTTGGCGGCTGTGCCAGTTCAACACTGACAAATCTTCTCAACATCATCAGGCCAGTCTGATGATAGGTGATCAGCTAAATAGATGGTCAGCACTTGTGACCTTGACTTACAGTGTTGGGGTGTGTGTGTGTGTGTGGGGGGGGGGTTACTCCAAAGATAAGGACATGGTGAAGATAACTTAGATTGGCATGTAGTTACACAGAGAGGATGCAGCATCTCGTTAGGCGAATGCATTTTTAAGTAGCATCTACTTTCAACTCTCCTTGGTATCTCATGTAACGTGAGAAATTTTCAGGGATTCTTAACCTTAATTGGAAATTATACATGTAATTTAATAGCTTATGGCTGGATGTACTCAGTTAAACACCTTTAACTAGTAGTCGTCATCAATATTTTCCATACTATACTTCCATATCCAGTTTTTGAAACATCTTTTCTTCCCGTTTATCGGGTTTATAATGTCTTAAATTTAAAAAAAAAAAAAATGCCCAAAGTTAGGCAGGGCTGGGGGGTGGGGGAGTGGGAGAGGGGCTGGAATTTATGGAAACTGAAAGGAGTATTTTAACCTTCCCAGAAGTTGCTTGGCCAGTAGCATCATGGGATTGGTTTTGTTTATAGATCAATGGGATGAGGCCACCTTTTCATCTCTGATTATGATTCAGTTCAGTCATACAAGGAATCAGAAATAGAGTAATTAACTACACTTGGCAGGCATTTATTCCCCCTCTATTAAACAATCTCATTATTAATAATAATAATAAAAAAACACTTTTTTTCTTTTAACTGTATCAGAATCTCAGCTAGTTTTTTTATGACCCCCCTAACAGAAGAGAGCCCTAAAAAGATCTTTTTCCAGTCCACACACACACACACACACACACACACACACACACAAAACCACTAATGATGGTTTTAAAATCTCTTCTGTTAGGTCTCCTCCTAACTGGCTAAAATTTTAACTTAGGGAGTCTAATGTTATTTTTAATGGCTACAATTAGAGCTGTTGTTTCGCTTATCTACTGCAGTCAAGGAGTTGTAGTTTTCTGAAAATTTAGACCTTTTCTTGTTTAACCTGAGGGTTAGAATCAGTTAGCCAGCAATACATTTCTCTCGGTTTTAACCTTGAAGTTGTTTTACCAGGTATAAGGGGAGCAGAGAGAGAGATGGATTTCCGCTGTTGAATAAATGTAAAACAAAAACTGATTGAATAAACGCCAAGAAGTAGTTGTGGTGAGGGGTGGGAATCGATATTGGATTTGGTTAATTAAACACTACCCCTAAAAGTACGCACTCAACTAGATGTTTCCGCCCATCCTTTGGGAATCCCCTCTTTCTATCTGGAGTCGGTATCTTTGTGGGCTTGTTGTCCGAGCTTAGAAATCAGTCAATACATCAAAGATGCAGGTCTTTGATGCGAAAGATCTTCCAGTCTATACAGAGGAAGGATTTGCAGCCGACCCCTGCTGGATGTTGTTCCTCTCTCGCCTAGCTTAGCACGGTATATTTAATTTTTACGACATGTAGTCCCTCCAAGATAAATTCATCATTTAGCACTTTTCCATGTCCGTAATCAAAAGTCCGCTGATCTTTTCTTTTTTTTTTTTTTTTTGCAGTTAGGTTAGTACTCTCCAGAGATTGGAGATAATTTAATTAAGTACTTAACAATCCACTTGAACCATATTAGAAATTGATTTTACCTTTTGCCACGCAAAGCGAAGCCAATTATGCAACACAAAAAAGAAGAGGGGGGGTTAGTTTTTCTGCATATGGTGCCAGTGTGGAATACGATACTCGTATACGCAACGTTTATCCTTTCTACTACAGTGATCTTTTGCATTATCGAATGTGTTCCATCACTTTCAATATGAAGGAATATTACAGATACCGGTCAGAAGTTAGTTTCGCTTTCTTGTATTACATAGAATTCCGTCGCGTAACGCACAGGAAACAGTTAAAACCTGCTTCGTTTCCAAAGGGGTATTTGTGGTTTGATGATTAAATCAGACGTTTTTAATAGTTCTGTTATAACCATGGGTAATCAATCCGCTCTCTGGTTCAGTTCTGGCTCG